>CM042146.1:93464556-93571844 GCA_023376005.1 Doryteuthis pealeii | reverse complement strand
AAGGAATTGTGGAAATTAATAAGAGAATGAGAAAAAAAAACACCCAAACCTACAAAAAACTGACTATTTTATTTTATAAAAGGAAAGACTTTTAAAAACAGAAAAAAAAAATGAATTTAATTTGATTGTTTTTATAGGTAGCAACCTTTGGATATATTTATGCCAAAGACAATTCTTTTATTCTGTGGGATGATTCGAACCATTTTTTTTTATAAGCTCAAGTTTTTTTCACATTTTTTTAAACTCTTTTTTTTACACATTTTTTTAAACTCTTTTTTTACACTTTTTTAAACATCTTTTTTTTACACATTTTTTTAAAACTTTTTATGTACACATTTTAAAAAACTCTTTTTTTCTCTTTTTTTTTAAACTCTTGTTTTTATTTTTTAAAACTCTTTTTTTCATTAACCCATGCATGTGGTCTCCGAACAGTCAGTGAGTGTCTTGGGATTAAAGTGATGAAGGTACTCCACACCTTCAGAGCTCCAAAATTAACTTACACATATAGATGCACGTTTAAGCATATTCTAGGCCACTAAGACCTCAGCCACCACCTTCTAGAAAATATATATAAAAGGTTGGGCTTGCATATAGGCAATAGGGTCGAGACATATCATATAGTACTAGGGCTTCGAGGTGACTAGCCAGTGACGAAGGCCTCTGACCACCTGTCTATCCTTAGTAAAATCAAAGGTGGAGTTTGTATGTCTGACTACCTCAGCCTCATGATATCTCATCCATTACCCGGAATCTATACTACTCATGCGTTAAGTGGCAGGACTGACAAACCTGGAACCTTTATTCAAGGATGAACTCAATGAGGGCTGAGTAGCCATGACATACAACACTCCACTTGATGTTACTAAGATAGTACAGCGTTGGGTCTAAGACCACCCTTCGATCAACTGCTAGTCACCCTCAACCCTAGTACCATATGATTGTCCCAACACCTATTGCCCTGGGGTATGCAAGCCCCAACCCTTTTATTCAATTATATTCCTATAGAAGGGGGTGTGCTGAGGTCTTAGTTGCCTAGATATGACCGTAAACTGCACTAATAGTAAGTGTCCAATTTTGGAGCTCCTGAAGAGTGTGAGTACCCCTTCATCACCATTAATCCCAAGACCACTCGACCTGTTAGGCACCCATGCATGGGTTAAATAGAAAAAAAAAGAGTTTTTTAAAAAAAAAAAAAAAAAAGTTTTAAAAAAAAAAAAGTTTAAAAAAAAAAGAGTTTTAAAAAAATGTGTAAAAAAAAAGTTTAAAAAAATGTTAAAAAAAAGAGTTGTGTAAAAAAAAGAGTTTAAAAAAAATGTGTAAAAAAAAGAGTTTAAAAAAAATGTGTAAAAAACTGAGTTAAAAAAAAATGTTGAAATACCCATCAACCATGAATAAAACAGAATGTCTTTGCATAAAATAACCCAACAGGGTTGACATACCATAAAATCAAACAAATCAATTAATCAATTTTTTTTTTTCTCTGTTTTAAAGTCTTCCTTTTATCTAAAATAAAATATCCAGTTTTTTGTTAGTTTGGGGGTTTTTTTTCTCTTTCTTCTTAATTAATTCTACCCACAATTCCTTTCTTTGTGGAGTAGTATTGACATTCCAAACACAGACATGAACAACCGGTCCATAATTTCCAAATACAAATATTCAGTATGTGCAGATTTTATGCAAAGGCTCAATATGGTAAAGACATTGACTGCTTGCCAATCTGCTTCAAATAAAAAATTAAATTAAATTAAAGACTAGCATCACAATATCGAAATACCAGCTTAAGCCCACTCTGTCAATCTTGAACAAGTGAAATCAATGATATTTAAATAAATAAATACTCCAATAAATGTGAAGGCCGTAACTCTTTTTCTTTTGATTGATTAAAGGGAGACTATTTTGAATGAATTATCTCCCTTGTTTGAGATAATTTTTTTGTATAGAACAAGTGAAAAGAAATCAGGGCATTATGTATGTCATTGTCATCATCTTGAGTAATTTTTTAAAAAACCGAACTGAAGAAACAAATATTTCTTTCAATTAACTACAAGGTTCTCCGACTGTCTATGTCTGATATTTAAGATAGTATATTTATTTTTAAACTCTAATAATTGCAATTTCTAAAAAGCTGAAAATTAATCCTAAATAATGTCTGAGAGCTAACAAAAACAGATGTCTATTTGGTGGTGTTCGTTTTTTTTTTGATTTTTATATATTTTATTTCACTAGCTTTTATTGAACGGGAAAAAAAAACACTTAATTTAACTCTTTGCCTACCAAATTCCCAAATCGTTGTATTCCATTCAACTGATTCCCTACTGCAAAAGATCAAGTACCAAGTATTTGAAAATGGTATTGAACATTAGTAAGAGTAACCTCCCCTTGTTTCTTTCACTTTGAGGAAGCCTTATGTTTTGGTTTGCCATTTTCATTTCACCGTAAATCTACACTGAAAATATGAATTTGTCCGAATCAATACAACTGCATGTTTTAACACAAAAAATAAAAATGTGTTCTTAATTGTGCTGCGCCTTATTTGAAATGAACTTAGCTTATTAAGGCTTCCTCAAAGTGAAAGAAACAAGGGAGGTTACTCTCATTTATTTAGCTACTGTTTCAGATTACCTTGAAAATAATTATTAGTGGAAAGACACAGGAAGATGATTTACACTTTTTAACCCTGTAATGACCTCTTCAGATTCGCTGGCGCCAAAGTGGGAAGTTAGTTTAGAAAATCAAATTTGGCTTAGCACTGGGGCAAGCAAGATCTCTCATCACAATAGCCAAAATCTCCACACGTTTGTTTCTTGGTCTGGGATTCATAAGAATAAAATATAAGCTCGAAAACAAAAAGAAAGTCTTGTGTCATTGATTAAGAACAAAATAACAATACAGGACGTCCCAGGTTAGATTCAGAATAACAGAAGATCAAGCCTCAAGATAGATAAATCCAGACCAAGCTAAGATAGCAAGATAGAAGAAACAGAAGCTAAGTATCCAAGCAAAGAACATAAGTATACCTGTATACAATGACGAGTATATATTGTTTGTTTTGTTTTACAGCATATCAACCACGGTGGGTCATTTAATGCCGATAAAGTTTTGAAATAAATTCATTCTTAATGGATACACAATTTTTTTTTATTAATACATTTTTCTATTTAACCCATAGATGGGACCCTAACAGGTACTACCACTCTGGACCAGAGTGAACCAGGGAGCAATGGTGATGAAGGGGTGCTCCACATTCCCCAAACCTCCAAAACTGGAACTTCACCATCAGATAGAGTTTAATGTCATCCCCAGGACATGTAGACCCTCAGCCACCGCCTTCTAGCACCCATATGATAAAAGTGGTTGGGGTTGCCATAAGGGCAATAAGGTTGGAGCAATCATATAGGTGCTTGACATGACCAGCCGAATGATCGGAGAGGGCCTCTCCAACCGCCCGTCTAGCCTAAGTAAGGGTCTAAGTGGAATGTTGCAGGTCATGGACTGCTCATCCACCAAGACTCCATCCTTAAGCATCACGGGTCGCCACCCACAGCCAACAGGTGGCGTCATTTGGGGGAGTCTTACCCCTCTGCAGAGGTGCAGTGGGTGCATTTTAACGCCCCAGCCGACAGGGCGAGACAAGTATACAGGTGTATAATATACTCTATGGGCATAATATATGAAGAAATAAGGTATAGTAACACACCAAGAAAAACACAAAAAAGAAAAACTGCATTCAATGAATAAAACCAACAGATTATAGCAGTTTACACAAGAATGACCATATTTGATGGCATCTAAGACGCACCACAATTCAATTTGGGCAAGCATTTAACAAAAATAAATAAATAGGTTTAAACTATGGTTGGATTTTACAGCATGTCAATCCTTGTTGGGTTATTTTATGCCAAAGAAATTTTGGTTTTATTCATTCTAGTTGGGTATTCAATTTTTTAAACTCTTTTTTAACACACCTTTTAGAACTTTAAAAAAAAAATGGATTGACATGCTGTAAAATCCAACCAACCAACCAGTTCACTATCTCCATTTCCTATGATAATAACCATTACACCACAAGTGCCTTCATATAAGACACTGGTGATTTTTTTTTAATATTTAAAAAACAAAAATAGTGACCTATAAGCCAGCAAATATGGAGGCACATGGTGTAATGGTTAGAGTCAGAGGAAATGGACTTGTATTCATGAGTTCAAATTCTGGACAAGGCTATTTGCATTTCAGTGTTAATATCCTTGGGAAAGGTATGAATGCAACTATTCACCCTCCAGCTATGGATAAATAGTAGGGCAGACTTGGCTCTTTAACCATGGCTACACAACCAGTCTAGAAGGAAACTGTGAATTCAAACCTGTTAGACTCTACTTAAGAAATTGACCTTGTGTTACATCATACTCATGCAGAGGGGTTGGTAAATATATATGTAAGATAGCAAATACAGAGCATTTTTTCTCCAACTTCTCGGTAACACACACTGTCCCTTTGCTCAAACAAAAAAGAAATCACAATGAGTGAAGGCGGTGGGGTGATAATTTTCCTATCAATCCTTTTATGTAAATGGGGGCAATGTCTCTGTTATAACAACAAGGGTTAAAGTTAGGTTCAGTTATCATAACACATCTTTGAGAAAGAAAAACAAAAAATTAAGTAACGGTTAAAATGTTTTGCTCCAAGTAATTAATTATACATTCATGAAATTCACATTAACAAAATATCATAAAGATAAAAAAACTTATATATATATATATATATATATATATGGTTTTCATCATCTGCTTTTCTGATGCATCAAGTTTTTTTTTTTTTTTTTTTTTTTTTTGCCTGATATCATCAGAGATCAACAACCAATTACATCCCAGAAGACACATTTCAAAAACATTGTTAAACTTGGGGATTTTTTGTTGTTTTTTTTTGTTGTTGCAGAAAGCTTATTAAGAAAAAAAAGAAAGAAAAAAAAAGAAGAAAAAGAAAAAAAAAAAAAGAAAGAAAAAAAAACAAGACTTGATTTTCATTAATTCAATTAAAACTTGTTTCACTCTCTAATTATTTCCACTATAGAAGATAATTTGCTCAAATCAAAAACAGGAATTTAGTGGGAGGGGATGGAATATTCATTTAATTAAATTTATTGGAATTCATGAAAAGATTCAACATATACTAAACAAATGCACAATATAACTAGAATGTATGTATATGTGTGTGTGTGTGTGTGTGTGTATATATATATATAATATATATATAATATATATATATATATATACACACACACACATATACACACAATATATATAACATATGAACATATACACACAAACACATCCACATATAAATGATTACACACCCACCTATATACGAACACACACACATACACCTATATATGAACACACACACATATATACAAACACACACACCTATATCTCTCTCTCTATATATATATATATATATATATACTTACACACACACACACACACATATATATATATATATATATGCATACAAAACTGAATACATTTGATAATTGATATCACTATATTATATACGTTTGTATGCATATATCTACAATGTGGATGGAGCATGATAATGTTTAACTAATCTTGTATCTGTCTACATATTTACGCGTGTGTGTGTGTGTGTGTGTGTGTGTGTGTAAATATCTTAATTACCAAATGTGTTAGCTCCTAATTATCAGATTATTTAACTAAACCAAAAAAAAACAAAAAAAAAACTACAAAAGACCCAGACAAGCATTTACTGCCTCAACGAAAGAAAGCAAGAAAAGGAAAAAAAAAGAAAAAAAAAAAAAAAAAGATTCTAATAAAAATAGATTTTGAACTCGGGTATTTTATCAATTTTGTGCATAAAGTAATCAATTCATCTCTATTGATCACAACAACATGTGCAGCTTAATTTCATAATTTGATTATCAAAGTTTTTTCTTTTTATTGTTAAGTCTGCCAAATTAGTCTTTGTTTCAATTTTTTAAAGCTATAATGAATGTTTTATATAAAACAGACATTTTTCAAATTAAAAAACAAAAATCTATAATAACGAAAAAAATAAATAAATAAACAAGAATACACACAACAGATTTTAACTTTCTTCAAAGAAATATGAATTGTGTGTACAGATAATGGCCTAGACAATATTCAAATACTGAAAGGAAGTAAAGAGAACTCTATTGATTAAAGTCTTTCTCATTTAGGAAACAAATTTTATTTCAATCCTAAGATACCTCTCAAATGTGAGCAAGACAGGTTTATAAAATTATATATATATATATATATATATATATATATATATATATATTAAGAGTTCAGAGTAAGGAAATGAATCCGACAGTATATGTATAGATAAAAGGGTATGAAAACACACAATAATGTTAAAATGAAAATATTTTATATCATTTTCATAGGTAATATTGAACAAGATTTCGATTTATAAAAAATCATCATCAGAGCTTGTTTTTAATCCGGACTCATCGAGAGAGAAGCAGAAAATCATGACGTTGGTGGAGAAACGCGCGGTGGATGTGCAAATGACGAAGCGATTGCATGGCTTGCATGCTTTTTGTTACAACAATGCTTCCGGTTTGAATTTAAATTACTTTCTGCTTCTCTCTCGATGAGTCTGGATTAAAAACATGCTCTGATGATGATTTTTTATAAATCGAAATATTGTTCAATATTAGCTATGAAAATGATATAAAATATTTTCATTTTAACAGTATTGTGTGTTTTCATACCCTTTTATCTATCTAAATATAAGATAATCCAATTGACAGGTAAGTGAAGGGTGATTCTATTTGAGATCATCAAAATCTCACTGTACATCCATACTGTATGCCCTTGTAGGTACAAACATATAGATTCACACAAGGATTTTTATAAGTCCCTAAGAGAGGTCAATGTATAACTAATAAATTAATTATATACAGAGCAATATTAAATTTTCAAAGAAAGAAAAACTTAACAAACTGTCATTAGACTATAATAATTTATTTTGAACAGAAACTAAAAATGAGTCTAGCCTCTTCAGATAAGATTTTACAAATTTTGTAAAATCTATCTGAAGAGGCTAGACTGATTTTGAGTTTCTGGTTGAAATAAATTGTTAGAGTCTAATGACGGTTTGTGAAGTTTTTCTTTCTTTAAAATTATATATATATATATATATATATATATATATATATATATATACACTAATATTGATAATATGGGGGCTATATTTATAATTAAACTGCTCAATATCATGGATAGAGAATTTCAAGTTAGGGTAGCATGGAAATGGAGTCAATGGCGTTTGTTTACTGACAGTATCTCACCTATGAGATTGTTCAAACAAAGTCATATATATCTTATTATAATGGAGATTGTGGGTTTGTCTGTCTGTAACCGAAACTATATTACTATACAAGTCACAATTCCTTTAGTTATTTACATCATATTCTCCATGATTTTATTTTTATTTAAACCTCAATTATTAATAAAATTGTTTTACATTACTTACACTGTTGACCATATCTACATACTAATAACATGCAATCGTATTTATATATACAACAAAATAGAGGTTTACAGTATGAATGGGAAGGCTAATTTGCATATTGATCTTAAAAAATTGATTTTGATAAATATTTGCTTAGTATTATTGATTTCTAATTGTTTGGTTTTATCTTATTGAATATGAGCAAAAATCTCTTCAATAAATCTTAAAAGAAATCCCTTAACAAGAAGAAATAACTGTAATATTATTCTTTACTTCCTATTTTAACTAAACAGTTTAATTAGGAAAATTTACCAATGAAAGACGGGAGTAACGGAAAATGATGGAAGAGTTAGTTTTAAAGTTGTTCTATTTTTCAATCATACACCCTCTGTTCAAAATATTTTTATCTACATTCTTATTCAGTTTCATTAGCCTTTCTAATTTAATATG
This sequence comes from Doryteuthis pealeii, assembly GCA_023376005.1. NCBI lineage: Eukaryota > Metazoa > Mollusca > Cephalopoda > Myopsida > Loliginidae > Doryteuthis > Doryteuthis pealeii. The sequence continues at coordinate 93,563,900 of CM042146.1, read as the reverse complement.
ATATTTTATTATAAAATTTAACTAAAATACTTGCACCCAGAGGGTGCATATATTTGCTAGTATATATAACAGCACTCTACTAATAATATCACAAAAAAACTTGGTCTACCATTAACTCACCAAGGGAACATGTGATAATCATATATTATACAATATATATATATGCATGTGTGTGTGTAAAAGTGATAAATAAATGTGAAAAAAAAAAAAAAAGAGATGTGAGTATGATTTATTAATATTTAAAAATTAAAGTTGGTGTTTAAAACGTTTTCATTATTAAATACATACCAAATATATATCTATAATTAAATCAAACATGTTCCTACAATTTTCATCAGGGCAATTCAAATATCGCCTGTTAATGTTGGCGTCTGTTTATCAAGTGATATGAGAAATGTGATAAACAAATGCCAACATCAACAAGCGATATTTGAATGGTTGTGGTGAACATTGTAGATACATACTTGATATAAATCTAATTATAGATATAATATAGCTCTATCACTGATATTGAGCACTCCTGTAATAATACCGCAAAATCTTGGCCCACCACTAACTCACCGAGTGAGATAGTGATAACCATACACTATTGTTTTATATATATATATACACACACACACACACACACACAAAGTCTCTCTCTCTCTCTCTCTCTCTCTCTCTCTCTCTCTCATACACACGCACACACAGATTAAATCGAACTTAACGGATGTAAATTCCACCATCGTATAAAATACCAAAAATCAGAGAATTAACCGAATTTAATGAAATTTTCAGTGTTGATATATCAATGAATTAATGAATAAAAGATATAATGCACCAGTTATTTTATTTAAAAACTTTTACATTTTTTCAAATCAGTTAATTATGAATCACAAATCTTTGAGAATCTGTGTTACCCCTCAAAGATACATGGTTCAGAGTTAACTGACTTGAAAAAATGTAAAAGTTTTAAAATAAAATAACTGGTTCATTATATCTTTTATTCATTAATTCATTGATATATCAACACTGAAAATTTAATTAAATTCAGTTAATTCCCTGATTTGGTTCTTTTGGTAGGGTGACATACGATGGTGGAATTTAGGTCCGTTAAGTTCGATTTAACCCACATATATACAATAAGCTGATATGATGGTTTGTTTGTTAATGCTAATTCATCAAAATGAATAGGGCAATTTCTGATTTGAGAAAGAAAGGGATCTAAATAAGCTGATGCAATCCCTAAAAAGGAAGCACATACCTAAATCACCATGGAGGCGCGTGGTGTAATGGTTAAAGTCATAGGAAATGGACTCGTCGACACGAGTTCAAATTTTAGACAAGGCTGTTTGCATTTCATATAGTGCTAATACCCTTATTATTATTATAATTTACTTTATTATAATTATTAAAGGAGTGCTCAATATCAGTGATAGAGCTATATATATATAGAGCAAATACTCTCCCCGCAGTAACTAGACTAGGAAAAAGAAAACTCTGAATTCAAACCTGTTAAACTCCACTTAAGAAATTGACCTTGTATCGTGTCCTGCGTGGAGGGGTTGGTAAATATATACCTCAACGACCATTCTACTCCCTAAATAATGGAGTAAAAACGGCTAGATCAGATGTTCTACTTTTCAGGCAAAATAAAATTAATATAGCACCTTTAAAAGGATGTAAACATCATTAAAAATAAATAATAAACATTTCTGTGATCTCTAAATATTTTGGAAACCTTACCTTTGGGATTACCCTCATATTACCACCAATAAATCAGACTTAGTAGTTATATAATATCTTATAACAAGCCAATAAGTGAAGACTTTTTTTCTCTTTTTTTAATAAAAAATATCTTAAAAATCAAAAATAAATAAAAATAAAAAAGATCCTGTTATAAATTATAACTTTTTTTTCTGTAAATTTCAAAGCCTTATGTAAATATCTGATCATGGGATCAACTAACAAAGTTTACAAGCAAAACTAAGAACTAATCCTGTCACACTCAACAGGATAGAAAATGGCTTCCAGCTGGGCTCAACAGACATACAATCTCAAATGCTAATAAATCAGTGCCAGGTTCTGATAGAATTAAATTGCAACACTGATCCAACACCTGATTGCACACATTGACCACCTGTTGCTCAAAGTTGATCGGCAACATTACACAGTAGAATTTACAGGAACAAATTTCCTGAAATAAGTAAAATGGACAGGCAGACAGGATTTCCTGATTCCATAAATCAAACTCACAAATTCCAATATGTTTGCTATTTCATATTTATCTGACAACATCTAGATAAGTTTACTGCTCTGTCGGATAGGACTGTAAGATACACCGGCTGCACCTCTGCAGAGGAGTAAAATCCCCCCATTGTAGCCCACCTGTTGGCGACCCATACATGCTTAAGGACAGAATCCTGGTGGCTGAGCAGTCCATGACATGCAAAACTCCACTTTGACTGTTACTTAGGCTAGACAGGTGGTCAGAGAGGCCCCCTCCAATCAATTGTCAGGTCTCGCCAAGCCATAGCACCTATATGATTGTCCCAATCCTATTACCCTTATGGCAACCCCCAACCCTTTTTATCTTAGTGTCCTGGGTATGATGTTAAACTGCACCTAATGGTGAAGTTCCAATTCTGGAGCTCTGGGAAGTGTGGAGTACTCCTTCATCGTCATCACTCCCAGGCCTACCCTGACCTGGAATGGTAGTACCTGTTAGGATTCCATGTATGGACTAAAAAGAAAAAAATGAGTTTAAAAAAAATAAAAAGTGCTAGGGCTTGACGTTACCAGCCAATTGATCAGAGGGGGGCCTCTCCGATCACCCGTCTAACCTAAGGACCAAAGTGAAGTGTTGCAAGTCATGGACTACTCAGCCACCAGGGTTCTATCCTTAAGCATCACAGGTCGCCACCCACAGCCAACAGGTGGCTCCATTGGGGGGATTTTACCCCTCTGCAGAGGTGTAGTCGGTTTATTCTTCTGCCCCAGCCAACAGGGGGAAGATTGCTCATTAGCTAGGATAGAGCATATATGAAATGTAAAAATAAAAACAGATATAAATCAGTATATCACTTAAATTACCTTCATGTTTTTATGTTACCATAAACCCAGAAAAAACAACACATTATATTGAAATATCATAGTAGAGTAACACATTTAAAAATGCTCTTCATTTTACATCTATTTTGAATGATTTGTATATTCTTGCTAGTAAATTGTAAAAATAAAAACTTACAATATATTCTCCCGATGTTGCTTTCTTCAAAACCCATAAAAGTACTCAAACAAAAATCGACAATTTTTATACTCCCTTGAACTACACTTTTAAGAAAGTAAGAGAAATTGAATAAAAAAAAAACATTAACAAAATATTTGTTGTCCATTTCCAATAATAATTGTGTTAAAACAAATACCACACATCATATTGTACTAACAAGAATATATGGCGTCTGGGCATAAGTATTTAAGTTTTAATGTAATAAAATATATTAAATTAGAAATTGAATAAAGAAATTAAACAAGAATGCATATAAAAAAGATTATTTATTTCAAATGGTTTCTATATAAAATCATCCATAGGATTGATTTTAATACGTTGGAGGATAAACTAACATTAGAGATCAATAACACTAAATAATTATTTGTTAAAACCAGTATGCAAATTAACCACACCATGTATTATGTATTACGTAAACCTTTATTTCTTAGTGATATATAAGACAAATTGCAGGATTTTAAATGCATAAATAACATAGGCTGTTTTGAGGCAAATCTAACTCAAATTTTCATAGAGACCTCATTAATAAATAAGATTTATTCTATGTATTAAATGATTTTAACTATAAATTAAATACTCACTGATAAACTTACACAATTTCTGATGGTATTGTGAGGTAAGCAGTGATATAGTCTCAATTACAAACAGATACTGTATCTCCATTATAATAAGATATAAACTACTTCTAGGACCAGAAAAGTACCCAACATTAATCCGATTCCTATAAAAAGAAGAAAGATGGGTCTCTTAGGCCCAGAATGGCTTAAATAAATGTACAGTCTGCAGTCTGAGGTATATAAATATTTCTGTCTTGTATTTTAGAAACATTCACTTGATATGAGTCATTAGGAATTTTCTAATCTGCCTGACAGTAATTCTCATGTTTGTTTTTTATTGTAGGTTAATTTTTCTCCTAGTTTTATAGCTTAATAAGTCAAAACATTCCAGAAAATAGCAGTAGGAAGTGATTTTAAAGATATTGGGGTTATTAAATTACAATTAAATGTATACAAATAGCTAGGGGATAATTAATTGAAAGCAATTTTATCAAGAGAAAGAGAGAAAAAAAGAGAAAAAGTTAGAAAATGATGTCATCAAAAATGGCCAAGAAAGAGACAAAAATAGACATCCAAAGTCAAAAAAGAGAACTTATTTAAACTCAAGTTAATTTTTATGACAAGCAGTTTGGGAACTGACATGCAATTTTAGAAATGTTCAATATTGTGTTAATTATTGTAATACAAGCATGTCCTAAGTGCTGCTGTTGTGGCTAAATAATTCAGTTGGAATCCAAAAGGTGTTAGGTTCAATTCTAAATTACAGATAGGTGACCCTCTGTTGTGGACTAGCCTATCTTTTTTTTTCTTTTTGTAGTAAATGAATTGGTCCAAGACTATTCATGTCCTGCTAATTAAGGCAGTGGTAGATTATTACAACAACCGTTTATGTGAGACCTCAATTGTGGTTAAAGAATTCCGTTAGAATCCACAAGGTGTTAGACTCAATTCTAATTTATAGATAGGTGACCCTATGTTGTGGACTAGCCTATCGTTTTTCTTTCTTTTTTTTTTGTAGTAAATGAACTGTGGGAAATGGTATGTACATTTCAAAGCTCTAAGATTCATTCCCTTCCTGGTTCAGCTAAGAACTTCAGCTCACACTCTTATTTCAACTACACTCAACCAACCAAAAAATCAGATACCTGTACAAGAGATTTTCTTTAATAAGGTATCTGTATCATTTCATTTGTAGAGGCGCTCATGGTGTAATGGTTATCCTTATAGGAAATGGACACAACAAACAGAGTTCAAATCCTGAATGAGGCTGTTTGCATTTCACAAAGCGCTAATACCCTTGAGAAAGGTATAACTCCAACTATTCTTCCTCCAGCTATGAGTAAATAGTAAGTATTTACCAACCTCTCCGCACAAGTAGATGTGACACAAGGTTAATAACTTAAGCCGAGTTTAACAGGTTTGAATCCAGAGTTTTCCTTCTCCTAGACTGGTTGCCATACCAAGGTTAAAGAGCCCAATCTGTGCTACTATTTACCTATAGCTGGAGGAAAGAATAGTTGGATGCATACCTTTCCCAAGGGTATTAGCACTATGTGAAATGCAAACAGCCTCGTCCAAGATTTGAACTCATGTCAGGTGTCCATTTTCTACAACAATAATCATTACACCACAGGCACCTCCATATGGGTAAATAGTAGGGCAGATTTAACCTTGGTATGGCAAACCAGTCTAGAAGGAAAACTTTGAATTTAAACTTGTTAAACTCCACTTAAAAATTGACCTTGTGTCACATCCTGTATTGTGCAGAGGGGTTGGTTAAATACATATCTGCATCACTTCCCCATATTTGTGAGTGTGCTCATGATAAATTTAATAACAAAGTATGTAAAGTCGGCGGAGTGGCCTACTGTCGGGCAAGGGAGTCTATCCCCTTTTCACTAACCCTAAACCAGGGAGATTGCTTTTGCTTCTGAGGTGGAATGCAACACCTACCATCAGCTCCCCACTTTACCACACAAATCCAAGCTGTGCTACTCATACATTGAGTTAGCGAGGGCCAGTATTGAACCTGGAACCTTGAGGTTCCAAGGCAGATACTCTACCGTTTGAGCTAAACTGCTGATTATTTCAAGGAAGGTTTTCAAACACAAAATTATTTGAAGTAGTGGAAAATGCGGAATTTTAATTTTAAGTTGGCAAGGGCCAGTATTGAACCTGGAACCTTGAGGTTCCAAGGCAGATGCTCTTCCGTCTGAGCTAAACTGCTGATTATTCAAAGGAAGGTTTTACAAATACAAAATCACCTGAGGTGGTGGAAAATGCAGAATTTTAATTCTGGTTTTGGCTTTGGTTAGAAATAACTTTTGAACAAATCAATAAAGTTTTGTAAATTGAAAAAACCTGATATGCATTCCTCCATTGTTTTTTTTTCTCTCCCATTTTTTCATTTTTTTTTTGTTCTCTTGCACCTTCAATTCTTTGATATAGGAGTTTGTGAAAGCCATAAATCAGTTTACTGATATTTTATCCAATAGATAAACTTGAAAAGAAAAAGAGAACAAAAGAAATTGTCTCTAAATGATATTCCATATTTGCAGACTCTTAAAACAATCTTCAGCTCCTTATACATTACTGTAATGTATCCTGTCCGTTACGTAAAGTTAGAGAAACCACAGCTCTTATCAAATAAAAAAAAGATAAAAATAAAACAGTAGAATTTTCTCTTGATTTACTTCATTCAAATATTGTCTCTTTCTCCGTATTTTACATTAAAAAAAACATTATCAAGGTAGGACTCACCATAAGTACAACTGTGAGTCAAAAAGTAATGCCATTTTCTTTATTTCATGTGAAGCTTTTTTTATAAAACTAAGGCATACATTGAGACCCAATGAGGCTCAGAGCAAGAATCCATGAGTAAGACCCAACTTGCCAATCAATAATGTCCTCCTTCTGCATGACAATGCTCAACCACACACAAGCATCAGGACAAGGGTGAAAATCGCCTCATTTGGGTGGACAACTTTACTGCATCCTCCATACTCACCAGATTTAGCACCTTCAGACTATCATCTCTTCAATTTGGGGGTTTGAGAGGTAAATATTATTCCAGTGATGAGGAAGTGAAATATGCAGTGAAGAAGTGGCTGAAAGAACAGTCAACAGAATTTTACAGGGCAGGGATACATGCTCTCATTCGAAGGTGGAACATTGCTATTGAGAGAAACGGTGACTATGTGGAGGAGTAGGGATATGATCAACAGCTTCATTTTGATGTATGATACATGTTACTGTGTTATTAATTATACCTGTCCTAAACAAAATGGCATTATTTTTTTTTAATCAACCTCGTATGAGGGTGGGCTGAAAAGTTCATTTAATGATATCTGTTGTTAATAGCATTTTTTTGACCAATGGGATCCAAGCACTGCAACACCAATGGAAGAAGCGTGTGGACCTTAAATGGGATCAATGTTAAAAAATAAACCTCATTTGATCAGATTCCATGAGAGTATCTTGGTCAGACTATGAATTTTTCAGCCGACCCTTACATCTCTGACCCATCATATAATTCGAGGCTGACAAGAGGTATGTCCATCAAATTTTCAGTGACTGTAAACAGGACTCCTAGAGTATGATTTTAGCATATTAGGTTTCAGTGATGCTGATAGCTTTTTAATTTAGTGTGTCCTGGGACGAATGTATTTGATTTGAATGAGTCCCCGGGGAAATTTGATGGGTCCCAACTAAAGTTTCTTAATAAATTGTAGAGTTTTTATCTATAAACAACTAAAGCCATCTAACCCCTACCTTGTACCCCATGAAAATATTGAAATGTATTTACAGTAAGCTGGAAATGGTGAGGGGATGTATGGATTCAATTTTACTGCATCCTTTTAGACTTTTATGTGTCACTGACACAGGACGTGTACCTATCAGTATCTCTGGGTTTTAAAAATTCAAGTACTTAACAAGGGTTCATTGATTGATTTTAATGACATGTCAACTCATTTAGGATTATTTTATGCCTAGAAATTAGGGAATCCCCTTCATTAAACATTTATATTTACATTTTTGGACCATATGACCTTAAGGCACCCCTTTTTGATCTCAATTAAGAAAGGTTTGGTTTGTTTTGTTTTACGGCATATAAGTGGGTCATTTAATGCCAATAAAGTTTTGAAATAAATCAATTCTTAATGGATAATACAATTTTTTTATAAATACATTTTTCTATTCAACCCATAGATGGGACCCTAACAGGTACTACCACTCCGGGTCAGAGTGGACCAGGGAGCAATGGTGATGAATGGGGTGTTCCACATTCCCCAAACCTCCAAAACTGGAACCTCACCATCAATTAAGAAAGGACATGTTTTTCATTTACACCATCAATATCCGGTTGTTTTAACAGATGATTTTTAGATTTTTTTTTTTTAATTATAAAACTAACCCCTAACCCTAACCCCTAACAAACAACCAGATATTGACGGTGTAAATGAAAAACATGTCCTTTCTTAATCAAGATCAAAAAGGGGTGCCTTAAGGTCATATGGTCCACATTTTTTTTTAAGAACTTTGATTAAAATATACCATATATACTCATGGATAGGTTGCACCCCTAATTTGTGGTTGCCAAAGAGGGTATTTGTGGTTGACCCACAGATAGGACACATTATAATCTGGCTAATTAAACAACCTATTCTAACATCATCATCATCATGGATATCCCTGACAATCTCTCGTCTTATCATTCATTGCCCCTGGGAGGTCCTCTGCGCAACATCCAATATTCGTGCAGAGTTATTCTATGTACATCTTAGCTAGACGGCTCACCATAGTTGTATCAGTGCTACTGTACGGCTGCACTACTTGGACCCTAATAAAGCTCCTGGAGAATAAGCTACATGGGAGCTGCACAAGAATGCTGTGTGCAATCTTAAACAAGACGTGGAAACCACACCCCATGAGAAAACAGTTGTACGTCCACCTGTCCCATATCACACAAACCATCCATGTGAGGCAAACAAGACACACTGGAGACTACTCAAGAAGCAAGGATGAACTCATAAGTGATGTTATTCTGTGGAAGCCATCACATTCTAACATAGAATTTATCAAATATTCACCTTTGTTGCAAGACTTTGTTTACAAAAATTAAATCTAGAACACTTTGCCATAATGATTGTGATGCATAATGCAAATATATAGAAATAATGGTTGCATTTCTTAGTACTATAATTGTAAATGAGCCTGGATAAAAAAAAAAAGCATAACAGTCAGCAGCATCAAGTCAGTTTAAAGCAAAGACTTAGTAGGAATCTTTGATATATATATATATAATATATATATATATATATATTATGCATACAAAAGGTTTTGAAAGCTTTCAAATGCATATTGTACGCATTTTGTGTCATTTCAATCACTTTTTTTTCTTTTTACAAATTACATTAATCTGCATCCAATGGTGAGGCTCCATTTCTGGAGCTCTCAGGGTTGTGGAGTACCCCTTCATTGCCATTGCCATTACTCTCAGGCCCACTATGACCTGGAGACATCGTACCTATTATGGTCCCATCTATAGCTAAAATAGATCTGTTACCAAGATTTGTATTTTATAGGAATACTTGATATCATATAAACATGTGCACAACATTATTAAGAAACTAAACAAAAATGTAAATATAAAATGTACAATGTATACAATTCCCTAAACTCTAAGCATTAAATAACCCTAGACTTGTTGGCATGCCATTAAGGATGTTTATATGTATATCATTTTTTTATAACTTTTTATTGATAAGACAGGAGGAAAATAATGACAAATATTCGAACACCCATTTTTTCACATAATAATTAACTCACAAAAGAGAATGTTAGTATACTTTGCTTATTTACAAAAACTAACAGTAATGCGAATCTGGTCAAATTTGGTAGAAAAATAGAATAAAAAATGCCATTTAAAAGTCTCTCAGCAGTTTATATTGGTCAATTGCTTTTATCGTAAGCTGTTCTCAAAGTTCAGCTTCAGTGTGCATCTAACTTTTTGTTGAAAAAATTTATTTCAATCACAAATCGGTGAAACAGACATCAGTTAATTTTCCATGTATTTTTTTATAAATTTACATCCAGTATTCACTTTGTAATGACCATATAAAGCATGCATCATCTACACAAATTTACCAAACAAACAGTCCCTAAGCATTTGAAAAAAATAAAATAAAATAAAAAAAACTTTGACGTAAAAAATTATTTTAACTCTTTGCCTACCAAATTTCCCCCATGGCTGTACCAAATTTTCTTGGTATTTTTATCTGTATGATGGGATATTTCAAAGTTCGGTTATTTCCTATAATTCTAACATAAAGAAAGGGGAACCACTCTTGACTGATAAATTATTTATTTTATTTTCCCATTAAACTAACCCTAAACCCTAACCCTAACTCAGTCTTCTTTTTTCCTAGATCAATAAATAATTTATCAGTCAAGAGTGTTTGTTTATGTTAGACTTATAGAAAATAACCCAAAGTTCACTATCTATTCTCAACCAAACTCATTCTATTCAAACAAAGTCCTATTATTAATGTAATCTAAGTCTTTCTGTTCAATTATAATGAACTAACCATTAGTTTTTGTATTTTGTTTATGGTAGGATCACAGTGGGGGGGGGGGCACTGTGAGCAGTTTAAAGTAGGCAAAGAGTTAAGAAGATGAAAAAGAAAAAAAAAAAAAAAGAACATTAGCTACATAAATGATTGTAACCTCCCCTTGTTTCTTTCACTTTGAGGAAGCAATTAATAATTGATAACAATTAAGTTCATTTCAAATAATGCACAAGCACAATTAAGAACACATTTTATGATATTTTCGTGTTAAAACATGCAGTTGTATTGATTCGAACAAATTCGTATTTTCAGTGTAGATTTACGGTGAAATGAAAATGGCAAATCAAAACATAAGGCTTCCTCAAAGTGAAGAAACAAGGGAGGTTACTCTCATTTATGTAGCTAATGTTCAGATTACCAAAAAAAAAAAAAAAAAAACATATGTACTTACTTTGCATGAAATGCTTCCCATTTTAAAACTTCTCTCCATGCTTGTTCATTATTAGCATTGTGAATTTTCACTATGTTATCCATATCATCAGGTTTAATATCATCATCCTTCCATCGCCAACCTGAAATATACAAATTCAAAATCATAATTTAAACAGCACATGTGATTGATGGGAAAATGAGTTCAGTGCTGGTACAATGATATATTAGATGTGAGAAATACCAAGATTTTAGTCCTAACCAGTGGTTAAAGAATTTTACCACAGATTTAACAAATGTTGATTAATCACTAGCAGGACCTGTGGATATACCACAGTATGATAATTTAATTATTATGTTTGATATGTTTACTTAAGAGCTATTGCAAAATACTTCAATATGTAAAAAGTACAATAAACTTGATTTAAATCTCTCTCACTCTTTTTTTTCTTTCTTTTCGTCTTTTCATTATGTTCGATTGAAACAGATTAGCATCATCACTTCCGCATGCTCACCCCGTCTTCTCTATCTTTCCCCTACTCTCTTTCTTTCTTATTATATTTTTTCTGTGTAGCATGTTCTTTTCCTTCCCTTTCTTTCTTAATAAAAAAAACGGAATAGTCCATTATTTAGATGACAACACTCATAAGAAATAAGAATTCAGCGGATAATCAGGATTTACATTTTTGCATTTCATCTTGGATGATTTGGACAGTCTCATTTTTAACCAGAGGGTGTTGTAAGATGATAACAGTCAGAAGATTAAGGAACATGAGTACTAATATATAGATGAGTGATGAAAAATGTCCATATTCTGATTCGATGAATCTATAAATGGTACATGATTCCTTCCTTAGTAGATAAGGTGCCAAATGGAAAATTCAGTTTTGCTCAACTATTTGGATTGTGACTAACAAAACTAAGCAACAAAACACATTTAGTAACCAAACAAGATTTTTAAAATAGAGACAATAATACGCAACATTGGTAATCTCAGAATTAGAGAAAGTTTATTAATAGCTAAGTTACACCCTCGCATAAACAGTAGGTTAGAATTAAACACTGAATATATAATTAGTTAACATACACATTCCATAATTACACATATATATATAAAAAAAAAATATTTTTAATAAAAAATTTTAAAAAATAAATAAATATATAAATAAATAAATAAAAGGAATGAAATTGAAATCGATTAAACAACGGATATCACGGCTCTTCCACGTGGCATTGTAACAACCCACGAGAAGCATGTTTATAATGTCCAAAACAAAATAAACACATTTCAAAAACAGTCTCTGAAGATGAAGTTTTTTCGAAATTGATTAGACACTGGACATTATTTTTTTTTTTTATACGCATTGTAATTGCCTTCTTAATATAAATAAATAATAATATACTTAACAATGCTTCAAGCAAATTATCAAAATTTTTTTTATTTTTTTAAAACCTTTTGGTAAGTATAATCTTGGTGAGCAACCAAGTTACAGTGAAAGAGAGGGAAAGACAGCAACAAAGTCACGGCAAGAGAGAGAAAGACACCAACAACATTACAGATAGAGAGAGAAAAAATTAGAGAGAGAGAGAGAGAGAAGTTACAGAGAGAGAGAGAAAGGGAAAAAGTTACAGAGAGAGAGAAAGGGAAAAGTTACAGAGAGAGAGAAAGGGAAAAAGTTACAGAGAGAGAGAGAAAGGGAAAAATACAGAGAAGAGAGAAAGAAAAAGTTAGAGAGAGAAGAGAGAAAAGTTAGAGAGAGTGAGAAAGGGAAAAAGTTAGAGAGCGAGAGAGAAAGAGAAAAAGTTAGAGAGCGAGAGAGAAAGGGGAAAAGTTTAGAGAGCGAGAGAGAAGGGAAAAAGTTAGAGAGAGAGGAGAAAGGGAAAAGTTAAGAGAGGATGAGAAAGAATCTCCCTGTCTACATGGAGCAAATAAACTGTCAGAATGCAATAGAAAATGATGAGATTATGTATCATTGTTGGATACTATTTAATAATATAGACACACCAATACATTTTCTCTCTGTATTAATCATATGCCCTTAAAATTTACAGTATTGATCCACACTGACATATACACTTATACAAACACTAATGAGGAACTTTCAGTTTGCGGTAAAATAGTAGGGGCGATTGGCCTTGGTACTGGCAATGGTCAAGGAGAACCGGGTAAACTTGCGATTCACAATCAGCTGTACATGTCGATTAAAAAATTAACCTTGTGATCGAATCATGCCATCTATAGTGCCAGAGAGTTCGGTGATAATCACATGCTCAGTATCTTAATATCTATACATATACCTGAGGACGTTAACCTCCTTTAAGAAATCTAGATTTCCGCAATACGTTTAATATACGTAATAAGTTTTGGTTTGGGTTATTGTTTTAACTGGCATGGTCAACCTTTGTTGGGTTATTTTAAGGCCAAAGACCATTTATATTCCATACTTTTATCACTTGAAAGTATTTAAAAAATTCTTTTACACATTTTTACACATATTTTAACACACTACTTTCTTCTAACACATATTTTTCTAATTCAACCCATATATCGGACAACTACATCATTTACTATATCACCCATAGATGGGACCATAACATTTTTTCTATTCAACCCGCACTAGATGCGGACCCATAACATTTTTTCCTATCTCAACCCGTAGACTGGGACCCATAACATTTTCTATTCAAAAACCATAGATGGAACCATAACACTTTTTCTATTCAACCGATAGATGGACCATAACATTTTTCTATTCAACCCATTAGATGGGACCATACAAATTTTTTCTCCCTATTCACCCATAGATGGGACCATAACATTTACTTCTATATCAACCCGTAGATGGGCCATAACATTTTTAATATTCAAACCCGTAGATGGGACCATAACATTTTTTAATTCACCCGTAGATGGGAACCATATACCAATTATTTTCTAGTATCAACCCGTAGATGGACCATAACATTTTTCTACTTTCAACCCATAGATGGGACACATAACATTTTTTCCTATTCAACCCATAGGATGGACCATAACATTTTCTTCTATCGAAAACCCGTAGATGGGCACAAAACACCACTTTTCTATCAACACCCATAGATCGGGACCATAACATTTTTTTTCTATCAACCCATAGATGGGCCCCATACATTTTTCTATTTCAACCCATAGGATGGGACCATAACATTTTTTCTATTCAACCCATAATGACCATAACATTCTTTTCTATTCAACCGTAGATGGGCACCATAAATTTTTTTCTATTCAACCCGTAGATTGGGACCAAACCATTTTTTCTACTTCACCGTAAGATGGGACCATAAACACTTTTATTTCTTCACTTTCAAAACCATCACTAAGATGAGACCATAACATTTTTCCACTATTCAACCCGTAGATGGGAACCATAACATTTTTTCTCATTTCCAACGCTAGTGGGACCATAACATTTTTTCTATTCACACCACGTAGATTGGGACCATACATTCTTTTGCTATTCAACCCGTAGAGGGACCATTTAACATTTTTTCTATTCATACCCGAGATTGGGAGCGCACCATAACATTTTTTCTATCCTCAAACCGTAGATGGACCAAACATCTTTTTCCTACGAATTCAACGCATAGATGCGACCAAAATTTTTTCTATCAACCCATAGATGGACCATCAACATTTTATTCAACCCAGTAGATGGCGTAACCATAACATCTATTTTATTCATTCACACCCACGTAGACATGGGCACCCATAATGCAGTTTTTTCCATCGATTTCAACCCGCTAGATCGAGGACCATCAATTCATATTTTTACTTTCACAACCGAGTAGTAACGGCGTACATATAGACTTCTTCTATATATCCAACCGTAGCATGTCGGCACCATGAACATTTTTTCTATTCAACCTATAGATGGTGAACCCATAACATCTTCATTGCATATTCATCACCCAATAGTATGACATGTAGAATACATTTTTTCTATTACAACCACCATAGATGGACCTATAACATATCCTAATTCAACCATAAGATGGGCACCAAATAAACATTTTTCTATCGTCAATCCATTAGATGGGACCATTAACATTTTTCTATTATCACCCATAGATCGGACCATAACCATCTCTTATCTATTCAACCCATAGTGGATTCTCATACACTCTTTGTATTCTCAAGCCATTAGAATGTGATCCTATCGATAATCTCATTTTACTATCTCGAAACCTCCGATAGATGGGGACTGCCCAATAACACATATTCTGCTCTGTCTCAAGTTACAACCATAAGCATGGACCATAACATTTCTTCTACATTTCCCACCCATCAGTATGGGACCTAACATTTTCCTCTTCATATTACAACCCATAGATAGTGACGCATCAGAACGCCGTCAATCTTTTCCATGTAGTTTCTATTCAACCACATAGATGGGACCATACATTTTTACTATTTCAACCTCATAGATGGGACCAATAATATTCTTCTTACCTATTCAATCCATAGATGGGACCATAAAACATTTTTTCTCGATATAGTTTACCAACCCATCAGATGGGACCATACATTATTTCTATTCACCCATAGTAGACACTAAACAATTTTTCTATTCAACCCACTCAGACTGGAACATAACATTTCTTCTTATTCAACCCATAGAAGGGACCCATAAACATTCTTTCTACAACCATAGATGGGACCATAACATTTTTCTATTCAACCACACTATCGATGGGACCATAGTCACCATATTTATTACTTACTTACTACAACCCGTACGATGAGGGACCATAACCATTCATCTATTCAACCGTAGATGGCACCATAACATTTTTCTCTATTCAACCCGTAGATGGACCATAACATTCTTTTCTATTAACCCAATAGATGGGACCATAATCATCTTTTTCTATTTCAACCCGTAGATCGGGAACTCCATACACATTTATTCATCTATTCAACCCGTAATGTGGAACCATAACATTTTTTCTATATCAACCGTCAGATGGGACCATAAACATTCTCCTTTCTATCAACACCCATAGATGGGACCATAACTTTTTTCTATTCAACCATAGATCGGACCATAACATTTCTCTCTATTCAACCCATACGACTGGACCATAACATTTTTCTTCAACATAGATGGGACACATAACATTTTCTATCATCAACCCGTAGCATGGGAGCCATAACATTTTTTTCTATTCAACACCCGTAGATGGGACCATAAGCATATTTATTCTATCTCAACCCAATAGATGGGACCAATAACAGTTTTTCTACTCAAACCCATAGATGGGCACATACAACCATTTATTTCTATTCAACCCATAGATGGCACATAACACTCCTTTTCTATTCCAACCCATAATGACCATAAGCATTTTTTCTTCATTTACAACCCGTAGATGGGCCAACCATAAACATCTTTTTCTATTCAACCACTAGATTGCGGACCACTAACATTTTTTCTACTTCAACCATCAAACCAGAGATCGGACCAATACCTTTTTTCTATTCAACCCATTTAGACGGGACCATAAACATTTATTTCTTTATTCAACCCAGTAAGCTGGGCACCATAAAAAAACATTCTCTCCACTATTTCTATTCAATCCATAGATGGGACATAACATTCTTTCCTCATTCTAATCCATAGATGGGACCATAACACAAGCACTCACCAGCGTGGACCTGGGAGAATGATGACGAAGTGCGTACTCCTAAAGTCCAGAATGGCAAATCACCATTAGATGCAGTTTAACGTCCTACTCCAGGACAGCACTAAAAGATAAAGAATTTGTACTAGTCATATATAATGTTTCAAAACACATAACTCTAGGACGCAAAGGCAAAGACATTTCACTAAAAATGTATACACTTTCATCAAACTCACGAAGCAACAAATCGATTCCAAATCAAAACACAGTTCCAGTTGTACACTATTTCTCTGTGACGTATCAAAACAGACCTCCCCCGCTTTGACATAAACATCTAGTCAGTTTGTATCATTAGCATATAACTTACATTCTTACTCTCGCTTCCCAATCCACATCCGGCGAAATAAGTGGCCCAGATAAACAATAGTTAATTTTCACCTTTCAGCTTGTTACATTCCCTAGCAAATTTAAGACCGCAATAGCACGTAACCCTTCCTTGGCGACTTTCACTTGAACCAAGCCGGTAGACCTATTTTGAAGACTGTGCAAAATAAACAACTCCTTCAGAAACTTTTTTCCAAAAACAATACGAACTGGCCTGCTTTCACAGGAAAAAATATTTCATTAACAATGTGTTTCCCAATAACACATAAGTTCACTTCCAGATATTTTATGCTAGGAATTTAGCCAACTGACTTTCACTTTTGAAAACACAGCGGCAGCCATTCTGGAAAGTCTAGTGCGAAAATACCCGAACAAATTCTTAGAAACTTTCTAATCAGTGGAACAACATACATACAAACCTGCATATTTCACTATACATTCACAAAATATCATAAAATGTGTCTTAATACAACAATTAAGTTCATTCTCACGATAACTTGCGCACGCACATTTTATGCTATGATTTTACAACACTAAAAGGTGAAAATAACTCTTTATTACTTTCCTTGTGTCATATAATGCCAAACCCTAACTTTCGGAGCAAAAAATCTGGAAAAATTTAACACAAACATAATGCAGTACTCAAATACCTCACACTATTATTTTTATTATTAACTTATTTGCCTGTTCCATTATCTTGACTACAGTGAACACACGCAAATCCTTTTCCTCCTCCTCCAATGTTATTCGGTCCTGGTTGCATATTGGGGATATCTAACATCCTTCCGGTTTTCTCTGATGTTGTCTTTGTACCTGAGCTTCTGTCTACCGAATCCCACCTGTCGATCCCTCTCTCAGTTGCAGAGTACAGAACTTCTTGCTTTGGAGTCTGTCATCCCCAAGTCTTGTTTACGTGGCCAGCCCATCTCAGGTTGTGTTGGGACAAAGTATGTAGGCATGCCAAGAGGCGTCCAGTTTTCTTCAGGAATTGGGTTCCCTCTCCCATGTTGAAACACATCTGCCACCACTTGACATTTAAGTATACTGCACAGAGTGACGCGGAGGTGTGAGATATGATAGTCTGTGCGGCCATCCACTTCTGTATACTGTCCAGGCTTCCACACCACACAGGAGGTTAGAGAGAACTATGGCATGGTACTACTTGACATTTAGTTTGCAAGAGATGTGCTCTGTTGAAAACTCGCCTCTTCAGCCCCGACCAAAATTCTTTGGAAGGCATCTTGAATTCGGAGATCAAGCTCTGGTCACTGAGTCTATTGTTGATGGCAACTGTGGACCAAGGTACCTGAGGTCATTTTACCTGAGCTAGAATCAACCTTCTATCATAATGTCTTTTTTCCAGTGTCATGTGATGTCGAGGGGGCTTGATACTAACTTGGTTCTCTTACTTGGACGGTCTTTAATTTTCATCCTCAAATGCCTTTGCAGAGTCTTCAACATAGTCGTTATTATTTCTTGGGCGTCTTGGTGGTTTGTGTGCCAGGAAGGCAGTCGTCATCTGCCATACATGAGTTCCACACCAGGATGCATTGATCTTTTCTTGCAGATCTGAATTGTTTTGATATGAACAGGGTACTGTCCCTGGTCTAGTCTGCTTCCATACTCGCTATGAGGTGGAGTTAGTTAAGCATCGACATAAGACCATCAGAGTGAAAAATTTGAGAACAGAGTGGTCAAAGCACACAGCCCTGTTTCCACTCCACCCCACTTCACAAGCTATGACTCTGAGATCTTCCCCCTAAAACTGACCGATGCCCTCATTCCTGTTATGCAACGGCACCCCAGTCTCCATGATATATATATACAGCTAAATAGCTTTACTCCCAAAATCTTACAGCATTTTAAGAAGAACACTTAAGAATCCAGTAATCAGGAATTTAACATTTTTGTATTCATCTTTGAACAATTTTGGCACGGTTCTCAACATTTTCTTTACACAAGGGGTGTTGCAAATGATAACAGTTCATACGACAACCTACGATATCGTTAAGTATATAGATATGTTCCTCTATTACTCTGTGCCCAACCAGATATTTTTCTTCTCAAGATTGAATGTGAGACAAGTAAGACCAAAAGGGCAGCATACCCAAAGGAACGCATAAAAAACCAAATGATAATAAACAAAAACATTTCCTAATTGCAATTGGGTTAGTGAGTCCTATCATTTTTCAACTTGTAGTCCCACCAAGATAAATTGAAAATATTAAAAACTGGACAAAGCCACAAATACAACAAACCTCTTGCGCAACACCTGGCATTCCAACATCTGTGCTGAAGGATAGACCCAAGTCTTCACCTCGATGTACACCACCTTTTAGGAATGGTACGATACTTCTCTATCAACCAGAAGCACTAAATGTTATCTGGTGCCGGCGTCTTGAATAGGTTGCTGGCATCTGCTGGAAAAAAAAAAAAAAATTCCAGGCATTACTTAAAACCTGCAATTTATAGATTCCTAACATAAACATATAAAATTTGTTAACCTCCGCTAGGACATGCACCTTGTGTCATATCCGTATCCACTGCAAAGGGGTTGTGTAAACATATATCATATCAATCGACAATTTTAAAGGGCCTCTTTTCATTCGAAAAATCACTGTTAAAAACCCTAAATTGACTTTCTATCATGTTTCAAATCAATGTCAACCTTCCAATTTCAAACATACCCACCTCTGTACTCAGCGTTCGAGAGCACAAGAAGTAGGTGAGGGAGACGTCATTACAAAAACCCAATACTCAAAACTGATATACCCAACCATTCACCATAGGTAGGATGTAACACCAGGTTGCACAGTTTGGAGCCTCCCGCCGCAGGAATGATCTCGCTATTCCGGTAGTAATGGACTCTGCGAGGCCTGCATCCATACACCATGATTTTTTTTTGGGCGGGGGCACGGCATCTTCAACCCTTGTATTGGGTTAGTTTGAATAAAAAATTTTACTGACATACCCATAAGAATGATTAACAACAAATGTTCTTTGGCATAAAATAACCCAAACCACAGGGTTGAAATTGCCGCTACCCCCCCAAAAAAAAGTCATCGGTGTATGATAGCCCCTCGCAGATCCATTACTAAGCCGAATAGCGAGATCCATTCTCGCTGGATAATGTCCAAGACTTGCAACCTTGTTTACATCCATACCTACTCGGTAGAATGGGTTCGTAGGCTACGCAGGTAGGAATATCAGTTGATAATGTGTTGTAATGACTCGCCCACCCTACTCTTGTGCTCCTCAACCTTGAGACAGACGCGTGAGGTATCTTTGCAATGGAAGTACATTGATTGAACATGATGAGAAAGTCAATTTAGGGTATCTTTAACAGTTGACTTTATCGACATGCAAGAGGCCCTTAAACAATCTTGTTCATTGATATATATATTACAAACGCCCTTTGCACTGATAGGAACATATACACAAGGCTCTATTCTTAAGCAGGACGGTTAACAGACTTTAATTTTATGTTTATTAAGAACTATAAATTGCTAATAATCCTGAATCTTTTATTTTTTCCAGATTGCAGCCACCTAAATCAACAGCCGAGCCACAGATCAACCATTATATGCTTTTGTCTCGATAGAGAAGTATTACCATTCCTAAAATGCACATCTGATGAACTTGGCGTCGTATCCCTTCAGCACAATGTTTTGAATTGCCATAAGTACACACCCCCACCACACCCCATTGTTGCGCAAACCGGATTCTTCGACTACTGAGGCTCCTCTGCTCCAGTTCTTTATACTTACATTCTAATCTCTCTCCCGGGACTAAGATCCAAGATTGACAATCCTATAGCACGGCTCACTAACCCAATTGTCATTAGAAACTAGTTTTTTTCTCTATCATTCGTTCTTTTTATGCTTCCTTAAGAGGTATCCCGCCTTTCTCTACTCTTCATCACATCAATCTTAGAAAAACATATCTTTTGCACAAACACCATATCCTAATATTCTTAACTACTCGTGTCGCTATGACTTTATCATCTATGCCAACACACCCCTTGTTAAAAATGACGACCCGCTCCAAATTGCTCAAGATGAAAATACAAAAATGTAAATCCTCGATTATCTGGTATTCATCTAATATTCTTCTTAAAATGCTCTACCTATTGGAATAAAAGCTTATTTATATTTAATAATACTATACAGGAGACTGGCGTGCCTATGCTATAACAGGAAATGAAGGGCTACTCGGCTCCAGTTAAGGGGAAATCTCAGACGTACATTGAAGTTGGGACGGTGCAGTGAAACAGGGCCGTGTCTTGTGACCCACTCTGTCTCACAATTTTTTCCACTCTCATCGTGTCCTTACTAGACGCCGTTACTAACTCCACCCCAGGGATGAGATACAGACTAGACCAGGGAACAGACCTGCTCATCACATATCAAACACAACCTCACGATTCTTGCAAGACAAAGATCAAATGCATCCTGGCTGTTAACTCATGTAATCGCAGATGACACGTGCCTTTCCTGCACACAAGCACCAAGGACGCCCAGAAATAATAACACTATTTGAAGACTCTTGAAATGGCATTATGGGATGAAAATACCTCAATAGACCAAAGTTATGTATCAGCCCCCTCCGACAATTGCATCATAGACACTGGAAAAGAACAATTATGATAGAAGGTAGATCTAGCTCAGGTATAATACCTTTCAGGACCTTGGCTCCACAGTTGCCATCAACAATAGACTCAAGCAGAGCTTTGATCTCCAATTCAAAGCTTCCAAAGAATTGGTCGGCTGAAGAGGCGAGTCTGCGTTCAACAGAGACCATTCTCCTGAAAACTAAATGTGCAGTATTACCATGGCCAATAGTCCTTCTCAACCCCTCCTGTGTAGGTGTGGAAGCCCTGGAACAGTATACAAAGTTGAGCCACACAGACTACATTATCTACTAATGTGTCACTTGATGCAGCTATATTAAATGCTCAATGGTGGCAATTGTTTCAACACAGGACCCATCCTGAAGAAAACCTGGACCCTCTGGCATGCCACTACATACTTGTTCCATACACAACCTGAGAGTGGGCGGCCCACTTAAACAACTTGGGGATGACACAGACTAACCAAAGCGATTACTTGTACTCTCAACTAGAGAGGATCACATTGGAATCGGTAGACACTCTCAAAAAAGACTGAAACTAGATAACTGTACCAAACAATTATATTGAGGAAAAGGAGCTGTATTACGATATAGGAGCAGCTATTATAGTGTGGATTACATGTATTTTGAACAGAACTGGCTCCAAAATGTGCATCAAGTAATAATATTATTACTTTAGCTGTTACAATACCTGCATACAATATGGTCGCAAACTGAATGACAATGTAAACACATTTTATTGGAAATAGCATGTAGTCCAGAACAGTTAAGATTGCGATTGCACAAGCATGCTGCGCTGTAAGGAAGTCATTGCTAATTCGCTAGATCGAATGACTTAATGGTATGAGACTGAATCGTAAACATGCTTTGTAAAGTTTTATTTTTTATTTGAATCTTTCAAAGTGACCGCTTGGTCATGAAAGTCAAGGTAAGGTCCTAGCCTATTTAGGAAATTAAACTAAAGTGGTGAAATATAACTTTTTTTTGCCAGCTTATGCATTATTTGTGTTGAAGATCATATTATTCAATATATTTTCGACTCCATCACAATTTAAAGCGTTCAGTATTATAGCAGCCAGAAAAATAACTTATGGAATTTCACTGCTTGTAATTATCT
Source organism: Doryteuthis pealeii (assembly GCA_023376005.1). Lineage (NCBI taxonomy): Eukaryota > Metazoa > Mollusca > Cephalopoda > Myopsida > Loliginidae > Doryteuthis > Doryteuthis pealeii. The sequence goes on along the minus strand of CM042146.1, from coordinate 93,541,286 downwards.
GCATATTGTTCTTCTTGAATGAATAAGTTTATACACATTTTATGATGAATGTCTTGCTCGCTTAAAGTACATCGTGTTTTTCGAAAAATTATATAACTAAGCCAATTTCTATTTTGCAATAGACTTTGAGTGCTCCTGGCTTGTTTAAAGCTGAATCTAAGTTGGCTAAATTCCTACATACAATTTTCTGGATAACTTAAGTACCTTAACACTTACTAATTTTCTCAGTGTTAAGCCACTCAGGAGTATTGTATGGTTCTCTATGGAAAATGTCTAATTTTGTTAAAAATTTATGCACAGTCTTTCAAAATAGCAGGTTGGCAAAGTGAATCAGAAGGATGTATCATTGGTCCCTTATTCTAGGGATTAAAACTAGGGAAAATAAACTTTTTATCGGCCCCTATTTCGCTATTGGAAGCGAGAATAAGTTACTAGAAAACTGACTATATGGTCAAACCATCTTATCGGTAAGAGAAATAACTAAGTGTTTTTTTATGAGTTGTTTCTCTCTATAGAAGGCTTAAATTAGTAAAAAATGTTTATAGGCTCCTATCTCTAAGACGGTTGAACATTTATTAACTAACAATATTTTATGTTCCTGTCGTACATTATGGTGATTCAATCTGGAACTTTAAGACCTTTCTTCAACCCCACACTCCTAGATGTTATGGTCCATCTATGGAGTGCATAGAAAAAATGTTATGGTCCCATCTTGGATTGATGTTGTCCTTCTATAAGAAAAAAAATGTTTGGCTCCCATCTATGGGGTGAATAGATAAAATGTTATGGTCTCCCATCTAGGCGTATGAACTAGAAAAAATGTTATGGTTCCCATTCTATCGGGTTGCAATAGAAAAAATTGTTAATGGTCCCAGTCTACTGGGTTTGAGAATAGAAAAAAATTTATGGTCCCCATCTATGAGGTTGAATAGAAAAGAAAGTTTATGGTCTCTCATCTATGGCTTGAATAAGAAAATGTATGGTCCCCATCCTATGGGCTTATAGAAAAATGTTCATTGCGTCCATCTATACCCGGGTTTGAATAGAAAAAATGTTATGGTCCCATCTACGGGTTGAATAGAAAAAAATGTTATCAGGTCCCATCTACGGGTGAATAGAAAAACAATGTTATGTCCCATCTATGGTTAATAGAAAAAATTGTTATGTCCCATCTATGGTTATAGAATATGGTACTAGTTGAATAGAACAAAATGTTATGGTCCCATCTATCGGGCTTGAATAGAAAAAAAGTTTATCGGTCCCTATCTACGGGTTGATAGAAAAAAAATGTTATGGTCCCAATCTACTGGGTTGAATAGAAAAATGTTATGGTCCCATTCTACGGCTTGAATAAGAAAAAATGTTATGGGTCCAACTATCGGGCTGAAATTAGAAAAAATGTTATGGTCCCATCTATCTCATGGGTTGAATAGAAAGGCTCCAAATGTTATGGTCCATCTACGGGTTGAATAGAAAAATGTTATGGTCCCATCTTCATGGGTTTGAATAGAAAAAATGTTTATGGTCCCATCTATGGGTTGAATAGAAAAAAACCATTTATGGTCTGTCCCATCTATGGTGCAATGATAAAAATGTTTATCGTCCCACTATGGTTGAATTCATTGAAAAAGTATGGCCCATATAGTGAACAAAATGCTTATCTTGGTCCACATCTATAGGTTGAATAGAAATAAAAATGTATACGGTCCCACTATCGGTTTGCAATAGAAAAAACTAGTTATGTCCCATCTTATGGGTTGAATAGAAAATGTTATGGTCCATCTATGGGCCGTCTGAATAGAAAAAAATGTTATCGGTCCATCTATGGGCGTTGAATAGAAAGACAAATGGTATGGTCCCATCTATGGCATTGAATAGTAAAAAATGTCTATCGAGTCCCATTATGGTGTGAAGCAGAACAAAATGTTATGGTTCCCATCTATGCGCGTGAATAGAAAATGTAGATCGTATTAAAAATGTTATGGTCCTCCCGTATAAAAATATGTCCATTATGGTGATAGAAATTGGTTAGGTCATTAGGTGAAGGAATGTAGGCATCTGTTGAATGAAAAGTTTCGCCCATCTATGGGGTGATTAGAAAAAATGTTACTGGTCCCATCTATGGTTGAATAGAAAAACAGTTATGGTCCCCATCATGGGTACTTGAATCAAAAAAATTGACTGGTTCCCATCTTATCGGGATTGAATAGAAAAAAAACTGTTATTGGTCCCATCTATGGGTTGAATGAAAAAATTTATGGTCCCATCTACGGTTGTAATAGATAAAATGTTATGGTTCCCATCTACGGGTCCGAATAGGAAAATAATGTTATGGTCCATCTACGGCGTGCATAGCTTCGAGAAAAAATGTATGGTCCCCACTATGGGTGAACTTAGAAACAAATGTTATAGGTCCCATCTATGGGGTTGAATAGAAAAAATGTTATGGTCCCATCTACGGGTTGAGATAGAAAAATGTTATGGCTCCCATCTCGGGTGAATAGCAAAAAAATGTTATCGGCTCCCTCATCTACGGGCATTGAATAGAAAAAATGTTATGGTCCCAATCCTACCGGTTGAATAGAAAAAAATGTTATGGTCCCAATCTACGGTTGAATAATAACAAAATGTTTATGCGTCCCATTCTACGGGTTGAATAGAAAAAAATGTTTATGCCCCATCATCAGGTATTGAATAGACAAAAAAATAGATTACATGGCCCATCTACCGGGCGTTGAATAAAAAATTTATGTCCATCTACGGCTCGAATACGAAAAAATGTTATGGTTCCCCATCTACGGGTTAATAGACAAAATTTTACGGTCCCATCTATGGTGAATAGAAAAAATTTATGGTCAAACCATCTGATTGGGTTGAAAGAAAAAATGTTATCGTCCCATCTATGGGTATGAATAGAATACAAATGTTATGCGATCCCATCTCATGGTCGAATAGAATAAAATTGTTAATGGTCCCATCTACGGGTTGAATAGAAAAAAGTTATGGTCCCATCTAATGGGCTTGAATACGAAAAGCTTATGGTCCCAATTATGGGTTGAATAGATAAAACATGTATGGTCCCATCTACGCGTGAATAGAAAAAAAATGTATGTTCCCATCTACGGGTGAATAGAAAAAATGTTATGTCCATCTACGGGTTGATAGAAAAAATGTTATGGTCCATCTACGGGTGAATAGAAAAAATGTTCATCGGTCCCATCATGTGGCTTGAATAGAAAAATGTGTATGTCCCATCTATGGGTGAATAGAAAAAATTGTTATGGTCCCATCTACGGCTTGAATAGAAAAACATGTATGTCCCACTATGGGTTGAATAGAAAAAGACATGTTATGTCCCATCTCCACGGGTTGAATAGAAAAAAATTGTTTGGTCCCATCTATTGGGTGAATAGAAAAAAATGTTATGGTCCATCTATGGGCTTGATAGTAAAAAATGTTATGGTCCATCTATGGTGAATAAGAAAAATATGTGTTACAAAAAATATGTGATTAAAATATGTGTATTAAAAATGTCGTTAAAAAATCTTTTAATACTCTTCAAGTATTAAATAGAATAAAATGGACTTGGGCCTCTAAATACTCCCAACAAAGTTGACATGCCATAAAATCAAATACCCAAAAAACTTTACTTAACGTATATTAAAATGAATCTAATTTCCTAAAGGACCGTAAACTCCAGTATATTAGATATTAAATACTAGAGCATGTATTCACCCAACCTCTCTGCTGATAGGCAGGATGCGCCACAATGGTAATTTTTAATCAAGTACAGGCTGATTTGAATTTCCAAGTTTACCTCTCCTTACCATTGCCATCACCAAGGCCAATCTTGCCCTACTATTACCCAAACCCTAAAATTCTCATTGTTTGTCATAAGTCACTAAGTTGTGATCAATATGTATTTTAAGGCAATAATGATTTTATACAAGAGAAATGATTGTTTCTATAGTGTATTTTAAATATAATCCAACCGAATAACTAATCGCTCATTCATTTCTATTGCATTCTGACAGTTGATTTGCTCCATTTAGACCTTATTCAAATGGCTGAACGGAAACCCTTAAAACATAAAAAGCTTCAAAACTTTTAACTGATAGTTGTAGCTCATTCTAAAACCAAAACTATCTTTTTTTGTGACAAATAATGTCTATATTCATTGTAGAATTAATTATTACAAAAATTTTTGACATTGATTGCAGCTGCCACATGGGATTTTCCACCTATTGTCTCTGCTTATGAAAAAATCCAGAAATCATTAATAACTTAAAATTGGTTACTTTAGAGACTTTTTTTGATAGCTTTTGGATTCTTGCGCAAGGCTTTTAAACCAATTTTTAGGAGTAGGTAAGCTCTAGGAACTCATTTACAGACAAAAACTAGATTACAAAAAGTCACCATTTTTGTGTCAAAGATTTAGGAAAGCTAAAAATCATTTTGTTTAAATTTGGAGAGTAAATCAACACTTGACTGGCCAATTTGATTGGAAGCTCAAATTTTGCGGTATTGTCTAATTTTACATATTCCACACCTGAACAAAATTCAGAAGAACATAGAGTGGGTGACAATTTTACTTTTTTCTGGATGATTTGACATGGAATTACCCAACAATGGGCCGGTTTAGCTCAGCGGTAGAGCGTTTCGGGCACGAAACCACAATGGTCCTAGTTCGATAACCCGCCCTCCCACTCAGCGCTATGAGATTACACAATCTGTGCGGTAAGAATAAGGAAGCTAGACTGGACTACGTGTGGCCACATCCACCTCACGACGCTAAAATAGATCTCCATTGGTCCTAGCGCTCTGTGATAAAAGGGGGATAGACTCCCTCTGCGTCGCATGCCTATATCGACATTAGGCCGCCCCACTTATATAATACTATAATAATTATATAACGCTAAAATAAGGCAAATCAATTTTTCTTTTTTGGAACTATTTTGTTTAGTATACTATTACTAATATTTTTGGTCAGTTGATATTTCAAAGCAACATAGTGTATTATTTCAATGAAAACACAGAGACTATACTTGCAGGTTTGCCCAGTCAATCTAGACAGATGAATTGTCCGGGACTGAGAACTCTGAGGGTTTCAACTGATAACATTGTTTGGTGTGATTATAAAAGATATAGTGGCTAAAGAAGCTAATGATTAAAATGTCGCCACTCTTCATTAGGACGTACTTGTTGCTTGTATTAAACTCTTAGGAGTTTTGTGATGTGATCAGGTTGCTGTACTTTTATATTTAGGTTTTCCTTCGTCTTAGCAGGTCAAGATCAGCTACTAATGAGTATTGTGTGCGGTAAAGCTGACAGCTTAAAATAAAGTTTTAGGACAAACATGACTGTTAGAAAAGAATAGCCAGCTCTACTTACTTATGAAATACAATGTGGACCCTATATTATCTGGTTATGTTCATGTAAATTGGTTCTTTTGACTACTGATTTCTTATATTATAGTAAAATTCAGTCATAACCTATATGATCTTTTGTGGGGTAATAACAAGGATGACTACACAACTTAATTTTGTTTTTCTTCTCAATAACTTTCTTTCTCTCTCTCATTAAACTTTTTCTTTTCTCTCTCATATAGCTTTATTTTCTCTCTCTCTGGGGTAACTTCTCTCACTGTCGTCTCTCTAACTTTTCTGTCTTTCTCGCTCCGCTCTCTCTGTAACTTCTTCCCTTCTTCTCTCTCTCTCTCTCTTTTCCCCTCCTCTACTCTCTCTCTAACTTTTCCCTTTCTCATCTCTCTCTCTCTCTAATCTTTTTCCCTTTTCTCTCTCTCCTCTTCCTTCTACTTTTTCCGCTTCTCTCTCGCTTCTCTCTAACTTTTCCCTTTTCTCTCTCTGCTCTAGCTCTTTTTCCTATTCTCCTCCTCTCTCTAACTTTCCCTTCTCTCTTCTCTCTCTCTCTCTCAACTTTTCCTTTCTATCTCTCTCTAACTTTTCCCTTTCTCACTCTCTCTAACTTTTTCCCTTTCCACTCTCTCTTAACTTTTTCCCTTTCTCACTCTCTCTCTAACTTTTTTCCCTTTCTCACTCTCTCTAACTTTTCCCTTTCTCTCTCTCTCTCTAACTTTTTCCTTTCCTCTCTCTTCCTCTCTACTTTCCTTTCTCTCTCTCTCTCTCCTAACTTTTTCCCTTTCTCTCTCTCTCTCTCTCTCTCTCTAACTTTTTCCCTTTCTCACTTCGCTGCTCTCAACTTTTTTCCCTTTTCCCTCTCTCTCTCTAACTTTTTCCCTTTCTCACCTTTCTCACTCTCTCATCTACTCTTTTCTTCCTTTCTCACTCTCTCTCTCTAACTTTTTCCCTTCTCACTCCTCTTCTCTAACTTTTTCCCTTTCTCACCTTCTCCTTAACTTTTTCCCTTTCTCACTCTCTCCTCTAACTTTTTCCCTTTCTCACTCTCTCTAACTTTTTCCCGTCTTCTCACCTTCTCTAACTTTTTCCTTCTCTCACTCTCTCTAACTTCCCTTTCTCACTCTCTCTAACTTTTTCCCTTTCTCACTCTCTCTCTAACTTTTCCCTTTCTCACTCTCTCTAATTTCCCTTCTCTCACTCTCTCTAACTTTTTCCTTCTCACTCTCTCTCTAACATTTCCCTTTCTCACTCACTCTCTCTAACTTTTTTCCCTTTCTCACTCTCTCTTCACACTTTTTCCCTTTCCACTCTCCTCTAACTTTTTCCCTTTCTCACTCTCTCTAACTTTTCCTTCTCACTACTCTCTCTAACTTTTTCCCTTTCTCACTCTCTCTCTCTAACTTTCCCTTTCTCACTCTCTCTCTCTACTTTTCCTTCTCCACTCCTCTCTCTCTAACTTTTTCCCTTCTCAACTCTCTCTCTCTACTTTTTCCCTTTCTCACTCTCTCTCTAACTTTTTCCCTTTCTCACTCTCTCTCCTAACTTTTTTCCCTTCTCTCTCGCTCTCTTACTTTTCTCCCTTTCTCTCTCTTCGCTCTCTAACTTTTTCTCTTTCTCTCTCGCTCTCTAACTTTTTCCCTTTCTCACTCTCTCTAACTTTTCTCCCTTTCTCTCACTCTCTCTAACTTTTTCCCTTTCTCTCTCTCTCGTAACTTTTCCCTTTCTCTCTCATTCTCTGTAACTTTTCCTTCTCTCTCTTCTCTCTAACTTTTCCTCTTCTCTCTCTCTCTCGTAACTTTTTCCTCTCCTTTCCTCTCTCTCTCCTCTAACTTTCCCTTCTCTCTCACTCATCTCTCTCTCTCTAACCTTTGTTCCCCGTTTCTTCTCTCTTCTCTCTCTCCTCTCTTCTAACTTCCCTTGCTTCTCGCTCACTTTTCCTTCTCACCTCTCTCACTTCTTTCCTAGCTCTCTCTCTACTTTCCCTTTCTCACATGCTCTCTATGCAACTTTTTTCCCTTTCTTCAACTCTCTCATCTGACAACCTTTTTCCCTTTACTCTCCTAATTCCTTCTCTCTCTCTCTCAACTTTTCCTTTCTCACTTCTCTCTAACTTTTCCCTTTCTCACTATCATCTCTCTAACTTTTTCCCTTTCTCACTCTCTCTCTACTTTTCTTCATCATCCTTCTAACTTTTCCCTCTCATTCTTCAACATCCTTCCTTCATTCGCTCCTTTACTTTTCCTCTCTCATTCTAACATCTTTCCACCTCTCATTCTCTAACTTTTTCCCTTTCTCACCTTCCTCTTCATAACTTCTTTCCCTTTTCTCACCTCTCTCGTAACTTTTCTCCCTTTCCACTCCTCTAACTTTTCCTTTCTCACCCTCTCTCTAATCTCTTTTCCCTTTCTCACCTCTCTCTCTATATACTTTTTCCCTTTCTCACTCTCTCTGCTACTTTCCCTTTCTTCACTCTCTCTCTAAACTTTTCCTTCTCACCCTCTCTAACTTTCCCTTTCTTCACTCTCTCTCTACACTTTTTCCTCTTTCTCACCTCTCTCTCTAACACTTTTCCGCTTTCTCACTCTTCTCTAATCTTTTCTTCGTCTCTACTTTTCTTTCCTCTCTCTCTAACTTTTTCCCTTTCTCACTCTCTCTAACTTTTTCCCTTTCTCTTACCTCCTCTCTAACTTCTTTCTCCTCTCTCTCTCTCGTAACTTTTCCCTTTCTCCTCTTCTCTGCTAACTTTTCCCTTCTCAACTCTACCTCTCTAACTTTTTCCNTCGAAACCACAACAAGACCAAAGTTGATGGAGATTTCTTTAAAAAAAAAAAAAAAATTTTTAAAAAAAGAGACTATATAATGTTAGAAGACCAGTCTCAGAATTATTTTTCATATATAATGTGTAAAATTTTATAGAATTGTAATACTGCCAGGATTTTTGTCAACTTTTCAATTTTGGAAAACAAAAACTAACTTACGTAAACAAAGCAGCACAATACAAGTCGTACGGAAGGACGCTTTGTTCAATAAATTATATAAAGAGTTTATTCTATTTCTTGTATGTAATAAACAATAGTAGGTATTTTAAAAAGGTAATTTTTAAGTCTAAAGTGAGGTTATTTATATAAATTAATACTATAAATATGTGCATATATGCTTGTATTTAAAATGAAAATGTTGAATAAATCAATGTGGCGAAACTTAAAACAACAAAAAAGGTTGATATCCCTACTTCTTAATTTCCAAATATGGGGTTCGCAGCCATGGAGATACATAAAATTTGAGTGCAGAATCAGAAAGAACATACAATTTTAACATAAGAATGACAAGTTTTTATCAAAAAATTCTCCAAAAATACAAAAGAAATGGTGAGAAAATTACTAAATTTACTAAATTTTTGTTTTAATTGGTCCATAATTTGACATTTTTTTTAAACAAAAATCATGATCCACTTTTTTGTACCACTAATTTTGGGGCTTTAAATTCTCATAACTTTTGAACCACTGAAACAGTTTCATAATTACATTTACAGACAACTCTATATAACTAATGTGATTAAAATAACTATAAGCCTCAAATAAAAAAAAAAATCAACTGTGAATGCTAATTTAAGCACTCACAAAAGAATCACAGACATAAAAGAAACCAAGAACAAGAGGAGACAATGGGTTGGAGCATAAAGAGTGGACCTTTCTGGTTAGAGATACAAATGAGAAAGAAAACTTTCTGTTTCGCTTTTGTCGATACAGAGAAATGTAAAAACAAATTGCTGATTGGAAAGTGCTGTTTTGACAACCAGTCAATAAGTCATGATTTGGAAAAGTGCTGTTTCAACACAGTCAAATAAGTCAATTGAACTTTGGAAAGTTGCTGTTTTGACCAACATTGTCAATAAGTCTGACTTTGGGAAAAGTGCTGTTTGACAACATTCAACTAGTCATGATTGGAAAGTGCTTGTTTCGACAACAGTCCAATAAGTCATAGGACTTTGGAAAGTGCTGTTTCGAACAACAGTCAATAAGTCATGACTTTGGAAAGTGCTGTTTCGAACAAACAGTCCAATAAGTCAATGACTTTGGAAAAGTGCTGTTTCAACAAAACAGTCATTAAGTCTGGACTTTGGGAAAGTGCTGTTTCAACAAACGTCAATAAAGTCATGAACTTTTGGAAAGTGGCTGGTTTTTCAACAACAGTCAATAAGGTCAGTGAACTTTGGAAGGGTGCTGTTAGACAACAGTCAATAAAGGTCTGACTTTTGGAAGGTGCTGTTTCAACAACAGTCAAATAAGCATCGAACTTTGGAAAAGTGCTGGTTTTCAAAACAACATCAATAAAGTCATGACTTTGGAAAGTGCTGTTTTCACAACAACAGTCAATAAGTCATTGAACTTTGGAAAGTGCTGTTTCAAACAACAGTCAATAAGTCAATGACTTTGGAAAGTCTGTTCAACAACAGTCAATAAAGTCATGCTTTGGAAATGCTTGTTTCAACAACGTCAATAAGTCATGACTTTGGAAAGTGCTGTTTTCAAACAACAGGGTCAATAAGTCCATGAACTTTGGACAAGTGCTGTTTCAACAACAGTCAATAAGTCATGACTTTTGGGAAAGTGCTGTTGACGACAACGTCAATTAAGTCATGACTTTTGGGGAAAGTTTTTGGCCTGTTTAGACAACATGCAATAAGTCATGCCTTTTGGGAAGTGCTGTTTCAACAACAGTCAAATACAGTCATGACTTTTGGAAAGTGCTGTTTCAACACAGTCAATAAAGTCATGACTTTGTTGAAAGTGCCTGTTTTCAAACAACAGTCAATAAGTTCATGACTTTGGAAAAGTGCTGTTTCAACAACAGTCCAATACAATCCATGACTTTGGAAAGTGCTGTTTCCCAACAGTCAAATAAGTCATGACTTTGGAAAGTTGCTGTTTAGACAACAATCAATAAGTCTGACTTTGGAAAGTTGCTGTTTCAACAAACAGTCAATAAGTCATCGGACCTTTGGAAAGTGGCTGTTTCAACCAACATTCAATAAGTTCATGACTTTGGGAAAGTGCTGTTTCAACACAGTCAATAAGTCATGAACTTTGGAAAGTGCGTTCACAACATCAATAAGTCATGACTTTGGAAAGTGCTGTTTTCAACAACAGTCAATAAGTCATGACTTTGGAAAGTGCTGTTCAACAACAGTAAGTAAGTCATGACTTTGGAAAAGTGCTGTTTTGACAAACAGTCAATCAAGTCATCGACTTTGGAAAGTGTTTTCCAAACAACAGCATAAGTCATGAAAGTCAGAAAGACTGAACTTTATTAGCTAGGGGAAGAATCAAGTCTCTCAACAATTTCTTGTATACCTATAGTTTAACCACAGGTTATTTATGATTAGACATTGGTCCAGCACACAATTGTTAATGCAAATTAGTTAACAATATCCTCATCTTGATTTGAATCACCATGTCTTGGCTGTTAGACCTTCTAGTATTCTTTCAGGTGTGCTTATTATAGTTGGTAACTCTTTAATTAAAAAAAACAAGACACTGGGCCAAAGATTCAATAATCCCCACCACCCGATTACAACAACAACAAATAATGCCAACTGTTTCCAATTGAAGAGACGACAAGAAAACATTAAAAATATTGGTTTAAACAAGCGAGTTAGTCTGGCAGTCAGCTAGTACAAGAAAGTCATCTGTGTTGCGCTTTAAAAAAGATAAATTAACTTGGAAAGAATTAATGGAAACAAGATAACCTATCGCATGGACAGTGGAATAAGGTTTTTCATTGTTGATTTTAAACGGCATGGTCAAGCTGTCTAGTGTTATTTTTATGCCTAGAGGTCAGGTAATCCATTCACGTGTATGTTCATATTTTACTCTTTTTATGTAGTTTGTTTCTTAAGAATTTTTTGTTTTGTTTTTTTCTCATGCAAGATAATTTATGAACAGAATTGTTTTACCCATAGATGGGACTAGCAGAGTATGCATTCCAGTTAGAGTTGGACCTGAAGTAATTGGCAAAGAGGGGTACTGCAATACTTTCCCAGATCTCTAGAATGAGAACTTCCACTTCAGATGCAGTTTTTAGTGTCATACGCCGCCGGATACTCCCGCGCCTGGGTATCCTCCAGGAGATTCAGTCATTATATTTTTAAGCCCCCTGCTGACAGGCAAGTGGAAAGCAGGGGTTTTTTTTGGGGGGCGGGGTTTTCTTAAGCTTAGCTTAATCTGAAACTAGCTTTGTTCAACTCAATAGCAAACACAACAAAAGGTCTTTATTCTGCATTCATTTCTTTAATATAATAATGTTCAGTGGTGGAGGGGTTTGGGGTAAATTTTACAACATATAAAAATTCTTTAAGGGGTAGCATATTTTTTTGAAAACATATAAGAGCATTATTAAACAATTTTTTTTTTCTTTAGAAACGTTTGATAAAATTTCTACTAACAACAACAGACATTATTTCCTTAAATTTACAGAACAAAAAAAAAATAACGCATTTAAAAAAAAAATCTTTAATATAATGAATGGTCAGTTAAAAGAATGTACGATATTGCTGCCCCAATAGAAAACCAGATTCTAACATTTGAGGTACCCAGCTGCATAGAATTTTGGAATTTCTCAGAGGAACATTTTTTTGGTTTAAATCACTGACAGGAGGCCTTACAAATGGTTTGAACTTCCCTGCCAAACTGCCTGTCTCATATGCACTCCTTTATCTCTCAAGAGAATTCAGATTCCAATGTAAGCATCCCATTCTAATCAGAACCTAAACTTGCATCCATTCATCTATTCAGCCATCTTGATAATTATCATATATAACAGACATCAACCAATCAATCAGCGCCCTTTCTCAATCATCCTGATCAATTTACCCAATCAAAAGTTTCCTTCAAACACTAACACTAATAACAGCTGAGCCTCATTTTCATCATTCCATTCAAAATTATTTTGAATTTATAAAATTTTTGCCCAAATTTATTCAAATAATAAATCGTTTCTTATACCCTTGGAAATCCAATTCTTACTGGCTGTAAGAAGAAGCGATAATTGAATATTGTTTTCTTTGTAGATATTAATGTAAGGAAACAATTCACAATGTAAAACAAGAATACATTTACTGGCCTAAAAACAAACTTAAACAGAAAAGAATTCAAACATGACAATGAGAATATATAGGAAGAGCTTTATAAGAGTTGTATGAGTGAATGTCCTAATATGAATAGTCTTTAAATAAAGGAAGAGCAGAAACTTGTTTAAGCAATGGCTATCATGTGCCAATAATGGACACGGGTTGCTGGGGGACAGCAAAGCGCCCTGTCCACAGACAAGGAATGCAAACTGGTGTATTGTTTACCTTGTTGAGCTGGAAAGTTAAAGGGTTTTGCTTTGCCGCTTCTTCTTTTATAATGCTACTGGCTATGCCACCTAGTGGTTATTGGCAGACATGGGAGGTATTTACCTTTATATGTACCCTAGTGTCAAATAGGAGAACCATGGCAAGTAAATGATGTAATCCCAGACAGCACTCTATTCCATTGCCAGATATCTTCGATAATTTTAATTCAACAAAACTAAATATACCAAGTGGCCTGGCATGCTGATAGGGTACGCATCCCTGCCCCCCATCCAAACCTTGACCCCCACATAAAATCTTAAAAGGATGCAGAAAATCATATCCAATGTGCCCCAGTATTTTTTTTTCTTTACCCCAACCATTTCCAGCTAAGCTTAAATACAATTTTAATATTTTTCTTGAAATGGAATTACATCTGTATGGGGTAGAAGGTAAAGTGGTTAGAAGGTTAGTTGTTCATAGATAAAAAAGACTCTGCAATTTATTAAAAAAACTTTAGTTGGGAACCATCAAATTTCCCGGGACTCATTAAAATTCAAAATCTGTGTGTCCCAGGACACACTAATTAAAAAAGTTATCAAGCATCAACTTGGCATGTACCATGGTGTTTTGACAGATAGAAGGGAGGGAAGGGGTTACTAAGTGAGCACTTGTGCAAACAACTCTTGAATAAGATAATAGGTGAGTGTTTCCATGTCAAATCAAAAACAAATCTTTTAGGCAAAATATCATTGACTGACAACTTTCTTTTTTTTCAAAATTTGTTACATTTATAACCTTCATGTCGAATTGATGGCACTATGTTCTGACCTCTTAAAGTAAGAACTATTTTTTTCCGGACATTATATATATAATAGATATATATATAAATTGTAGTTTAGGGGTCTCCAATATGCTTCTCTTGGTATATATATATATATAGGTTAGGCAGCATTTCTTCTTTAAGGCATATTTTTGTTGAACAGACCGGCAACAAGATTAGTGTAATGGAATCAACGGCCATTGTTGTATTGTTTTGCACTACATAGTTACTCCTGAAGATGGGCCCACTGATAGGGCAGAAAGTACTTTGGGGAATAAGCTATGGCAAATACATCACCATATTCACGCAGAATATATCAATATCACTCCGGCAACATTGAAAGACCTGGAACATTGAGATGATCAAAGGACATGTATAAGCGATGTCAGCGCACGATAAGAGCTGTGTACCGACATATCGGTATGGGTTGTATACTGTCTCGCTTAGGTCGGTGCTACAGATTATGCGACTTGATCGGTTGCCACGGCTTGATCAAGCCGTTCGTTTATCGCCTAGGAAGGCCGCAACGAATTGACTAATAAAGATCTAGATCAGATAACGATGGACCGGTAGGCGGGACCTTTGTTGGTGAGTGCACCAACTCCATCATCGGAATCGCGGACGAGTCATGACGATCGCACGATTGACGATGAACGTTTGATTGACCGGTAGCTTAAATGGCCTCGCGGAGCCACGCTCCGGGAAAAATAACAGATTTAAGGAAAAAAGATCCCCAAGCAATATGTGAGTAAAAAGTTTTAAAGAAAACAGTGAATAACAAACAAAGACAATTACATTAATTAATATTAACTGAATGTAATTGTTTGTGTTTTACAATTCGCACACATGACATATATAATATAGATATGATATATCCACACAGAGCAAAGAGCCTACAATTCACCATTTTTCCTCAACTTTTCCTCACACGACATACACACACCACAACACATTATATGATATATGCCACACAGGAGCAAATGCAGCTCAATAATCGCGATAAAGCAGGACTGCAGAGTGGCGAACATTCATTCATCGCCAGGAACAACCAAATGTAAGATGAGAATTTCCGCCTGCAATGTGTGTGACCGCATCTGCAAGTCTAGAATAGACTAAACAAGCCATACAGAGGGTCGGCAACTGTTGGAAGACATGGAGAGGTGGACGTCATCGTTCGTCTGGCGACGGACCCTTTCCCCAAAACAAAAGAAGATATGTATACAGGGATTTTTAGCTTTCAAGAGAGGGACAAGGCAAAAATTGCCTTGGTGGACCCCTTAAAGATGAGAGCGCCACGGCATGGACTAAGGGCACCACAGGGTACTTTTTTTAGAATTGAAAAATCAGGTTTTTTAAATTTGGAAAAAAGTAATATTAACATAAATCTATTAAGGAATTGATAAAAATAAACAAAAATATTTTTTTTATTGACAAATAACATAGATTGATGATGACTTGAATTAAGCATGTATCTCTGTCCCAATGAAAATTCTGTTGACTGTTCTTTGAGCCATTTCTTAGCACTACAGATTACTCACCAGATTTAGTCACCTTCAGACTGTCATCTCTTAACGGCCCAGAAAGATGGTTTTGACAGAAGCAACATGTATTCCAGTGATGAGGAAGTGAAAAATCTGTAGTAAAGAAGTGCTCAAAATTTCAACAAAATGTTTTACAGGGCAGGGGTACATGTTTCATTGAATTGGGAAACACTTGCTATTGAGAGAAACGGGTTTACTATGTGGAGAAGTAGGGATGTGATCCACAGAGGACAGCTTCATTTTTGATGTATGATTACATGTTTCCTGTGTTGGTAAATTATACCTATCTTAAACAAAATGGCATTGACTTTTTTTACCATAACGCTCTTAAGAATTCAAACAAGATAATGATTTAATTCACTTATTAAAAATGCAAGGAAAATACAAAGGAATTTGCAAATTATGAACTTGGCCCCCTCGTCTCTAGATCAGGGGGTTGGCAAACCTACTGTAACTCGGGCCAGATCCAGCCCATCATCCATAATCATCAGGCCCGCAGTCCATAAGAGAAATGATTATATTAATGTCGAACCAACAAAGGAAAACAGCGCAGTGGCTTAGATGCTCGTTTTTTAATTTATAAACGTATATAGAAGTCATAAACCCTAATGTACTACTATTTTTCCTGGAAGAAATTGTTATTCCTTTCATAGGTACTGGCAAGGATATATATCTTGATTATTAAATCTGATAATGAGTAAAGCAAAATCCTGGTAAGAAACGCCATCATCTGGTGTATAAAAAGACTTATACAATGTTTACAATCATACGCTTGACCCTGTCCACGGCGTAAATCAATTTACTTGTATCTACAGGAATACGCGTGAGAGATGGTGCTACGCCATTCTCTCAAAGATATGGCCCCTGGGCGCGCTATTGTAGTACGGTGTTCTGATAACCCTGCTCTAAGAAATCTTTCACCAAATAATGTAGTCTGATGACGAAATTCATCGTAAGTTCAAAGTGAATTGCCTAGAATAAGCAATAGTTGTTTACACATTTAAACACTTCTGGGAATCGCTTCCACAGAAACATAACTTTTACAAGTTTGGAAAGTATGCCAAGAATGTTTGTTCCTTCAGTATAAAAGTTCATGCTGGATTTTGATGAAAAATAAATTAAGTAAGAGTTCGGTAAAGAAAGGCCTATGTCAAGTAATCAGCGAGGTATCAAAGCCTCTTTTTTGTTTAGCGCTAACTAGGGAAAGATTGTTTTCCTGGTTGGAATGCCACAGTGCTACATCAGCTCCCATACCACAATCAGATCAGATACGCATAGGCTGTATTTCTTAGAGGGAAAAAATCATGTGTTCCCAACCACCTGGTTTAGCAAATGTTAGTATAAGATGAATTTGTCAGTAATGTGTGCTTTTTTTCCATATTAAGGCATACATAAAAGCCTGTGCTACTCATGCGCTGAGTTGGCAAGGACCGCCGTGTTTTAGGTTGTGTGCAGTATTAGAACCTGCAATCTTGCAATTCCTAGGTGAATGCTCTACTGACTGGTAAACGCAGCCGTTTGATGAAAAGAAATATAAAATTTGCTTTAATTTGAAATTATAATTATTTTGTATTATTCGACTAAATTGTCCTTATCTTTATTGTTATGCTGTACAACGTTTTGTCAATATGCCTCCAGCCTTTCTTCAGGTATTTCTTGTTCGTATCGGGAGCCTTTACGGAACTTTGAACCCAACCCTATTAATTCAATGCCACAGGGTGTCTAGTAACATGATGGGTACAAAGTGTTAAGCCTATGTTAATCATTAATCCATGTTACTGTCGCCTCATAGACGCAGGGTTTGACCTGCAGCCTGAGATGAGAGTGTCTACTATAGAACTGTATTAACCCAATGCCTATATTCATTAACACCATGTGTCCTATTGTTTGGGACAATAGTCAGAAAGTAATACCAAATATTACAATTATCCAAAAGACTAATCTCAAAAATTCAGAGAAATAGTATAATTATTTAAGTTCAATTTTGAATTTAAATTATTGATAAAATAGCATGCAAGCATAGAAATAAAAATGCATTTCACTGAATACATGAAACTTTTCCTTCGCTCTGAACCAATCCCGGCCTCCCTGTCTCAAAAAACGCTAAGCCGGTGGCTGCTGAAAAAAAAGAGAACGAGCTACGATTGAAGTTCTGTAGCCGAAGCAAGTGTCACTTGAAAAGAAAAAACTTAGGATTCGGGTTTAGATTAGGGTTATGTTTAATGGGAAAAGGATAAATAAATAATAATTTGGGCTCTGTTTTTTCTGGGTCCCCTGTATACAGGGTGACCAGCAGAAAAAAAGAACCCCAAAATTTTGTAATAAAACTGTTAATTTTAACTAGGGGGGTTTAGGTTTAGGTTGGGGTTGGGTTTTCAGGAAAGAAACGCCCTAAGCAGTTTTGAATTGTTTTTTTGTTGTTTTTGTTTTTTGTTTTTTTGCAAGTGGACACTGCCTTCAGCTACGGACTTCAATTAATAGCTTGGTGTTTTTTTCTTTGTCAGCAGCGCACCGGCTAGCCTTTTTGAGGCAGAAGGGCGGGACGGAGTTTCTCACGAGAAGTACCGAATTTTTTTAAGTTTTAAGGAGAAAAAAATCCAAGTGTTCCCGAACTTTTTGGTTGATAGTGTATATCTGTTTGTTTTAGCCTGTTTATAATAAGTAAATCTGTCAGGCATTGTGTGCTTTTTCCACCCCCCCCCCCCCCCTCTCAATCAGTCTGTAATTACTTCTTATTAGCCATGGGATGGCCTCAGAAGGTAATGAAGATCTTGATAATTGACAGTTACACAGCACTAGAGCTAGAGGAACACAAGACACAAGAGAAAATTAACAATTAAACATTTTAAGTTTTTAAACACATATTTTATAATGGAAGCTAAGCTTCTCAACTGTTTATTTTTTTAAGTTGTATTACTTTTTCAACAAAAGATGTTTCCTAAATTTGAATTATGTAATATACACGGCGGACCAAAAGTTTTGTCACCCTACCAAAAATATATATTTCTAATTAATCCAAAAGAAATTGATCAATGTAATTTTAATTACGTGAAATAAGCCACTGAAAATGAATCGAAAATTAATAATTATTATTATTATTATTATATATTATATTATTAAACAAAAAATAATGAAAGTTAAAACAATGATGTAGGGGTAAACAAGACTTTCGGACCACCCTGTACAGTGGGACAGAAGTAATAAGTCAATACTAGCAATACCCAATTTGTCGTCTGCTACGAATTTTAAAAACGAATTAAAATTAATTAAATCTATCATTTAAGGTCAATAATTTTTGTCTAAAAACAATAAGTTGTAACATAAATGACCATCAATTAAAAACAAGAAAAATATCATTCATTAGCAATTTATTTTTTATATATTTTAAAACGATTTGTTTTGGTCAATTTTGTTCGCCGACGCCATTTTGGTTCATTTAAGTGGCCTTGTTTACAAATTTAATGTAAACATTCGCTATTGCAAAAAAATTTACCAAAAATCAGGAATTATATCGATTTTTCTGAAAAAAATCAGAAATTTTGAAATAAAATAAATAATGCATTATAAAGATCATTCATTGATAAATAAACACTGAAAGTTTCATTAAAATCTGATACATTCCCTGATTTTTGTAAATTATTTTCTGAGGGGGGGGGGGCTAAATTCATTTGTCAAAACGCATTTAGGCCAATTTTTGGTATACTAGTCAAATACTATTAGGAAATGAATATTATTATTAAGTATTTTAAAAAAACAATCAAATTAAAACCTCACAATCACTGTAATCTACGCCTCGAATTATATAACGGACACAACGTAACATTTTTTCATAAAATTTACTATAAACAATATTAGTCTGGGTGTTTTAAAGCCTCATTTCTCAGCCAAATCTTCGAATATCAAACTTAATCTGTGGCACTGTAGTCCAAGTTCGGTGCTCACTGGGCGCCCTATACTTCTGACTCTTTTGTGCCACATATAAGCTTAGTAAATTACTATTACCTTCTTGTATACTATCGATAATCAAAAATTAAAGGGGAAGCTACTCCTTACTTGGTGAATTAATGCTTTATGCAAAAGTTCCCAGCGCCCTATAATATTTGAAAACTACTTAAGATTTTCTCCTCTAAAAATGAAAGTAATGATGGTTGGTAGGTGTCTAATATCTATCAACGTTATGGATTATTTAATGCAATCTATTCTTTTTTATACATATATTTTATTTTTAACTTCATATGTAGATTGGTAGAAATAAATTTTATGTTGGTTGGTTAATTTGTTTAATGGCATATCACCCTTGTGAACCACTCAAAGCCAAATGTTATCTTTTTGTATATATGATTTATAAGCAAAAGTTTGTTGGTAAATATTTTTGTTTTGTTTTTAATTAACTGGTAGAAATAATTTCCATTAAACTCAATGTGTATCAATATATTAGTAGAAATTATTTTATATTAGATTTTTCATTAACTTGATGTATATAACAATTGGTAGAAATAATTTTTCATTAGCTTCATGTGTATCAATAAATTAGGTTTAAATAACTTTGTGCATCTTAATAACTGGTGGTTAAGTTAGATTGTTCATGCGTATCAATAAACTGTTCTGTTCTGTGATGGCATTCACCAGGGGTCAGTTGAGCCGGCTTCATCCAATGAATTCACCTGTAGTAAATTTATGGAAGGAGTAACAAGAGAAAATAGGAAAATTCACAAGCGGTCCTCAAACCCCACATGCAATCAATAAACTGGTCAAAATAATTTTCATTACCTTCAAATAGTTTTGTAGGTAAGTATCTAAAATTATCTCTACTAGTTTATTAATCAAGTGATGCTGATAGCTTTTTTGATTTAGTGTGTCCTGGGAAGCACATACTTGCTTTGAATGAGTCCCAGGGAAATTAATGGGTCTTTAACTAAAATTTCTTAATAATTGTAAGGTTTTTATTATTGATCTGGAGAAACAACTAAAGCCATCTAACTCCTACCTTGTAATCTTATCCTGTGTAATTCGTTTCTAAGAAACTATTGAAATGTAATTACAGTTAGTTTGAAATGATGAGGGAAGAAAAAGAAAAACACTGGAATGCATGAATACGATTTCACTGCGTCCTTTAGATTTTTATACATCAGGGACACAGGACGGCTATCTATCAGCATCTCTGATTAATATACCTGAAGTTAATGATAATTATTTCTACCAGTTTTAACTGGTATAAAATAATTTTCATTAATTCAGGTGTATCAATGAATTAGAAATAACTTCATGTGTGTTAATGAACTGGCGGTTGACCCTCAGCCACCACCTTCTAGTCCTATATGAATAAAAGGGTTGTGAGTTTACCATGAGAGCAATTTGAAGAATCAATCAATATAGATGCTAGAGCTTGACATGACCAGCCGATTGATCAAATAGGGCCTCTCTGACCACCGTCTAAGCCCAAGTAAGGGCTGAAGAGGAGTGTTGCAGGTCATTGGGACTACTTAGCATCTGGGTCACAGACTGCTCAAACCACAACAATCCTGGCCTCAGGCATTATGGATTGCCACGCATGGCCAGCAGGTGGACCCATTGGAAAGATAAACCCCTCTGCAGATGTGCAATTGCGTATTCTAGAGACCCTAACCTAACCAACAGGGCGATGTTTAAGAGTGTCTATGCAATTATAAAATTCACATACACAAACAAAAACAACAACAAAACAATACCCTCAGCAGGTTATTTATCCAACACATTTCGCCTTGGGTAGGACAAGACACAAGGTCACAAGTATGGGGCATCTAGCAAAGGATCGAACTCTCTATTCAGTAGTAATGGATCCGTAAGACTAGCTTGCTAACCATTACACTATGATGGGACGCCTTCAGCCTATATAGCATGTAAATTATATTTTTTTGAAATAAAAAATACTCTAAATTGGTGAATTATAAATTGAAGATGTTTGCTAGTATGATATATTTGGAAATTGAAGCGCGTGGTGTAATGGTTAAAGTCATGGAAATGTGACTCGTCGCCCCGAGTTCAAATCCTGGACGTGGGTAATTTGCATTTTTCTTAGCGCTAATACCTTGGGAAAGGTATGAATCCTACTCTCCTCCAGCTATGGATAAATAGTAGGGCAGATTGGGCTCTTTAACCTTGGTTAGGCAACCGGTCTAGGAGAGGAAAAATTCTGAATTCAAACCTGTTGAACTCCGCTTAAGAAATTGACCTTGTGTCACATCCAGCTCGTGCGGAGGGGTTGGTAAAATAAATATATTTGGAAATTAACTTTTTTTTTGCTGGAGACTTTTACACACACCAATTGTTTTTTTAAGGGGGGGGGGTTCTACACTATTATCTGCTGTAATCAATTGTTGATGGGAACTTAAGCACATACTTGAATACTTATTTTAATCGAAAGGCTACTCTGGCCGGTCCTGGCCGAGTAGACAAACCTGGGTTTTTTTTTATTAAGCCGGTACTCGTAAAATAAACAAACCTACTTTTATGCTTATTTTACTGTTGCTGTAAATTCATTTTTTTATTATCAATGCAAGTAATGTCAAAAATATTTTGTGAAGGATAAAAGATACAAAAATCCTTCTAGATGAAAAATATACATATTCCGTTAATGAATCTATATGGCCTCAATAGAAAAAACTACTGTTATATTTACTGTCGCTGTAAATATTTTTTTATTATGAATGCAAGTAATGTTAAAAAAACAACACTTATTTTAATGAAAAATATAGATACCGTTATTTTTTTTTATTATGAATGCAAGAAATAAATAAAACTAAAAGGAAATAACAAAGAAATGATACAGGTAAATTTGATTATGATTTTTTTCATAATCATCAAGTATTAAAAGAAAATGCAGCAGTCTCGGAATATTCAGGCATAAACAATCTCTGCAAATCCAAAACTTGCCCTTGAAATTTACGAGTACCGGCATAATAAGCCAAAAAGCAGGTACGTCTACTCGACCAGGACCGGCAGAAATAGCCTCTTCCCTATTTTAATTCACTGTGCGAGTATCTTCCCTTTCGTTTGATTTTTCTGACATAAACAAAAACAGATCATAATGTTTCTCTATTTTTATATCACCAATTTCAAAAAGTAAGATTTTGATAGATTTTACCCCACCTTTTTTCTTTTTTCTAGATTAGCGTAGTGAGTTAAATTCTAACCGAGTGCCCATACTTCTGGCCACGTGGTGTATAACAACCTTGTTTCGCAGATCCATTACTGAATAATAGCGAGTTCGATCCTCGCTGGATGGTCCCATACTATTAACCTTGTGTCACGTCTTACCCATGGCAAAAGGGTTGGATAAATAAATATCTACTTTTGTCCACGTGCCACAACTAATCTAAATTTAGTAATAACTATTCCCTAATAATAGAAGACCTGGTTGTTTTTGTTTGTTTTAAATATACATGGTTTCGACACTCCTCACTTTAAAATTGGAGAAAAAAATTATTCACGTTTTTTTTTTTTTTTGTATGCTTAACTATATTTATTCATTTCCCTGTAAACTTTTTACGTCATAATTCAAAATATTTTGAATTTTCCTTAATTATTGTAATATAATATACGAAGTGTATAAGGTTCACATTTTCCTTTCATGAATAGGCAAGTTAAAAGTTCAAGTTTATTTTAGTATCTAAATAATTAAGTTCCATTATTTTCTGGGTTTTATAAAATGTTTACCTTTTTTTAAACAATTCTGATTTTTTTTTTTGTAGTTTATTTATTTTAAAAGTTTACTGAGCGTGTAATTCTCACAATTTAAATAAAACAATGATACGAAAAATGGCGTATTTAGAAAAACACTAAAATCAAACATTCGATCTCTCAAAATGAAATTAAAAACTGAAATTAAGACAGGTTTCTGATTTTATTTATTTATTCCTTTAACAGGTTTAATCTATAAATAAATAAAAACAAGACCCAGCATGATTTTTTTTTATGTTAGGAGACGTTTCTCTTTGAACCTAAAATCGACCTTCGTTAATGGAATGCCCTTCTTTCGTTGTTTTCTTCACGTACGATCTAAAATTATTTACAACTTTTAAAAAATGTAATAAATAGAAAATATTAAGAAAGTATTGATTTGTCTTTCAAAAGTTCATTTAAATTGTAATAAAAACTAACACATCAAAAAAAGAAATAACTAGAAGTATAAAAATGTTAATGAAAAAACCACATGGTCCGCATTTTAAAAATTCTTTCACGTTTGTTATTGAAAAAGCAAAATAATCGACAACATGAAACTGTCAGCGAATTTAGGAAAGTAAAAAATTAACACGAAAGCAAAACTGAAAAATGATTAACAAAATTGTTAATAATTTTATATAAAAAAATAGAAAAATATGTTAGTTACCTGAAACAATAAGTAATCGTACTCCTTTAAACGCCTGCCCTTGGATCTGCGAGTGTCAAAAAGCGACGTTTGCTAAAATACGGAAGACCGGAGAAGTATAAATTTTCTGGGACTCCCACCAGGCCAGTTTAAAATTAAGTCATTTGAAGACCAGAAAAATAATAACATTAGAAATCATTGTGTTTAATAACTAATTTACATAATGTACAATCAATGTCTTAAACAATGAGATGTGAAGAAGTTTTTTTTCTTTCAAATTTGCTTAAAACTAGAAAATTTTATTTTATTTTTTACTTTTTTTTAAATATACCAGTTTTCGTCAGAAGTTAACATTAATAATTGGTAACAATATCAACTATTCCTATATATTGGAAAAAATAATAGATAAAACTGAAAATACTATCAAGAAATATTTCAGAATTCGAAAACTGTTTATATTTTAAATCAGCTATGAGAAAGAAGTACTTTATTAAAGTTTAGTTTTATTTCCTGTATATTACACACCGTACTTTTCCTCAGGTGCAACGTTTGTCTCACATGAGAGTGTATCAACTTCCTGTCTAAGTGCGCATGCTCTAGTTTGAGTTCAGTGCGAATCGGGCAGCGGCGAGAGGTTGGCGCTAAAATCAAACGATGGTTAATCAAAAGAAAATCACAAAACTAAAAGTCTTGATCAAGAAAAGGAAAATGCTCCAAACAGGTTTGTATTTAAATCCTTTAGTGTTCCTGGAGTGGAGTGTTCAAATAATATATCTATTTTTTTTAAGTATCCATGTATTTATAAAATAAAAAATAATCTCTTGGCTTTTAAAAACCTCGGCTGAGATTGTTATTTCAAAAATAATGAAACTGATTCATTTTTTTTTTTTTTCATTTTTCCACATTAAAAATTTTATTTTAATCTAAGTCCCTGATTATTAAGATTTTTAAAAAAATTAAGTTGATGTATTCTCTCTTAAAAATTTTTCTGTGTTTAATTCAAAATATCTGTGGCTATTGACTTAATTTTTGAATTTTGAAATTCCTGAAAAAATATCTTTGGTCCTTTATATTATAAGTTTTTTTTTGTTTTTTCGACGGTTTTTTTCTCTCCGTTTTATTTATTTCCTAAAAAAATATCATAAAACTCATTTGTGAATAACGTGAAATTATTCAGTAATTGAAGTAATGACTAAATTATATTTAAAGGGCATAAAAACTTTGTTTTTGTTTTTTTTTTTTTTCAAAATTAACTTTGTAAAATTTTAAATGTTAAATCTTATTGTTTTAGAAATATTCATATTAGTTTTAATTAATTTAGGGTAATTTTGAATTATTAAAATAGTTTAGATCTACCATTTTTTCCAAAAAAAAATCCTAATCTATTTTTTGAATTTCTTAAATCTCGTTTCCTTTATGGGAAGAAATAAAGTAGAATGATTTCATTTGTCGATCTTTTCTTTTTTTTTTTTTTCTTTAAATACTTTTTTTTAATAAAACGTTATAATTTAATAACGTTGATTATTAATATTAAAATTGAATAGAATAAAATAACAGCCCAAATAATAAAAAAGTATTGATCTAGAAATCTCTTTAACCGCCAAAATCTTGTTCCCTCCATCTACGTGTTTTTCTTCGACCATCGTACTTTTTCCTCTGTATTTCTCCTTTATTTCTTTTTTCAACCTAAAACATTTCAAAACCATAAAATTAATCTTGCTGATTATTTAAAACTTTGACTTAAAGTTTTTATTTTAATAATGGTCGTAACCAACTATAAACTATTGTTAATTAATTGTTATATTCAAAACTTATTTCCCCGCCAACACAAACTTTTTAAAAATTTCAAAATTTTTTTTTTTTTTCCTTAAATATATTTTATTATGTTCTAAATTAAAGAAATTATCTTTAATTTTCGTTTTAAATCTGGCTGATTTTATTTTATCTGTGGATAATGTTTGAAATAATAATTTTTGGCGGTGACCCAAGGAGATAGGGTAAAAATTCCAATCATTTGGCTTATAATTTATTTTGGTTTTTTCAAATGATTGATGTTTTTAAATTCAAATATATTGAAAATCGTTTTTATTGAATGTAATTGAACAGATGATTGTAAATTTTAAGAATATTTTTTAATGTTTTATTTCTTTTTTTTTCTTTTTTTTGGACGTGGAGTTTTTCCCTATAATTGATTCAAATAAATTTAATTATTAACACAAAAATAACCGGATTTTTTTTATATTGAAATGTTTGATTGCAGATAGATCTTTTAATTTATTTATTTTGTTTTGTTTTTACTACAAGTAAAATAGCTCAGTTGGGTGGTAAAAATTTGTTTAGAATAAAGTTTTACTATTTTTGTCATCTAAAGTATTTAGTAGTAATCAGTTGTATTAAAAGATATTTTTTCAAAGTCTTGATCAGTAGTCAGTGCCGTTTATGGTGTTCAATAGGTTACCTCCAAAAATAGTTCACGTGTCAGTTTAGGTCATATTGCAACAGGAAGAAACGTAAATATTTTTGAACTTTTATTTTTAATCTCGCAACAAAAGAAATTCACGAACATAAAGTGTGTTACAAAAGAAAAAGTTCAATTCAAAGATCATATTATCAGATTGGGGAAAAATAAGTAAAACAGTCCGTTTTTTTTTTTTTTTTTACAAACGGGTCAATCTCTTTATTGATATTTTTTAGCAAGAATTCTGTATTCAATTTTTCTTTAACTAAAAAGCTTCTCGCATTAAAACTTATGAAAATCTCTCGATTTCTCTTCAAACTTTTATCTTTGTAGAAAAAAAAGTAAAAATCGTTTTTTGTCGGTTCATTTTTTCTCATACCTTCATAAAATAATATCCTAAAAAGAATATTTCCCTTAATATATTTTAGGAAAAACTATTTCAGACACATTTACATCAAAAGGTTATGTAATTATGGAAACTTTCGCTGAAAATCAGACCCTTAATTGATTCTTCAATAGAATTTTTTTAAAAAGCCTCAAGTCATAACGTTGGTTTTGGCTACGTTAAATTTCAATTGATTTAACGGCGCAGAAATGTAACCCACCTCCGTTCTTCGTTCATAATTTTCATTCTTTCCGTAAACTAAAAAAAGCAATTTACAAAATCATCGGGTTTTTTTTTTTTTTTTTTTTTTTTTTGTTTGTTTGTTTCGACTTTCGAAAGGACAAAATATTCAAGATAATATTCCTTTAATGCAAGTTTTATTCGTGTTTATATGGGAGGGGAGTAAATTTCACGGGAAAATTGGTGATTCCCCTCCCTAATATAATATATATATATATATATATATTATATATACTACATCAGTATTTTAGAAATTTTAATTTAAATAATAAATAGAATACATGTGTACATGAACAAACTCCTGGCCGAAACACGTGTTAGTTAAATCTATTTATCCATTCAACTATTTCTTTCCTTTATTTTTTCCTTTCAACATCATCTGTCAGATTCATTAACACCATTTTCAATTACATATGTCTTGTGTGTGGTGCTCCATATCAGTAATAGATAGGTATACCATTTGTTGAGAAATCATTGTTTTCCAAAACATCTTCTCTCTCTCATCTATCTCTCCTCCTCCACTCTACTCTCTCTCTCTCCTCTCTCTCTCCTCTCTCTCTCTCTATGTATATATTATATCTATATATCTATATATAAATTTATCTGAAAAAGTCAGGGAAATTATCGCTATTTTAAATGAAGTTTTCAGTGTTGATTTACCAATGAATGGATTTTATATAATGCTTTATAAAATTCATTCATTGACAAATCAGCCTCGGTAATTTCCTGATGGGGGGGGGGGGCTTTTCTTTTCTATTGGGAGGGTTGAATTTATTTGCATCAAACTTTAGAGCACTGTTTTTGGCCATGATGGAGCAAAATTAACAAAAAAAATGAGTTAAATGTATTAATAAATTACATGTGTGATATTTTGCCTTTTTTTTTTTTTTTACTGATGCCTCGTTGTAAATTACTCTTTCGCCTTGGACAAAAGTTTTGGACGTCTTAAATAATCGATTTTTAAATTTTATTTCGTTTTTAAAATGAAAAAATGGGTATAACTATGTAATAGAAGAATGTTGACCACTACGGATCGCACACGTACACTTCACATTCTTCACCCTCTACCTGTTGGATTAAATAACACAGATCTATTTATTTTTTGGCTCGCGGGCATTTTTTTATGGGGCATTCCAGCCAGTATCAAACTCGCTATTCAGTAGTAAGGTCGCAAGAACCAACTTGCTGGCCATTAAACAACAACACACACTATTCGGGGTGGCTTGATGAACCAGATTCTCAGCCTATGCCATTATCAAGAACTAGGTCTTGATGATCCAGAGCATATTACACTTTAGGCATCACCCTTTTGATTCTAATTAAGAAAGGACAATGTATTTTCATTTACACACCGTGCAATATCCAGTTTTGTTTGTTAGTCGGTCACACGACCTTTTGAATAAAAAAAAAAAATTTAAATCGTCTGTT
The DNA here is from genome assembly GCA_023376005.1 of Doryteuthis pealeii. Taxonomy (NCBI): domain Eukaryota; kingdom Metazoa; phylum Mollusca; class Cephalopoda; order Myopsida; family Loliginidae; genus Doryteuthis; species Doryteuthis pealeii. The sequence continues at coordinate 93,513,353 of CM042146.1, read as the reverse complement.
AAAACAACCGGATATTGACGTGTAAATGAAAAACATGTCCTTTCATTAAATCAAAGATAAAAAAATGGTGGCCTAAAGGTAATATGATCCGATTGATCCTATAGCCAAGAAACTGAAGGATAAGAACAGTTAACTCGTTGTGCACTATCCTCAGTCCATAAAATCGGTTCAAGTTTAGCTCAGAAAAAATGGGGGGGGGTATATATGTACAAGTGTATGTGTAACTACATGTGTGTGTTACATGAGTACTATGGTGCTATCACTCCTCTTTTCTTTTTTTTTACTTTTTATTAAACCATTAACCTTAAATGTACACCATATTCACTTGTTCCAACCCCCACCCACGACCCCATCCACGTCACTTTATGCTTTTTCCTATCTGTGCCCAAACCAAATGCACTTTGTTTAAAATGATAATTTTAAAACATTTAAAGTCTTTGATAACAGGTAACTTAAAATGAAAGGCCATTTTTTATATAATCACTTATAGGAATGGGGGCTCTGGACTATGGAAAATTCTCAACAGGGATGTAAGAGTTCAATAGTATTATTTGGGATATCGGCACTATTGTCTCATCTTTATTGTTATATTAACATTTTGCCCGATGTGCCCTCCAGACACATCTCTTACGATAGACTTGTTGAACTCTGTGAGCTTTCAAGAATATGATACCCCCTTACCTTCATCCACAGGGTGATCTGTTCTCATTCCAAGTATAAGTGTAAACTATGTTAAGTGTTCTGTTATGTATCTGGTGCAATGGATATAAGTTTGAGTAATACAGTGTCTAAGTGACATCATTTGCTAGGTTGCAGTTCAATCTTGGGCCAAGGGTGATAATAACAGAATATTTAACACATAGCTTAACACTTGTAACCCGGTCATCAGTTAATGGTAATGACGAACATCTACTCATATGATTGAATAGCATGATCCAGTTTGAAGTTCCGTAAGGCTCCCCAAGTTCAACATGAAACACTGAAGAAGGATCGGGGCCACATTGGCCAAAACATTGTGTAGAACGATTTCACAAGACAAAGCCTTTACAAGAAATGAGTTGAGGTGTCAAATGTCCTGTAGTCCAATGCAGTGATTTCGTCCGAATCACTGTACATCACACACCCACCGTACTTTTAATACGGCCTATGAGCCAGTCCCATCTTGTAAGGGTGTTAACTCGTCACACACACTACATACACGCACATCACCCACACTAGCAACACTCCAATATAGAATAGATAGATAATTAGTAAAGATTTTTTTTTTTTTTTTTTTTTTTTTTTTTCCTGAGATTAAGTTTTTGTTGCCTCTATCCTTAAAATGTCATAGTCAGAAAATGTCAAATACAGTGATTTGCTAAAGCAATTTGCACTATATCCTGTTTTGTTTTTGTTACTTCAATTTCACCCTGAACACTTGACTAATTACAGTACTAATATCTGAAACACTATTTGCACTTACACTGCAGTAAGAGCAGATTTACAAAGTATATGTTTCTTTGTTCATTAAAAGATAAGCAACTTTGAAATCAACAGATAAACGTACAAAAGCATCTAACACGTCCTCCTATTAACTGACTATTTTCAGTATTAGGACAATTCATATACATCTGTAAAGCTCTTCCTTGTTCTACAATGAGAGAGAGATAGTTTATCTCTCAATACTGTTAAGTTTGTTTTAGGCAGTAAAGTATCTTGTTATTACTTCATTGTGAATTGTTCTCACATTAATATCTGACAAGCAAACTATCAATTATCGTTGCTTCTATCAGCAGCAAGAATTGGATTTCCAAGGGTATAAGAAATTCGTATTTATTATTGGTAGATTTAAGCAAAATTTATAAATTCAAAATAAGTTGTTGATGGAAATGAATGAAAATGAAGGGCTCACTGTTATTAACGTTAGTGTTTGAATGGAAACTTTGTGATTGGTGAATTGTTTAGTATGATCTGAATGAAAAGGGCGCTGCCCGAGTTGGTTTGATGTGTATGATGATAAATATCAAGGATGAGTGAATACACTCGCACTCGCATCGCACAGCTATTATTTCTGATTAAGAATGGATGCTCATGGAATCTGAATTCTCTTGAGAGATAAAGGAGTGCTATATGAGACAGGCAGGTTGGCACGGAAGTCACCATTATGTAATGGCCTGTCAGTGATTTAACAACCAAAAAAATGTTCCTTCTGAGAAATTCAAATTCTTGCAAGCTGGGTACCGTCAACATGTAGAATCCTGGTTTTCTATTGCAGAATTCTACATTCTTTTAACTGACCATCATCATGATTAAAGATTTTTTTTTTTTTTAAATGGTTATTTTTTTAGTTCTGTAAATTGAAGGAAATATATGTCTGTTGTTCATTGTAGACACCTTCATTCCCGCATACTTCCACACGAAAAAAAAAATTGTAGATAATGCTCTTAATGTTTTAAAAAAAATATCACTACGCCCCCTTAAGAATTTTTATATTTGTAGTTTACCCCACCTGCATCTATTATATTAAAAGAATAGAAATAGCAATTAAAGACTTTTGTGAGTTTTGTATTGAGTGAACAGCTAGTTTCAGATTAAGCTAAGCTAAGAACCCCGCCCCAGCAAAAAACCCTGCTTCCACTGCCTGTCAGCAGGCTTACATATATACTTGACTGTATCCCTGCCAGAGACCCCCTTCCCTTATAAAAAAAAGGGTTTATATACCTGTGATAATTGACCTAAACTGGCACTCTGAATGGGGAGTTGTCCTGTCTAGAATCTGGGGAAAGTATTGATATTTCGGAATATTTTGAGGATATTAAGGTGTGCTCATTCCTCACCTAGATTTAAAACAGCCGATGTCACGTTGTTTTTCTTGCAAACTACACTCAGCTAATCACTGCGGGCCTGATATAATACTGTAAACCCAGCACCCACCCCACAATTTGGTTATGAATGACAACTGCACTCTTTGAAACGCCATAGGATTGCGCAGATTTAACCAATACCAGGAAGGACTTTACGAGTACCGAGTAACCAAAGGATTCATTATCAACAGATGTATACAGCTTAACTGAAGAATACTTTAGTAACCAAAAGGAATTCCATTATCGAGAGACTCTTTATCTAAGGATCCAATCACTGGATATAACGCTTCTACTTTAAGGCCAAGGAAGGGCCGCTTAAAACTTAACTCCTTCATGTGCCCTTACTCTTAGGTCCACTCCCGGCCCCAACACTAACTTTGTTCATGACATCTGACAAAATTATCAAACGTCACGAATCAAAATACCTCACCAGCTCTCTAATTCATTAGCATCATCTATACTTGTCAGTCATAGTAGCATAATAACAAGTCTTATTTTTTCTCTAGTAGATGAGCAAGTATTAGATGATTGACTCATGAAATTAAACAAAAATATTGTTTTGATTTCGGGACGGTTGATAATTTGTCAGGAACTTCATGAACAAAAGTTAGTGTTGGGGCGGCGCGTGACCTAAGAGTATGGCAATGAAGGAGTTAAGCATTTTAAGCGGCCACATCATCCATCTCCGTAAAGTAGAAGCGTTTATCCAGTGAATTGTCCTTGATAAAGATCTCTCGATAATGAAGCCTTTTGGTTGACTAAGCTCCAACACACATTACTGTATAGACAGTCCTTTGATCATGAATCCTTTGGTTATCTCTGGTAATCGTATAAGTCCTTCCTGAGTATTGTGAGAGAGGATCTGGCAATCCTATGGCCGTCTTCAAGAGTGCAGTTGTCATTATAACCGAATGTGGGGGTGGGGGGGTTAAGTATTGATATCAGGCCCGCGAGTATTGCTAGATGATTGGTTGCAAGAAAAACTCACGTGACATCGCTAGTTTTAATCTAGTGAGGAGATTAAGAGCAGACCTTATATCCTCAAAAGTATTCCAACATACTCAATTAACTTCCCAGATTTCTAGAACAGAACTCACCAGATGCACGCTTCTTAGCTGTCATCAAACACGGACCAACCCTTTTTTTTATAAGGAAGGGGGTCTCTGCACGATGGTCCCGTGTCTCCACTTTTAAGCCCCCTGCTGAACAGGGCAGTGGAAAGAGGGTTTTTTGGGAGCGGGTTCTTAGCTAGCTTAATGCTGAAACTAGCTTTCATCAATACAAAACTCAACCAAAGTCTTTTATTTGCTATTCATCCTTCTTTAATATAATAATGTTCAGTGGGGGTGGGGGTAAATACAAAATATAAAAATTCTTTAAGGGTCACATATTTTTTTTAAACATAAGACGCATTATCTACAATTTTTTTTTTCTTTATAAGAACGTTGATAAAATTTCTACTAATAACCACAGAACATTTATTCCTTCCTCTCACAGAACTAAAAAAATAACCATTTTACCCCCCCACACAAAAATCTAATATGATGATGGTCAGTTAAAAGAATGTAGAATCTGCAATAAGAAAACCAGATCCTACAATTTGATTGGTACCCAGCTGCCACACCACACATACCTCGCCGAACATTTCAGCACAAGGAACATTTTTTGGTTTTAACTACTGACAGGCCTTACAAATGGTTGACTTCGTGCCAACCTGCTGTCTCATATCACTCCTTTATCTCTGCAAGAAGATTCAAGATTCCCAATGAGCCATCCTTCTAATCACGAAAACTAAACTTGCATCCATCATCTATCAGTCATCTTGAATTATCATTATACACATCAACCCAATCAGCAGCGCCTTCATCCAAATCATCTGAACAATTCACCAATCAAAAGTTTCCATATCAAACACTACCTAATAACAGCTGAGCTCATTTTCATCATTCCATCAAAATTATTTGAATTTATAAAATTGCCCCTTAAATCATCCAATAAAATATAACGATATTTCTTATACCCTTGGAAATCCAATTCTTGCTGCTGTAGAAGAACGATAATTGAATATTGTTTCTTGTAGATAATTCATGTTGCAGACAGATTCACATGAAGTATAACAAGAATACTTTAACTGCCTTAACAAACTTAAAGAATAGAATTCAAACATGACAATGAGATACAAGGAAGAGCTTATACAGGTTGTATGAGTGATTGTCCTAATATGAAACCTAGTCCGTTAATAGAGGACGTGTAGAGTGTTTGGTACGTTTTCCACTCCCCGAGTTTGAATTTCCAAATGTGCTTTTCTTTTAAATTAAACAAAGAATATACTTGTAGAATCTGCTCTTACTGCAGTGTAAGTGCAAATAGTGTTTTCATGATTATTAGTGTAATAGTCAAGTGTTCAAGGTGAAATTGAAAGTTAAACAAACCTAAACCAGATATTCAAATTGTTTAGCAAATCACTATTTGACATTTCTACACACTGCACCATTTTAAAGGAAGAGGCAACAAAAACTTAACTCTCGGGAAACAAAAAAAAACAAAAAAAAAAAAGATCTAATTTTACTATTATCTATCTATCTATATTAATGGGCAGTGGTGTGCGTGTAGTATGTGTTGTAGATCGCAGTTTAAACACCCTGACAAACCATCGGACTGGCTCATAGCCTATAAAAGTCGTGTACACGTGATCTCGGACGAAATCACTGCATTTGACTACAGACATTTGACCTCCTCATTCTTGTAAGCTTGTCTTGTGATCCGTTAATCTACCACAATGTTTTGGCCAATGTGCCCCCGTCCTTCTTCAGGGTGTTTCAATGTTGAACTTGGGAGCCTTTCGAAATCAAACTGGATCATCTATTCAATCAATGGGGGTAGACTGTTCTCATTGCCATTAACTATGACTCGGGGTACAAGTGTTAAGCTGTGTTAAATATTCTGGTTGTTATATCACCCTTGGCCAAAGATTGACCGCAACCTAGAAATGATCTGTCACTTTAGAACAACTGTATTAACTCACCCTTATATCCATTGCACAGATAATAACAGAACACTTAACTAGTTTAACACTTCTACTTGGAATGAGAACTCTACCCTGTGATTGAATATAGGGTTTGATTCAAAGTTCCGTGAAGGCTCACAGAGTTCAACAAGAAACACTGAAGAAGCTGGAGGGCCACAATCGGGCAAAATGTTGATTTAACTAATTAACAATAAGATAGGACAAGTAGTCGCGAATAATCCAAAATAATAACTATTTTAACTCTTAAGCATCCTGTGAGATTGTCCAAGTCCAGAGCCCAATTCCTATAAGGATTTATAAAAAAATGGCTTTTCATTAAAGTTACCTTTATCAAGACTCAAATGTTTAAAATTACATTTAATACCAAAGGCTATTGTTTGGGGCAGATTAGGAAATAAATGGACTTATGGTCGGTGTGGAACAAGATGATATAAGGACAATTAAGAGTTAATGGTAAAAAAGAAAAAAAAAAAAGAGGAAGTGTAGCACCATAGTATCTAGTACACACACATGTATGTAACATTACACTTGTACATATATACCCCCCCCCATTTTTTCTGAGCAAACTTGAACCATTTTATGACTGAGGATAGTGCAATTACAGAGTTAACTGTTTACTTAAATCTTCAGTTTCTTGCTATAGATCAAATCGGATATATTACCTTTAGGCACATTTTTTTGATCTTGATTAAGAAAGGACAATGTTTTTTCATTTACAACCGTCAATATCCGTTGTTTTAACAGACGATTTAAATTTTTTTTTTAAATAAAACTTACACTAACAAACAACTGATATTGACGTGTAAATGAACAACATGTCCTTTCTTAATAGAGATCAAAAGGGTGCCTAAAAGGTACATATGCTCTGGATGCATCCAACAAACCTAGTTTTGATAAGGCCATAGGTGAGAATCTGGATCCATCAAGCACCCATTGGTGGTGTATGGCCAGCAAGTTGGTCTTGCAATCATTACACTGAATAGCGAGTTTGATAACTTGCTGGATGCTCCATAAAAAACCCAGCCTTAAAAAAAAAGAACTTTGTTATAATCTCAACCAGGTAGAGGGTTAGGAAATTAATTTGACTATTCCATCTAGATCCAACATTTACTCTATGTATATGGTATACGCCATTTTTCATTTTAAAAACGAAATAAAATTAAAAAATCGCATTATTTAAGGTCAAACTTTTGTTCCAAGCGAAAAGTAGTAACATAACGACAATCAGTAAAAAATAAAAAAAGCAAAATATCACACTGTAATTTATTTTTAAATACATAACTATGTTTTTTGGTTAATTTTGCTCCAATATGGCCATAAACAGTGGGTCTAAAGTGATGCAAAATTAAATTCAACCCTCCAATAGAAAAGAAAGCCCCCCCCCCCCATCAGGAAATTCCTCGAGCTGATTGTCTAATGAATGAATTTATAAAGCATTAAATAAAATCCATTCATTGGTAAATCAATCACGAAAACTTCATTAAATAGATAATTCCTGATTTTCGTAATTTTTATATATATAATATATATATATAATATATAGAGAGAGAGAGAGAGCGAGAGAGAAGAGAGAGAGAGAGAAGAGAGAGAGAGAGAGAGAGAATTTTTGGAAAACATATTTTCAACAATGGTATACCCTTATCTAATTACCGATATGGGCACCACACACAACATTTGTTGAAAATGGTAATGAATCTGACAGTATGTGAAAGGAAAAAATAAAGAAAGAAATGTTGAATGGATAAAATAGATTAACTACACGTGTCGGCAGGGAGTTTGTTCATGTACACATGTATTCTATTTTATTATTTAAATATAAAATTCTAAATACCTAGTAATATATTATATATATAAATATAATATATAATTAGGTACCACAATTTTCCCGTAAATTGATCTCCCCCTCCCATATTAACACAATAAAAACTTGCTAAAGGTTAATATTACTGAATATTTTTTGTCCTTCGACAGTCGAAACAAACAAACAAAAAAAAAAAAAAAAAAAAAAAAAAAAAACTCGAGATTTAAAATCTTTTTTTAGTTTACGAAAAATGAAAATTATGAACGAAGAACAATGTTTACATTTCTGCGCCGTTAATCAATTGAAAATTTAAAGTAGCCAAAAAACAAGTTATGACTTGAGCTTTTTAAAAAATTCCTATGAAGAATCAAATTAAGGGTCTGATTTTCACAAAATTTCCATAATTCATAACTTTGATGTAAATGTGTCTGAAATAGTTTTTTCCTAAATATATTAAGGGAAATATTTCTTTTTACGATATATTTATGAAATATGAGAAAAAATGAACCGACAAAAAAACGATTTTTACTTTTTTTCTACAAAGATAAAAGTTGAATAATTATACTCAGAAATTTTCATAAGTTTTAATGCGAGAGCTTTTTAGTAAAGAAAATGAAATACAGAATTCTGCTAAAAAATATCATAAAGAGATTGACCCGTTGTAAAAAAAAAAACGGACTGTTTTACTTATTTTCCAATCTGATAATATGATCTTTGAATTAACTTTTCTTTGTAACAACACTTAAGTTCGTTATTTCTTTTTGGCGAGATTAAAAATAAAAAGTTCAAAAATATTTAGTTTCTTCTCAATAATGACCTAAACTGACCAGTGAACTATTTTGGAGGTACCTATTGAACACATAAAAACGCACTGACTACTGATCAAGACTTTTGAAAAAATTCTTTTAAACAAATATTTACACTAAATACTTTCAGATGACAAAATAGTAAAACTTTATTCTTAAAGCAAATTTTTACACGCAACTTAGCCTATTTCTTGTACGTAAAAACAACAAAATAAATAAATTAAAAATATTAAATCTGCATCAAACACTTTCATATAAACAAATCCGGTTATTGGGTGTAATTAATTAATTTGAATTCAAATTATAGGAAAACTCCACGTCCCAAAAAAAAGAAAAAAAGAAAAAACAATTAAAAAATAATTTCTTTAAATTTACAAATATTGGTTCAATACAATTCAAATAAAACGATTTCATATATTAATTTAAAACATCAATCATTTTTAAAAAAATCCAAAATAAATGTATAAGCCAATGATTGGAATTTTTAACCCTATCTCCTTGGTCACCGCCAAAAATCAATTATTTCAAACATTATCCACAGATAAATACAATCAGCCAGATTAAACCGAAAATTAAAAAGATAATTCTTTAATTTAGAACATAATAAAATATATTTAAGGAAAAAAAAAATTTTGAAATTTTAACAAAAAGTTGTGTTGGGCGGGGAAATAACGTTTTGAATAAACAATTATTAACAATAGTTTATAGTTGGTTACACATTATTAAGAATAAAAAACCTTAAGTCAAAGTTTTAATAATAGCAAGATAATTTTAATGTTGAAATGTTTTAGGTGAAAAACAGAAATAAGGAGAAATACAAGAGGAAAAAAGTACGATGGTCGAAGAAAAACACGTAAGATGGAGGGAACAAGAATTGGCGTTAAGAAGATTTCTAGATGCAATACTTTTTTTATTATTTGGGCTGTTATTTTATTCTATTCAATTTTCAATATTATAATCAACGTTATTATAACCGTTTTTATTAAAAAAAGTATTTAAAGAAAATAAAAAAGAAAAAGATCGACAAATGAAATCATTCTACTTTATTTTCTTCCCATAAAGAAACGAGATTTAGAAATCAAAAAAATAGATTAGGGATTTTTTTTTTGGAAAATGGTAGATCTAAACTAACTTTAATAAATCAAAATTACCCCAAATTAATTAAACTAATATGAATATTTCTAAACAATAAGATTTAAACAATTTTAAAATTTTACAAAGTTATTTTGAACCAAAAAACAAAAAACAAAGTTTTTATGCCTTAAAAATAATTTAGTCATTACTTCAAATTACTGAATGAATTTCACGTTATTCACAAATGAGTTTTATGAATTTTTTACGGAAAATAATAAAAACGGAGAGAAAAAAAACCGTTCGAAAAAACAAAAAAACTATAATATAAAGGACAATAGATATTTTTCAGGAATTTCAATTCAAAATTAAGTCAAATAGCCAAAAGATATTTGAACATTAAACCACAGAAAAATAATTTAAGAGAATACATCAACTTAATTTTTTTAAAAATCTTCATAATCAGGGACTTAGATTAAAATAAAATATTTTAATGAAAAAATGAATCAGTTTATTATTTTTGAAATAACAATCTCAGCCGAGTTTAAAAGCCAAAGATTATTGTTTATTTTTATAAATACTGGATACTTAAAAAATAGATTATATTGACACTCACCCAGAAACACTAAGGATTTTAATACAAACCTGGTTGGAGCATTTCCTTGTCTTGATCAAGACTTTGTTGTGATTTTCTTTTTGATAACCATCGTTTGATTTAGCGGCCAACCTCTGCGCTGCCGATTCGCACTGAACTTCAAAACTAGAGCAGCGCACTTAGACAGCGAAGTTGATACAACTCTCATTTGAACAACGTGCACCTGAGGAAAAGACGGATGTAATATACAGGAAATAAACTAAACTTAATAAAGTACTCTTCTCATAGCTGATTTAAAATATAAACAGTTTTTCGAAATTCTAAATATTTCTTGATAGTATTTATCAGTTTTATCTATTATTTTTTCCAATATATAGGAATAGTTGATATGTTACCAATTATTAATGTTAACTTCTGCGGAAAACTGGTATATTTAGAAAAAAGAAAAGTAAAAATAAATAAATTTCTAGTTTAAGCAAATTTGAAAGAAAAAAAAAACTCTCACATCTCATTGTTAAGACAGATTGTACATTATTAAATTAGTATTAACACAATGTTTCAATGTATTATTTTCTGGTCTTTCAAATGACTTAATTTTAAACGTGGGCCTGGTGGGGTCCAGAAAATTATACTTCTCCGCGTCTTCCGTATTTAGCCAAACGTCCTTTTGAGCACTCGCAACCAAGGGAGGCGTTTAAATGGAGTACGATACTTATTGTTTCAGGAACTAACAATATTTTTCTATTTTTTATATAAAATTAAACAATTTTTGTTAATCATTTTTCAGTTTGCTTTCTTTAATTTGTACTTCCTAAATCGCTGACCAGTTTCATGTTGTCTTATTATTTTGCTTTTTTCAATAACAAACCGTGAAAGAATTTTTAAAATGGCGGCCATGTTGGTTTTTTCATTAACATTTTATACTAGTTATTCTTTTTTGGTTAGTTTTATTACAATTAAAGAACTTTGAAAGACAAATCAATACTTATCTTAAATATTTTCTATTTATACATTTTTTAAAAGTTGTAAATAATTTTAGATCGTACGTGAAGGAAAACAACGAAAGAGGGCATTCCATTAACGAAGGTCGATTTAGGTTCAAAGAGAAACGTCTGCCTAAATAAAAAAAAAATCTGCTGGTCTTGTTTTTATTTTATTTATAGATAAACCTGTTAAAGGAATAAATAACATAAAATCAAAACCTGTCTTAATTTCAGTTTTAAATTTCATTTTGAGAGATCGAATGTTTGGATTTTAGTGTTTTTCTAATACGCCATTTTCGTATCATTTTTTTATTTAAATTGTGAGAATTACACGCTCAGAAACTTTTTAATAATAAACTACAAAAAAAAAAGAAAAATCAGAATTTTTAAAAAAAGGATAAACATTTTGATAAAACCCAGAAAATAATGGAACTAATTATTAGATACTAAAATTAAACTTGAATTTTAACGTGCTATTCCATGAAAGGGAAAATGTGAACCTTATTACACTTCGATATATATTACATAATTAAGGAAAAATTTCAAATATTTTGAATTATGACGGTAAAAGCTTTACAGAATGAATAAAGTATATTAAGCATACAAAAAAAAAAAAACGTGAATATTTTTTTCTCCAAGTTTTAAAGTGAGGAGTCGTCGAACCATGTAATAAACAAACAAAAACAACCAGGTCTTCTATTATTAGGGATAGTGTATTTACTTAAAATTTAATTAGTTGTGGCACGTGGACAAAATAGATATTTATTTATCCAAACCCTTTGCCATGGGAAACGTGACACAAGTTAATAGTATGGACCATCCAGCGAGATCGAACTCGCTATTATTCAGTAATGATCTGCGAAAACAGGTTGTTATACACCACGTGGCCAGAAGATGGGGACTGGTTAGAATTTAACTCACTGGTACGCTATCTGGAGAAAAAGAAAAAAGGCTGGGTTAAAATCTATCAAAATCTTACTTTTGAAATTGCTGTATAAAATAGAGACATTATGATCTGTTTTTGTTTATGTCAAAAAATTCAGAACGAAAGAAGATACTCGCCACAGTGATTAAAAATAGGAAGAGCTATCTGCCGTCCTGTCGAGTAGACTACCTGCTTTGTTGCTGAATTATGCCGGACTCGTAAATTTCAAGGGCAAGTTTTGGATTTGCAGAGATTGTTTATCCTGAATATCCGAGACTGCTGCATTTCTTTAATAACTTGATGATTATGAAAAAAATCATAATCAAAATTACCTGTCATTTCCTTTGTTATCTTTTAGTTTTATTTATTTCTTGCTCATATAAAAAAAAAAAGTATCTATATTTCATAAATAGTGTTTTATGGTTTTACATACTTGCATCATAATAAAAAAAAATATTTTACACGACAGAAAAGCATAACAGTAGTTTGTTCTATTGAGGGCCCATATAGATCATTACGGAATATGTATATTTTTCATCGAGAGATTTTGTAATCTTTTATCCTACAAAAATATTTTTGACAGTACTGCATTGAAATAAAAAGAAGAATTTTACAGCAAACAGAAAAATAAGCATAAAAGTAGTTTGTTTATATTACGAGTACCGGCCTTAATAAAAAAAAAAACCCAGGTTTGTCTACTCTGGCCATGACCGGCAGAGTTAGCCTATTCGATTAAAATAAGTATCAAGTATGTGCTTAAGTTCCCATCACACATGGATACAGCAATAATAGTGTAGAACCCCCCCCCTAAAAAAAAACAATGGTGTGTGTAAAAGTCTCCAGCAAAAAAAAAGTTAATTCAAAATATATTTATTTACCAACCCCTCCGCCACAGCTGGATTGTACACAAGGTCAATTTCTTAAGCGGAGTTCAAGCAGGTTTGAATTTCAGAATTTTTCCTTCTCCTAGACCGGTTGCCTAACAAGGTTAAAGAGCCCATCTGCCCTACTATTTATCCCATAGCTGGAGGGAGTAGATTCATACCTTTCCCAGGCGTATAGCCGCTAAGTAAAATGCAATTACCACGTCCAGGATTTGAACTCGGGCGACGAGTCCATTCCAGACTTTAACCATTACACCACGCGCTTCAATTCCAAATAATCATACTAGCAACATATTCAATTTATAATTCACCAATTAGAGATTTTATTTCAAGAAAATATAATTTACATGCTATAAGGCTGAAGGCGTTTCCCATCATAGTGTAATGGTTAGCAAGCGAGTCTTACGGTCCATTACTACGAATAGAGAGTTCGATCCTTGCTAGATGCCCCATACTTGTGACCTGGTCTTTGTCCTACCCAAGGCGAATGTGTTGATAAATACCGCGAGGCGTATGTTTTGTTGTGTTTTGTTGTGTATTGTGAATTTATTAATTGCATAGACACTCTTAAACGATCGCCCTGTTGGTTAGGTTAGGTCTCTAGAATACGCCAATTGCACATCTGCAGAGGGTTTACATCTTTCCAATGGGTTCCACCTGCGGCCATGCGTGCCAATCCATAATGCCTGAGCCAGATTGTTGTGGTTGAGCAGTCTGTGACCAGTGCCTAAGTAGTCCCATGACCTGCAACACTCCTCTTCAGCCTTACTTGGGCTAGACGGTGGTCAGAGAGGGCCTATTTGATCAATCGGCTGGTCATGTCAAGCTCTAGCCATTATATGATTATCTTCAAATTGCTCTCATGTAAACTGCAAACCCTTTTATCATAGAGGTACTAGAGTGGTGGCTGAGGTCAACCGCCCAGTTCCATTAAACACACATGAAGTTATTTCTAATTCATGATACACCTGAGAATTAATTTGAAAATATTATACCAGTTATAAACTGTAGAAATAATTATCATTAACTTCAGGTATAATTAATCAGAGATGCCTGATAGATACGCCGTCCTGTGTCCCTTGATGTATAAAAAATCTAAAAGACGCAGTGAAAATCGCTATTCATGCATTCCAGTTTTTTCTTTTTCTTCCCTCATCATTTCAAACTAACTTGTAAATTACATTAATAGTTTCTTTAGAAACGAATTACACAGATAGATTACAAGGTAGGAGTTAGATGGCTTTAGTGTTTCTCCAGATCTAAATAAAAACCTTACAATTTATTAAAATTTTAGTAAGACCATTAATTTCCCTGGGACTCATTCCAAAGCAAGTATGTGCTTCCAGGACACACCTAAATCAAAAAGCTATCGCATCACTGATTAATAAACTAGTAGAGATAAGTAGATACTTACCTAAACTATTTGAGTAATGAAAATTTATTTTGACCAGTTTATATGATTGCATGTGGGGTGAGGACCGCTTGTGAATTTCCTATTTCTGTTACTCCTTCCATTAAATTTACTACAGTGTGAATTCATTGGATGACACCGGCTCAACTGACCCCTGTGAATGCCATCACAGAACAGAACAGTTATTATACGCATGAAAATCTAACTTAACCACCAGTTTTATTAAGATTGCACAAAAGTTATTTAACCTAATTTATTGATACACATGAGCTTAATGAAAAATTATTTCTACCAATTTGTTTATATACATCAAGTTAATGAAAAATCTAATATAAAATAATTTCTATTAATATATTGATACACATGAGTTATGGAAATTATTCTACCAGTTAATTTAAAACAAACAAAAATAATTACCAACAAACTGTTTGCCTATAAATCATATAGACAAAAAAGATAACATTTTTTGGGGGGCTTTGAGTGGTTCACAAAAGGGTGATATGCCATTAAACAAAATAACCCAACAACATAAAAATTATTTCTACCAATTCTACATATGAGTTAAATAAAATATATGTATAAAAAGCAATAAGACTTTAGCCATTAATTTAATCCATAACCGGTGAATTATATTAACACTACAACCATCATTACTTCATTTTGAGGAGAAATCTAAAGTAGTTTCAATATACTAGGCGCTGGAACTTTTGCCATTAAAGCATAATCACCAAGTAGAGTAGCTTCCCCTAATGTTGATTTATCGAATAGTATACAAGTTTAATAGTTATTTACTAAGCTTATAGTGGCCAAGGTCAGAAGTATAGGGCGGCCCAGTGAGCACCGGAACTTGACTACATGCCACAGATTAAAGTTGATATTCGAAGATGGTGGCTGAGAAATGAGGCTTTTAAAAACACCCAGACTTATATTGTTATTAGTAAATTTTGATGAAAAAAATGTTACGTTGTTGTCCTGTTATATAATTCGAGGCGTAGAACAGTGATTGTGAGTGTTTAATTTGATTTTTTTTTAAAAAATTACTTAAATAATAATATTCATTCCTATAGTATTACTAGTATACCAAAAAATTGGCCAAAATCGTTTGACAAATGAATTTAAGCCCCCCCCCCCTACAGAAAATAATTACCAAAAGATCAAGGAATGTATAGATTTTAATGAAACTCAGTGTTACTTTATCAATGAATATCTTTACTAATGCATTATTTATTTATTTCAAAAACTTTTGATTTTTTCAGAAAAATCGGATAATTCCTGATTTTTGGTAAATTTTTTGCATAGCGAATGTTACATTAATGTAAACAAGCCACTAAATAACAAAATGGGCGTCGGCGAACAAAAATGACCAAACAAATCGTTTTAATATATTAAAAATAAAATTGCTAATGTAATGAATTTTTCGGTTTTAATGATGGTCATTATGTTACAACTTTATTGTTTTAGACAAAAGTTTGACCTTAAATTGAAGATTAATTTAATTATTAATTCGTGGTTTTAAATTCGAGCAGACGACAAATTGGTATGCTAGTATTGACTTATTACTGTCTTCCCACGTGTAAGGGTGCGTCCGAAAGTTTGTTACCCCTACAATTGTTTTAACTCATTATTTTTTGTTTAAGAATATAATAAATAATAAATAATAATGAATTATAATTTCGATTTCATTTTCAGTGGCTTATTTCACGTAATTAAAAATTACATGATCAATTTCTTTATTAATTAGAAGATATATTTTGTAGGGTGACAAAACTGTTTGGTCCGCCGTGTATATTACATATTCAAATTTAGAAACCATCTTTTGTTGAAAAAGTAGATACAACTTAAATAATAAACAGTGAGAAGTAGCCATTATAAAATAAATGTGTTTAAAAACTAAAATGTTTTAATTGTTAATTTCTTTGTGTCTGTAGCTTCTCTAGCCTCCAGGTGCTGTGTACTGCCAAGTATCAAGATCTTCATACCTCTAGGAATGCTAAGAAGAATTAATTACAGACTGATGAAAAAAGCACACAATGCCTACAGATTTATCTATTACAGGGCAAACAAACAGATATACCACTATCAACCAAAGTTCGGGAACACTGATTTTTTCCCCCTCTTAAATTAAAAAAATTGCGTACTCTCTCGTGGAGAACCGTCCGCCCTTCTGCCCTCAAAAGCAAGCCGGTGGCTGCTGAAGAAAACACCAGCTATAATTGAATCCGTAGCTGAAGCAGTGTCACTTGCAAAAAAACAAAAAACAAAAAACAACAAAAACAATCAACTAGGGCGTTTTCCTGAAAACCCAACCCCAACCCTAAACTAACCCCCCTAGTTAAAATTAACAGTTTATACAAAATTTGTGGCGTTCTTTTTTTCTGGGTCACCTGTATACAGGTGACCCAGAAAAAAACAGAGCCCAAATTATTTATTTATTATTTCCCATTAAACTACCCTAACTCTAACCCTAAATCCTAGTTTTTTTTTCAAATGACACTGCTTCGGCTACAGACTTCAATCGTAGCTCTGTTTTTTTTCAGCAAGCACCGGCTTAGCGTTTTTTGAGAGAACAGAGCCCGGGATGGTTCAATGCGAGAAAAAAAAGTCATTTTGATTAAATTATTGGAAATAGCATGGCAAGCATAGAAAAAAATGCATTTCACTGAATACATTGAAACTTTTTTCTTCGCATTGAACCATCCCGGCCTCCTGTCTCAAAAAACGCTAGCCGTGGCTGCTGAAAAAAAACACGAGCACCGATTGAACTGAAGCCGAAGCAGGTTCACTTGGAAAAAAAAACTAGGATAGGGTTTAGAGTTAGGTTAGTTTAATGGGAAATAAATAAATAAATAATTTGGGCTCTGTTTTTTCTGGTCACCCGGTTACAGGTGACCAGAAAAAAAGACCCACAAATTTTTGATGTAATAAAACTGTTAATTTTAACTAGGGGCGTTTAGGTTTTAGGGTTGGGGTTGCGGTTTTTCAGCGAAAAACGCCTAAGTTGATTGTTTTTTGTTGTTTTGTTTTTTTTGTTTTTTTGCAAGTGACACTGCTTCAGAGCTACGGCTTCAATTATAGCTGGGTTTTTTCTTCAGCAGCCACGGCTAGCCCTTTTTTAGGCAGAAGGCGGGGACGGTCTCCACGAAGAGTACCAATTTTTTAAGTTTAGAGGGGGGAAAAAAAATCCAATGTTCCCGAACTTTGGTTGATAGTGTATACTGTTGTTTTAGCCTGTTATATAAGATAAATCTGTCAGGCATTGGTGGCTTTTTCCATCAGTCTGAAGTATTCTTATTAGCATTCCTCAGAAGGTAATGAAGATCTTTAATTGGAAAGCACCAGCACACTGAGGCTATAGTAGAACACAAGACACCAAAGAAATTAACAATTAAAACATTTTAGTTTAAACACATATTTATAATGAGCTACTTCTTCACGTTATTTTTAAGTGTACTACTTTTTCAACAAAGATTTTCCTAAAATTTGAAAGTTATGTAATATACCGCGGACCAAAAGTTTTGTTCACCCTACCAAAATATATCTTCTAATAATCAAAAGAAATTGATCCAGATGTAATTTTTAATTACGTGAACTAAGCCAGCTGAAAATGAAATCGAAAATTATATTATTATTATTTATTATTATATATTAATTATTAAACAAAAAAATAATGAAAGTTAAAAACAATATGTAGGGTAACAAGAACTTTCGGACCACCCTGTACAGTGACAGAAGTAATAAGTCATACTAGCAATACCCAATTGTCGTCTGCTACGAATTTAAAAACGAAATTAAAATTAAGTTAAATCTATTCATTAAGGTCCAACTTTTGTCAAAACAATAAGTTGTAACATAATGACCATTCATTAAAAACAGAAAAATATCATTACATTAGCAATTATTTTATATAGTTTAAAACGATTTGTTTTGAGCAATTTTGTTCGCCGACGCCATTGTTCATTTAAGTGGCTGTTTACAAATTTAATGTAACATGTCGCGGATTGCAAAAAAATTTACCAACAATCAGGGAATTATCCGATTTTTCTGAAAAAAATCAGAAAGTTTTGAAATAAAATAAATAATGCGATTATAAAGATCATTCATTGATAAAAAAACACTTGAAAGTTTCATAAATCTGATAATGTCCCTGTTTGGTAAATTTATTTTCGTAGGGGGGGGGGCTAAATTCATTTGTTCAAAAACGCATTTAGGCAATTTTGTATACCTGTCATACTAGGAGGAAATGAATATTATTATTTAAGATTTTAAAAAACACAATCAATTAACCTTTCACAATCACTGTAATCTACGCTCGAATTATATAACAGACAACAACGTACATTTTTTTCTATCAAAATTTACTATAACAATATTAAGTCTGGGTGTTCTAAAGCCTCATTTCCAGCCAAATTTCTCGAATATCAAACTTTAATCTTGTGCCCACTGTAGTCCAGTTCGGTGCTCACTGCGGCGCCCTATACTTCTGACGCTGTGCCACAAAAGCTTAGTAATAAACTATTTACTTCTTGTATACTATTCGATAAATCAAAAATTAAGGAAGCACTCCTACTTGGTGAATTATGCTTAATGCAAAAAGTCCCAGCCCCTATAATAGTTTGAAAATACTTTAAGATTTTCTCCCTTCAAAAATGAAAAGTAATGATGGTGTAGGTGTCTAATATCTTATCAACCGTTATTGGATTATTAATGCTAAATCTTATTGCTTTTTTTATACATATATTTATTAACTTCATATGTAGAATTGGTGAAATAAATTTATGTTGGTGGTTAATTTGTTTAATGGCATATCACCCTTGTGAACCACTCAAAGCCAAATGTTATCTTTTTGTATATATGATTATTAAGCAAACAGTTTGTTTGGAATATTTGTTTGTTTTAATAACTGTAGAATAATTCCATTAACTCAATGTGTATCAATATATAGTAGAAATTATTTTTATTAGATTTTTCTTAAACTGATGTATATAAACAAATTGGTAGAAATAATTTTCTTAGCTTCATGTGTATCAATAAATTAGGTTAAATAACTTGTGCATCTTAAATAAACTGGTGGGTTAAGTTAGATTTCATGCTATCAATAAACTGTTCGTTCTGTAGGCATCACCAGGGGTCAGTTGAGCCGGCTCATCCAATGAATTCACCTGTAGTAAATTAGGAAGAGTAACAAGAGAATAGGAATTCACAAGCGGTCCTCCAAACCCCACATGCAATCAATAAACTTGTCAAAATATTTTCATTACCTTCAAATATTTGTAGGTAAAGTATCTTAAATTATCTCACTAGGTATTAATCATGATGCTGATAGCTTTTTGATATTTAGTGTGTCCCTGGACGCACATACTGCTTTGATGAGTCCCAGGAAAATTAATGGGTCTTAACTAAAATTTCTTAATAAATTGTAAGGTTTTTATTTATGATCTGGAAGAAACAACTAAAGCCATCTAACTCTACCTTGTAATCTATCCTGTGTAATTCGTTTCTTAGAACTATTGAAATGTATTTACAGTTAGTTTGAAATGATGAGGAAGAAAAAAGAAAAAACACTGGAATGCATGAATACGATTTCAACTGCGTCCTTTTAGAATTTATACATCAGGGACACAGGACACGTATCTATCAGCATCTCTGATTAATAACTGAAGTTAAGATAATTATTTCTATCAGTTAAACTGGTATAAATAATTTCAATTAATTCAGTGTATCAATGAATAGAAAAAACTTCATGTGTTGTTAATGAACTGGCGGTTGACCCTCAGCCACCACCTTCTAGTACCTATATGATTAAAAGGGTTGTGAGTTTACCATGAAGCAATTTGAAAATCAATCATATAGATGCTAGAGCCTTGACATGACCAGCCGATGATCAAATAGGGCCTCTCTGACCACCGTCTAGCCCAAGTAAAGGCTGAAGAGGAGTGTTGCAGGTCATGGACTACTTAGCATCTGGGTCACAGGATGCTCAACCACAACAATCCTGGCCTCAGGCATTATGGATTGCACGCATGCCAGCAGGTGACCCATTGGAAAAGATTAAACCCCTCTGCAGATGTGCAATTGGCGTATTCTAGAGACCTAAACCTAACCAACAGGGCGATGTAAGAGTGTCTATGCCAATTATAAAATTCACTACACAAACAAAACAACAACAAAACAATACCCTCAGCAGGTATTTATCCAACACATTCGCCTTGGGTAGACAAGACACAAGGTCACAAGTATGGGCATCTAGCAAGGATCGAACTCTCTATTCAGTAGTAATGGATCCGTAAGACTAGCTGCTAACCATTACACTATGATGGGACGCCTTCAGCCTATATAGCATGTAAATTATATTTTCTGAAATAAAAATACTCTAAATTGGTGAATTATAAATGAAGATTGTTTGCTAGATGATATATTTGGAAAATTGAATGCGCGTGTGTAATGGTAAAGTCATGGGAAATGGACTCGTCGCCCGAGTTCAAATCCTGGACTTTAATTGCATTTTACTAGCGCTAATACCCTTGGGAAGGTATGAATCCTACTCTCCCTCCAGCTATGGAAAATAGTAGGGCAGATTGGGCTGCTTAACCTGGTAGGCAAACCGGTCTAGGAAAGGAAAAATTCTTGAATTCAAAACCTGTGAACTCCGCTTAAGAAATGACCTTGTGTCACATCCAGCTCGGCGGAGGGTTGGTAAATAAAATATATTTGGAAAAAATAACTTTTTTTTTTGCTGAGACTTTTACACACACCAATTTTTTAAGGGGGGGGGGGTTCTACACTATTATCTGCGTAATCAATGTGTGATGGGAACTAAGCACATACTTGAATACTATTTTAATCGAATAGGCTACTCTGCCGGTCTGCCGAGTAGACAAAACCTGGGTTTTTTTTTTTATTAAGGCCGTACTCGTAAAATAAACAACCTACTTTTATGCTTATTTTACTGTTGCTGTAAAATTTTTTTATTATCAATGCAAGTAATGTCAAAAATATTTTGTGAGGATAAAAGATACAAAAATCCTTCTAGATGAAAAATATACATATTCCGTTAATGAATCTATATGGCTCAATAGAAAAAACACTGTTATGCTTATTTTACTGTCGCTGTAAATATTTTTATTATGAATGCAAGTAATGTTAAAAATAACAACACTATTTAATGAAAAATATAGATACCGTTTATTTTTTATATGAATGCAAGAAATAAATAAAACTAAAAGGAAATAACAAAGAAATGATACAGGTAAATTTGATTAGATTTTTCATAATCATCAAGTATTAAAAGAAATGCAGCAGTCTCGGAATATTCAGGCATAAACAATCTCTGCAAATCCAAAACTTGCCCTTGAAAATTACGAGTACCGCATAATAAGCAAAAAGCAGGTACGTCTACTCGACCAGGACCGGCAGAATACCTCTTCCTATTTTTAATTCACTGTGCGAGTATCTTCCCTTCGTTCTTGATTTTCTGACATAAAACAAAAAACAGATCATAATTTCTCTTTTTTATATCACCAATTTCAAAAAGTAAATTTTGATAGATTTACCCCACCTTTTTTCTTTTTCTAGATTAGCGTACTAGTGAGTTAAATTCTAACCGAGTGCCCCATACTTCTGGCCACGTGGTATAAACAACCTTGTTTCGCAGATCCATTACTGAATAATAGCGAGTTCGATCCTCGCTGGATGTCCCATACTATTAACCTGTGTCACGTCTTACCCATGGCAAAAGGTGGAAAATAAATATCTACTTTTGTCCACGTGCCACAACTAATCTAAATTTAGTAAATAACTATTCCCTAATAATAGAAGACCTGGTTGTTTTTTTTGTTTTGTTTATTATACATGGTTCGACACTCCTCACTTTAAAAATGGAAAAAAAATTATCACGTTTTTTTTTTTTTGTGTGCTTAACTATATTTATTCATTTCCCTGTAAACTTTTTACGTCATAATTCAAAATATTTTGAATTTCTTAATTATTGTAATATAATATACGAAGTGTATAAGGTTCACATTTTCCTTTCATGAATAGGCAAGTTAAAAGTTCAAGTTTATTTAGTATCTAAATAATTAAGTTCCATTATTTTCTGGTTTTATAAAATGTTTACCTTTTTTAAACAATTCTGATTTTTTTTTGTAGTTTATTTATTTTAAAAGTTACTGAGCGTGTAAATCTCACAATTTAAATAAAACAATGATACGAAAAAATGGCGTATTTAGAAAAACACTAAAATCAAACATTCGATCTCTCAAAATGAAATTAAAAACTGAAATTAAGACAGGTTTCTGATTTTATTTATTATTCCTTTAACAGGTTTAATCTATAAATAAATAAAACAAGACCCCCAGCATTGATTTTTTTTTTATTAGGAGACGTTTCTCTTTAACCTAAAATCGACCTTCGTTAATGGAATGCCTTCTTTCGTTGTTTTCTTCACGTACGATCTAAAATTATTACAACTTTTAAAAAATGTAATAAATAGAAAATATTAAGAAGTATTGATTTGTCTTTGAAAAGTTCATTTAAATTGTAATAAAAACTAACACATCAAAAAAGAAATAACTAGAGTATAAAAATGTTAATGAAAAAACCACATGGTCCGCATTTTAAAAATTCTTTCACGTTTGTTATTGAAAAGCAAAATAATCGACAACATGAAACTGTCAGCGAATTAGGAAAGTAAAAATTAACACGAAAGGCAAAACTGAAAAATGATTAACAAAAATTGTTAATAATTTATATAAAAAAATAGAAAAATATGTTAGTTACCTGAAACAATAAGTAATCGTACTCCTTTTAAACGCCTGCCCTTGGATCTGCGAGTGTCAAAAAAGCGACGTTTGCTAAAATACGGAAGACCGGGAGAAGTATAAATTTTCTGGGACTCCCACCAGGCCAGTTTAAAATTAAGTCATTTGAAGACCAGAAAAAATAATTAACATTAGAAATCGTTGTGTTTAATAACTAATTTACATAATGTACATCAATGTCTTAAACAATGAGATGTGAAGAAGTTTTTTTTCTTCAAATTTGCTTAAAACTAGAAATTTTATTTTATTTTACTTTTTTTTAAATATACCAGTTTTCGTCAGAAGTTAACATTAATAATTGGTAACAATATCAACTATGCCTATATATTGGAAAAAATAATAGATAAAACTGAAAAATACTATCAAGAAATATTTCAGAATTCGAAAAACTGTTTATATTTTAAATCAGCTATGAGAAAGAAGTACTTTATTAAAGTTTAGTTTTATTTCCTGTATATTACACCGTACTTTTCCTCAGGGCAACGTTTGTCTCACATGAGAGTGTATCAACTCCTGTCTAAGTGGCGCATGCTCTAGTTGAGTCAGTGCGAATCGGCAGCGGCGAGAGGTTGGCGCTAAAATCAAACGATGGTTAATCAAAAAGAAAATCACAAAACTAAAAGTCTTGATCAAGAAAAGGAAAATGCTCCAAACAGGTTTGTATTTAAAATCCTTTAGTGTTCCTGGAGTGGAGTGTTCAATAATAATCTATTTTTTTTAAGTATCCAAGTATTTATAAAATAAAAATAATCTCTTGGCTTTTAAAAACCTCGGCTGAGATTGTTATTTCAAACATAATGAAACTGATTCATTTTTTTTTTTTTTTCATTTTTTCCACATTAAAATTATTTTATTAATCTAAGCCCTGATTATTAAGATTTTTTTAAAAAAATTAAGTTGATGTATTCTCTTAAAATTATTTTCTGTGTTTAATTCAAAAATATCTGTGGCTATTGACTTAATTTTGAATTTGAAATTCCTGAAAAAATATCTTTGTCCTTTATATATAATTTTTTTTTGTTTTTTCGACGGTTTTTTTCTCTCCGTTTTATTTATTTCCTAAAAAATATCATAAAACTCATTTGTGAATAACGTGAAATTATTCAGTAATTGAAGTAATGACTAAATTATATTTTAAAGGCATAAAAACTTTGTTTTTTTGTTTTTTCAAAATTAACTTTGTAAAATTTTAAATGTTTAAATCTTATTGTTTTAGAAATATTCATATTAGTTTTAATTAATTTAGGGTAATTTTGATTTATTAAAATAGTTTAGATCTACCATTTTTTTTTCCAAAAAAAAAATCCTAATCTATTTTTGAATTTCTTAAATCTCGTTTCCTTTATGGGAAGAAATAAAGTAGAATGATTTCATTTGTCGATCTTTTTCTTTTTTTTTTCTTTAAAATACTTTAATAAAACGTTATAATTAATAACGTTGATTATTAATATTAAAATTGAATAGAATAAAATAACAGCCCAAATAATAAAAAAAGTATTGATCTAGAAATCTCTTTAACCGCCAATCTTGTTCCCTCCATCTACGTGTTTTTCTTCGACCATCGTACTTTTCCTCTGTATTTCTCCTTTATTTTCTTTTTTCAACCTAAAACATTTCAAAACCATAAAATTAATCTTGCTGATTATTAAAACTTTGACTTAAGTTTTTATTTTAATAATGGTCGTAACCAACTATAAACTATTGTTAATTAATTGTTATATTCAAAACTTATTCCCCGCCAAACACAACTTTTTAAAATTTCAAAATTTTTTTTTTTTCCTTAAATATATTTATTATGTTCTAAATTAAAGAAATTATCTTTAATTTTCGTTTTAATCTGGCTGATTTATTTTATCTGTGGATAATGTTTGAAATAAATTAATTTTTGGCGGTGAACCAAGGAGATAGGTTAAAATTCCAATCATTTGGCTTATAATTTATTTTGGATTTTTTTAAATGATTGATGTTTTTAAATTCAAATATATTGGAAAATCGTTTTATTTGAATGTATTGAACAATGATTGTAAATTTAAGAATTATTTTTTAATTGTTTTATTCTTTTTTCTTTTTTTTTTTGGACGTGGAGTTTTTTCCCTATAATTTGAATTCAAATTAATTATATATTACACAAAAATAACCGGATTTTTTATATTGAAATGTTTGATTGCAGATAGATATTTTTAATTTATTATTTTTTGTTTTTTACTACAAGAAAATAGCTAAGTTGGTGGTAAAAATTTGTTTAGAATAAAGTTTTACTATTTTTGTCATCTAAAGTATTTAGTAGTAATCATTTGTATTAAAAGATATTTTTTCAAAGTCTTGATCAGTAGTCAGTGCGTTTTTATGGTGTTCAATAGGTACCTCCAAAATAGTTCACGTGGTCAGTTTAGGCCATATTGAAGGAAGAAACGTAAATATTTTTGAACTTTTTATTTTAATCTCGCAAAAAGAAATAACGAAATAAAGTGTTGTTACAAAGAAAAAGTTAATTCAAAGATCATATTATCAGATTGGGGAAAAATAAGTAAAACAGTCCGTTTTTTTTTTTTTTTACAACGGGGTCAATCTCTTTATTGATATTTTTTAGCAGAATTCTGTATTCATTTTCTTTTAACTAAAAAGCTCTCGCATTAAAACTTATGAAAATCTTCTGAGATAATTATTCAAACTTTTATCTTTGTAGAAAAAAAAGTAAAAATCGTTTTTTGTCGGTTCATTTTTTCTCATATTTCATAAAATAATATCGTAAAAAGAAATATTTCCCTTAATATATTTTAGGAAAAAAACTATTTCAGACACATTTACATCAAAAGGTTATGTAATTATGGAAATTTTCGTGAAAATCAGACCCTTAATGATTCTTCATAGAATTTTAAAAAGCCTCAAGTCATAACTTGTTTTTGGCTACGTTAAATTTCAATTGATTTAACGGCGCAGAAATGTAAACATTGTTCTTCGTTCATAATTTTCATTATTTCCGTAAACTAAAAAAAAGATTTTAAAAATCATCGAGGTTTTTTTTTTTTTTTTTTTTTTTTTTTTTTTTTTGTTTGTTTCGACTTTCGAAAGGACAAAAAATATTCAAGATAATATTAACCTTTATGCAAGTTTTATTGTGTTAAATATGGGGGGGAGTAAATTTCACGGGAAAATTGGTGGTACCTAATATATATATATATATATATATATATATATATATATTACTAGGTATTTAGATATTTAAAAATAATAAATAGAATACATGTGTACATGAACAAACTCCTGGCCGAAACACGTGTTAGTAAATCTATTTTATCCATTCAACATTTTCTTTCCTTTATTTTTCCTTTCAACATACTGTCAGATTCATTACCATTTTCAACTTACATATGTTTGTGTGTGGTGCTCCATATCGGTAATAGATAGGTATACCAATTTGTTGAAAAAATAGTTTTCCAAACATCTCTCTCTCTCTCTCTCTCTCTCTCTCTCTCTCTCTCTCTCTCTCTCTCTCTCTCTCTCTCTCTCTCTCTCTCTCTCTCCGTTTAAAAAAAATTTACTGAAAATCAGGGAATTATCCTATTTTAATGAAGTTTTCAGTGTTGATTTACCAATGAATGGATTTTATAATGCTTATAAAATTCATTCATTGACAAAATTTCAATCGGGTAATTTCCTGATGGTGGGGGGGGGGGCTTTCTTTTCTATTGGGAGGGTTGAATTATTTTGCATCATCTTTAGACACTGTTTATGGCCATATTGGAGCAAAATTAACCAAAAAAATAGTTAAATGTATTAAAAATAAATTACATGTGTGATATTTTGCTTTTTTTTTTTTTTACTGATGCTCGTTATGTTACTACTTTTCGCCTTGGACAAAAGTTTGACCTTAAATTATCGATTTATTTAATTTTATTTCGTTTTTAAAATGAAAAAATGGGTATAACTAGTAATAGAGTAAATGTTGATCTAGGATGGAATAGTCAAATTAATTTCCTAACCCTCTACCTGGTTGGATTATAACACAAGTTCTTTTTTTTTTAGGTGGGGATTTTTTTATGGGGCATCCAGCAAGTATCAAACTCGCTATTCAGTAGTAATGGATCTGCAAGACCAACTTGCTGGCCATTACACCACAATGGGTGCTTGATGAATCCCAGATTCTCACCTATGCCATTATCAAAATTAGGTCTTTGATGATCCAGACCATATTACCTTTAGGCACCCCTTTTGATCTCTATTAAGAAAGGACATGTTTTTCATTTACACCGTCAATATCCAGTTGTTTGTTAGTGGTAAGTTTTATAAAAAAAAAAAAATTTTAAATCGTCTGTTAAAACAACCGGATATTGACGGTGTAAATGGAAAACATGTCCTTTCTTAATCGAGATCAAAAGGGGGTGCCTAAAGGTAATATGATCCTATAAGCAAGAAACTGAAGGATTAAGAACAGTTGACTCTGTATGTGCACTATCCTCAATCATAACACATGGTGTCAATAAGTTCAAGTTAGCCTCAATGGGGGGGGGGGCTATATGTACAAGTATGTGTATGTGTGTACATATATGTGTATGTGTACGTGTATATTTAGTATTATCTGGTGCAATGGATATAAAGGTTGAGTTAATACAGTTGTTCTAAGTGACAATCATTTCTAGATTGCAGGTTCAATCTTGGCCAAGGGTGATAATAACATAGAATATTTAACACAGCTTAACACTTGTACCCGGTCATAGTTAATGGAATGAGAACAGTCTACTCCCATGGATTGAATAGATGGTCCAGTTTGAAGTTCCGTAAAGGCTCCCAAGTTCAACGTGAAACACCTGAAGAAGGACGGGGGCACATTGGCCAAAACATTGTGTAGATAACGATTCACAAGACAAGCTTACAAGAATGAGGAGGGTCAAATGTCTGTAGTCAAATGCAGTGATTTCGTCCGAATCACTGTTACCTTGACTTTTATAAGGCTATGAGCCAGTCCATCTTGTAGGGGTGTTAACTCGTCTACAACACATACATACACGCACACCCACTGCCCATTAAATATATATAGATAGATAATAGTAAAATTAGTTTTTTTTTTTTTTTTTGTTTTTTTTTTTTTTCCGAGATGTTAAGTTTTTTGTTGCCTCTTCCTTTAAAATGTCATGTCAGAAATGTCAAAATAGTGATTTGCTAAACAATTTGAATATCCTGTTTATTTTTGTTACTTCAATTTCACCCTTGAACACTTGACTATTACACTAATAATCATGAAAACACTATTTGCACTTACACTGCAGTAAGAGCAGATTTTACAAGTATATTCTTTGTTCAATTAAAAGAAAAGCACATTTGAAATTCACAGATAAAACGTACAAAGCACTCTACACTTCCTCTATTAACGACTATTTTCATATTAGGACAATTCACTCATACAACTCTGTATAAGCTCTTCCTTGTATCTCATTGTCATGTTTGAATTCTATTCTGTTAAGTTTGTTTAGGCAGTAAAGTATTCTTGTTATTACTTCATTGTGAATTGTTCTCACATTAATTATCTACAAGAAACAATATTCAATTATCGTTCTTCTACTGCAGCAAGAATTGGATTTCCAAGGATATAAGAAATATCGTATTTATTATTGGATAGATTTAAGCAAATTTTATAAATTCAAAATAATTTTGATGGAATGATGAAAATGAGGCTCAGCTGTTATTAGGTTAGTGTTTGAATGGAAACTTTTGATTGGTGAATTGATCAGATGATTGATGAAAGGGCGCTGTTGATTGGTTGATGTGTATATATGATAATATCAAGATGGCTGAATAGATGATGGATGCAAGTTTAGTTTCTGATTAGAATGGATGCTCATTGGGAACCTGAATTCTCTTGAGAGATAAAGGAGTGCATATGAGACAGGCAGGTTGGCAGGGAAGTCAACCATTTGTAAGGCCTGTCAGTGATTTAAAACCAAAAAATGTTCCTTCTGAGAAATTCCAAAATTCTTGCAGCTGGGTACCTCAAATGTAGAATCTGGTTTTCTATTGCAGAATTCTACATTCTTTTAACTGACCATCATTATATTAAAGATTTTAAATAAATAAAAAAAATGGTTATTTTTTAGTTATGTAAATTTAAGGAAATAATGTCTGTTGTTGTTAGTAGAAATTTTATCAAACATTTCTTGTAAAGAAAAAAGAATTGTAGAATGCTCTTAATGTTTTCAAAAAATATGCTGACCCCTTAAAGAATTTTTATATTTGTATTTACCCAACCCCTCCACCACTGAACATTATTATATTAAAGAAATGAATAGCAAATAAAGACTTTTGTGAGTTTTGTATTGAGTGAACAGCTAGTTTCAGATTAAGCTAAGCTAAGAAAAAACAACCCAAAAAACAACCTCTTTCCACTGCCCTGTCAGCGGGGGCTTAAAATATGCTAACTGTATCCCCTGCAGAGACCCCCTTATAAAAAAAGGGTAGTATCCTGTGTATGACACTAAACTGCATCTGATGGGGAAGTTCCTGTTCTAGAGATCTGGGAAGTATTGAGTATGTTGGAATATTTTGAGGATATAAGGTGTGCTCTAATTCCTCACCTAGATTTAAAAACTAGCCGATGTCATGTGAGTTTTTCTTGCAACCAATCACTAGCAATACTGCGGGCCTGATATAATACTTAACCCCCCCACCCCCACATTGGTTATAATGACAACTGCACTCTTTGAAGACGGCCATAGGATTGCCAGATCTTTACCAATACTCAGGAAGGACTTATATGATTACCAGAGTAACCAAAGGATTCATTATCAAAGGACTCTATACCAGTAATTGAGAATACTTTAGTAACCAAAAGGATTCATTATCGAGGGGCCCTTTATCAAGGATCCAATTCCCCTGGATAAACACTTCTACTTTAAGGCCAAGGAATGGCCCTTAAAAACTTAACTCCTTCATTGCCATTACTCTTAGGTCCACTCCCGGCCCCGACACTAACTTTTTTCATGACCGTCCTGAACAAAAATTATCAACCGAAATCAAAATATTTTTGTTTAATTCATTAGCATCATCTATACTTGTCAGTCATCAGTAGCATAATAACATGTAATAAGACATTAAGAAAAGCTGAAACAGTTGACAGAAACATTTATTTATAATCAAGAATAATAAAATAAAAATTTTATAAACTAAAATTTATTCTATTTCCATCTTTATAAGGACATTTTCCAATCATAAAAATATATACTGTGACTATTTCTTCAGTGTTGTTGCGATTAGTAATTTTAAGTTTAGAACTAGACCGTTTTTTGAGGTCAGCATTCAATCCCTGGACGGCCAATATTGGAATGTAGTACTAATTTTTAGGAAATAAATTTTTACCGTTCCCGGCAAACTGTCCAGGATGACATATTGATCATCCCGGATGTAATTTTTATCGTCCCAGGGACGGCATTAATGTCAGACCCTGGTCCACTCTAACTTGGAGTGATAGTATCTGTTAGGTTCCCATCTATGGGTCAAACAAATTTAGAGTATGACACAAGGATATTTTTAAGCAGCATAAAGCTGGTTTGCATTCAGATTTTTTTCTTCTTCTTGCTTAACCCAGTCTGCCCTACTATTTACACATAGCTTGAGGACAAATAGTTGAATTCATGCAATGTGAAATGCAAACAGCCTTGTCTAGGATTTGAACTGTTTGCTGTGTCTATTTCTTACAACAATAACCGTTATGCATGAGGGCCTCCCTTAATTTTTATGTCGTTTACATCGTTAGTAAAGTATGTAAGATTTTAAAAGGCTATCATGTTTTCAAAAACTCTTACATTTTGTTTTAGAGGAGAACTACATTTGTTGACTTTTCTGATAACAGGGTATTCCCCCCCCCCCTATTAACGTAAACATTGTTTGTATAATATCATCAGACTTATTTGTCATTTTCTTTACATACAAATTTGACCTGATTTACTTCAAAATACATTAATATGACAACTGGTTTCAATTTTGACTAAATTTCTGCATTGGTGTTTTTGTACATTGCCTATTTGAAAGCAAAGCCTGTAAATAAATAATTGAAAAAAAAAAAAACAATACCATTAAAAGTATTTTCTTTTTCTTAACTCAAATTCATCAAATCAATTTTATCCATTGAAATAAAGTGAAATACCATTAAGGGAGATGTTGATAGGTATGCATCCTGCATCACTGACGCATAAAAAATCTAAAAGGATGCAGAAAAATCAAATCCATGCGTCCCAGTGTTGTTGTTTTTTTTTGGGGGGGGGGTCTTCTTCTTCTTCTTCTTCTTTCCCCACCATTTCCAGCTAACTGTAAATACATTTCCATATTTTCTTGAAAATTAATTACACTGTATGGGGTACAAGGTAGGGGTTAAACAGCTTTAGTTGTTCATAAATAATAAAAAAACTATAATTTATTAAGAAACTTTAGTTGGGACGCATCAAATTTCCCGGGGACTCATTCCAATCAAATCTATGCATCCCAGGATGCACTAAATTAAAAAGGTATCCGTATCACTGCATTAATCTGTTACATACCTACCCCTAAACCTTAACTCTAACCCTGTCTTCTTTTTTCCTAGTAGATAAATAAATAATTTATCAGTCAATCTGAGTGGTTCCCCTTTTTTATGTTGGAGTTGATCATGAAATTTATTGTGTACAGTGCTCAGGTGCACCACAACTCATCAAAGTCTCATGTCTAGTACATAGAATAATGTATTAGTGTCAGGAACATGAACAGTTTACAGTAATAATATGCATATATGTGTGTGAAGAGGGGCATCAGGTATGGTGTTGGCGGACTACAGGAAGCATGGAGGCCTTGAAAGATGCAGTGTTTCGGCAGCTTACAACTGACGTGGACAGCTTATTCCATGCCTCGACAATTCTGAGCGTGAAAAAATGTTTCCGAAAGACTTGTGGGCAATGCTGTTTTCTGACTTTGTGGGCATGCCCACGTGTGTTAGAAACATGGAGATCAAAAAGGTGCTCAAGGTTGCTGTTGTTAAGATGATTATAACCAAAGTTTTTATATTTTATAATGGTTTATTAGCAAAAATTAAAAAATTTAAAAAAAAACCTCTGGGTAGTGTAAGAATTAATTTTTGCCATACTCTTTCGTAAAAAAAAAATGTAAGTAGATCTTTGAAATCTTATATATTTTTAATGATAAAATAATAGTTTTGCTGTCACGATTCAAATGTTTTCTTTCTAATAAAACCAAGTTTCTAACAGTTAAATTAAGATATTTTAAAGTTTTTCTTTTAGTGGGCATCAGAACTGTTCTGTTTTGATTGTCTGTCGTAAAAACAAAATTTTACAACAGACAATAATCAAAACTTCTTTTTTTTTTTTTTCAACATATAATAAAATTTAAAATAGAAGAACATTGTGTGACTATTTATTTTTTGTAAATAATTTTCTTGTAAAACTCTATACGTTAGATAACTTTATATATTAAAATGAAACACTATGTATAAATCAATAATACCAGGCATGTCTTTATTAAAAACTTGTTTTAAAAAACAATATAGACCATTTAATGTTGCATAATTAATTTATAAGTATATATAATACAGGGTTGTTCTTTATTCTATGTATTAATGATTTTCACAATGAACAAAATACTCATTGTTTAACTTACTCAATTCCTGAAAGTATTTTGACGTAAGCAGTGGCGTCATTTTGGTTACAGACAGACATCAAATCTCCATTATATATAGAGATGTCATGAGAGGAGAAAAGTGTTTTGGTTTTTCAAATTTATTGATGGCTTTTTTCTTCTTTTTTTTTCTCCCAGAAAACGAAAATCCACTGATTCCCAGTGTGGCCCAGCCGCTCAAAAGCCCAAAACAAAACGGACAGCCGAAAATAGTGATAACTACCCTTGTATCTACAAGGAACTGGGAGTGGGTCCTTTAGTGGACACTAGCCTAGATGGTAGTTCTAACAGTTACCCAGTAAAAGGAGCAGAGAAAACTCCAGCCATTACAGTGCAGGATGGTACGCAAGTACCAGATGTAAGTAAAGAATTTTATTCATTTAAAGATTACATTTAAAAAAAAATTTAGATATACATTTCTTTTTAAATAATTTCTTATGTAATGTAGTGCTATAAATTTTTGTTTAAAAAAAATTTTTAAAAATGGTTTTGATTAAATTTTCCTATTGGTCTTTATCTGAATCTAGGCTCCCCGGGTGATGGTTACCAGTCACATTGAGAACCATCCAAAAACCGACAGCTCAAAGAAATCCCAAACAAACAAATTTGCATTCGTAAAAGGTGATGATGACTTTATAAGACGGAGGAAGAAAATTCCAGAAATTTCAAAAAATAGTAAGTAAAATATATTTCCAGATTTATGTTTCTCTCTCTCTCTCTCTCTCTCTCTCATATGCTGATAGGTATTTATCCATGTGTCCCAGGGTTTTTTTTTTTCTTCCCCCATCATTTCCAGCTAACTGTAAATACATTTAAATATTTTCTTGGAAACGAATTACACTGTATGGTGTACAGGGATGGCTTAGACAGCTTTCATTGTTCATAGAAACTTTAGTTGGGACCCATCAAATTTCCCAGGGACTCATTCAAATCAAATCCATGTGTCCATGACACATTTAAAAAGTTATCAGCATCACTGCACTCTCTCTCTCTCTCTCTGACTTTTTGACTTGTGTATATAAACTAGATCATCCTTTCCATCATACATGTCGGCTAGGGCAGTAGAATACACCGACTGCACCTCTGCAGAGGGTTGTGTTATGGAACCATCTCTTTGCTTCCTGCATATCCAATCCATTGACTCTCAACATATTTCACAGGGCTCTGTGGTCTTGGACTTTAGAATGCATCAACTGCCCCTCTGCAGAAGGGTAAATTCCCTCCCCAATAGGGCTACTTGCTGGTCGTGGTTGGTGATCCGTGATGCTTAAGGATAGAACCTTGGTGACTGTGAGCAGTCCATGACATGCAACACTCTACTCTAATTTGTTATTATATTTATCTACATTCACTGTGTCATCTTGTTTGCTTTTTATCCAACTTTTCATATTTGAATTGCTGTTTATTTCATTATTTAAAGTTTTGATTTTTGTTTTGTTTTTCAGATATTGTAGAAAACCTTCCAGACATTGTTCTCTTAAATATCTTCAAATATTTACC
This sequence comes from Doryteuthis pealeii, assembly GCA_023376005.1. Classification (NCBI taxonomy): domain Eukaryota; kingdom Metazoa; phylum Mollusca; class Cephalopoda; order Myopsida; family Loliginidae; genus Doryteuthis; species Doryteuthis pealeii. Next base: position 93,479,036 of record CM042146.1, on the reverse strand, counting down.
AAAAGTTGTTTTAGCCAAATGTGCTAGAGTATGTAAAAAATGGCACAGAGTTGCGTAAGTATTTTTTTAATTTTTTATTTTATCTATTATTATCATCTCGGGTTAGCTCAGTCGGTAGAGCATTCACCTAGAAAGCACAAGTTTCCTAGTTCGAAACTGGCTCTCACCAACTCAGCGTGTGAGTAGCACAGGGATTTGTGCGGTAAAGTAAGGAACTGGTGGTAGGTGTGGCGCTCCACCTCGGATGCAAAAACAATCTCCTTGCTCCAACACTAGTGAAAAGGGGATAGGCTGATACCAACTTTAAGCCACCCCGACAATTTTACTTTACTATTATATTATAAAGCTGAGCAAATCAATTTTTGTTTCCTAAAGGCTTTTTTCCTGTTTAGTTTAATGGCACAAAATTCATACTAAAATATTCCTTGCTTTTAAGATTGAGTTATGTTTGGGGAAAAAATTCCATTTTAATTGGTTCTAATTAGTCATGATTAGCAATTACATCAAAAACTGACATGTCCCTCACTCATATTCTGCCTATCACTTTCACCCTCTCTATGCATATCTTGATTACCTCCTTGTTATATAGGTTAGTTTCTCTGTGTGTAAGAAATATGCCAATTGCACCTCTTCAGAGTGGTAAATTCCCCCCCCCCAATGGGGCCACCTCTTGACAGTGGGTGGCGATTTGTGATGCTTAGGGACGGAATCCTGGTGACTGAACAGTCCATGATATGCAGCACTCTACTTAAGCCCTTACTTAGGCTAGACGAGCAGTCAGAGAAGCCTCCTCTGATCAATCGGTTTGTTACGTCAAGTCCTAGCACCTATATGATTGTCTTGGCCCTATTGCCCTTATGTGCAAGCTTCCAACCCTTTTAAAAATCATATATGTGCTAGAAGGTGGTGGCTGAGAATTTGAAGAAAGAATTGAATACCAAACAAGAATCAGTAGAACAAGGTGTCTTCTGCGTAAAGTAACCCAACAAGGGTTGACATGCTGTAAAATCCAGCCAATGAACCAACCATAAAATTTACACAAATTATTTTTTATAACACATTATCTTTTCAGGGAATCCGAAGACTTATGGAAACGGTTGGATCTCGGAAGTAAAACTTTGAGGGAGGGAATATTGGGACGGATATTGAATCGAGGGGTTACAATTCTCCGGTTATCAAAGGCACAGGTAGGTGTTGCTTTAAATCTTTTCTTTTTCTGGCATTATATGTTAGTCTATCCATATATATATATATATACTAGCAAAAGTACCTGGTCCATGACCGGACTAATTTTTATTTATTTTTAGGAACACCAGTGAGAAAGGGAGAAAACAGGAGTACAAGAGAATAAAAAGAAAATATTTTATTAAACTAAAAACATCTCCAAGAATTTTTATATTACAATGTTTGTTTGTTTTTTTTTTGGGGGGGGGTATAGGAAATGCTTCTTTTTTTTTTGTTTACATTTAAAATATTATTATTTTAAATGTAATCCTAAACTTGTTTTAAAACAATTTATTTGAGAGAGACGAACACAGAAGAGAGAGAGAAAGAGGAATAGACTGGGTGAAAGAGAGAGCACCTAGCCTGTTGAGTTAAAATGAAATGTATTAGTCTAATTCATTTCCTTTTTGACCCAATTTTTCCTTGCTTTATTTTTCCTTACTGTGAGGAGTTCTAGAAATTGGTTGATTTTTGTTTAATTATTAAATTATATCACTTAATTAGTAAAAATCAAAAAACAAATTTTGTGTGTTTCTTAGTTAGAAACACATTAATGTTTCTGCGAGATTTCAAATCAGAATGATATCTCTTTTCAGAGTTATAAGTCGACACGTACATACTAGAAACATTCTTCTATTTTATTTATATATATATATATATATATATATATATAGTTGGATTCGTATGAAGACAACGCTGAAGAAATGCACCATCACACCTTCAAACCTGGAAGGTCTGGCCTCCAACAGACAGGGTTGGTGAGACTCATGCTGCGCAGGAGCTGAGTGGCACAATATCGAGATCAGTAAGGCTGCAGAGCAGCAATGGCTTCGTCGTCATGCACTACTGAATTCAGGTGTAAATTTCCCTTGCAATGTGTCTGACCGCATCTGCAAGTCCAAAATTGGGCTAACAGAGGGTCCACAACTGATGAACATCATGGAGTAGCATCATTATCTGCGATAGACTGCTAAAAGGAGGATGGATATATATATATATATATATATGTGAAAATAAAATGGAAATTAATCCGACAGTATGAATAAGATATAATGAAAAAACAAACGATGTTTACAACTGAAATAGGCTCATCAGAAGAGAAAGTGTGCAAACCGTTTCGGGGCCCAATTCTCTTGACGGTTTAAAAAGCAACACTCGGCCCATCCTCAACTAATATGAGGACCCTATTGCATTTTTCCCGTCTTATATTTTTGTTGATGACCGACCCACGTGCGGTTGATACATTATAATGCAATAGGGTCCTCATATTAGTTGAGGATGGGCCGAGTGTTGCTTTTTAAACCGTCAAGAGAATTGGGCCCCGAAATGGTTTGCACACTTTCTCTTCTGATGAGCCTATTTCAGTTGTAAACATCGTTTGTTTTTTCATTATATCTTATTCATATATATATATATATATATATATATATATATATATATATATAATGAATAGTTGGATTCATACTTTTCCCAAGGATATTAATTAGCGCAATGTGAAATGCAAACAGCCTCATTCGGGATTTGAACTTGTCTTATCGTGTCCATTTCCTACAACAGAAACCATTACACCATGTGCCTGCATAGTCTATCCCATAGATGTATGTGTATATTATTTGTACTAGTACAAAATAAAAAACACCCTCCGGGTGATGTAAAAATAGATTTTTTAAACATATTGCCTGAGGGGTGGGAGTAAAAAATTCAATGTCAGCGAGTTTGTACCCTAAGTAAGTAAAATCATCAAATTCATTAAAGGATTAAAAAATAGAACAATTTGAAATATATAAACTTTAAATATGTATTAAAATAAAACAAACTATATATAGATATATAATACCAGTCATGTATTTATTAAAACTTGTTTTAAAAAACAATGAGGACTGTCTAATGTTGCATGTTCAAATTTTGAGTGTATTTATTCTATGTTATGACGATTTTGGGTAATGTGATGTAAGCAGTGACGTAATTTTTGTTACAGACAAAAACCGGAAGCGAATCTCCATTTATTAATATATGCATGTGTATATTTGTATATACTAGATTAGAAATGGAAAAGCCATTTTTATAAGAGTTATTTCCCTTGTATTAGTGGAAAAAATTGTGCAATACAAGAGGAGATTGGTCTAGAACCGGGATTCTCAAAGTGGTTTATTTAGACCCTTGGTTTTGAATTAAATTTTGACAGTGTGAATAAAAAAAAAAACATAATGGGTGGGGGTTGATCTTGTTTGAATTTATAAAACTCTTTATAACAAGAACAAAAATCACTGGATTGTGTACTCTAGTTGCCAGATATTAAAAGCTGTAGTAAACTATTCCAAGCTTTGTGCAACTGTTGAGCCCATATTACTAGCTTTTCAAAGTTCATATATGTGTTATATACCCGTTACTGGTTAAAGTCATAGGAAATGAACTTGTCGCCCCGGGTTCAAATCCTGGACGTGGTAATCGCATTTCACTTAGTGCTAATACCCTTGGGAAACGTATGAATTCTACTCTCTCTCTCCAGCTATGGGTAAATAGTAGGGCAGACTGGGCTCTTTAACCTTGGTTAGGCAACCGGTCTAGGAGAAGGAAAACTCTGAATTCAAACCTGTTAAACTCCGCTTAAGAAATTGATCTTGTGTCACATCCTGCTCGTGCAAATATATATTTGGTGTATATATATATATATATATATATCCCTTACATCGGGTATATAATTGGTAGATAATAAAATGTCCCCACGAATCAAAATCGCAAAAGGGGTGCCTTAAGGTCATATGGTCCGAAGACGCTGCGTTAGAACATAACTTCATCTAGGCTCTTCCGAGACTGCTATGTCAATGATGTCAGAACCACATGTCTGGTTCTTGAGATACTCAAAATGGCTGGATAGATTCCAGATAGGCGTTATCTATTGATATTATACAAGGCTGAGTTTAATTTGGCAAAGCGTCATCGTACAAAGGAAATATTTTAAAAAAAGAGTTAGATTGTGTTACCGTAGTCTTTCGATAGGTTTAAACCTGTCTGATCCTGAGGATTGGCTTCGAGAATTCTGTTGTCTTTTTGTTTGCATTTATTTATATATATATATATATATATATATATATATATATACACTAATAGTGGCTACCCAGCGTCACCTGGGTAGAGGGGGATTTTTTAAAGTTAGTCCCACAGATCCATTATTACTGAATCGTGAGTTGAATCCTCGTGGATGCCCATTTGAATCCCTATGTAAAAAAAAAAAAAAAATAGACCTTGCATTGATCCAGCTACTCTGAAAAGAAATCTTAATGTCTACTATCTAAAATATTAAATGAAAAAAATCCATGCTGTTATCGTTTAAATTTTATTTTTTAATCATCTTCACAAATATAAATCAAATTTATATTTAAATAAATTATTTTTGCTCAAAAACCAAGCCCTGGTGATATTTACTTTGTCGTTAATTGTTTTATTTTCAAAGATTCTTCCAAACATACATATACACACAACTGCTCTTTATATATGTATAGATAGATAGATAGATATAGAATATATTGATACACACGCGTACATTCACCTAGACTCGAATAACAAACGCTGGCAAAGGTATGAAAAAGGATAAGTAAATTTCAATAATCAATAAGAACAACATCCACTCCCTCTCCTGGGTATATTCCACTGAAATGCATCCGGTGATTTGACACCAGTTCTGGAGTTTGTGGAGTATTCCTTTTCATTAGCATTCCCAGTGCTTCGGTGTTTTTGGTGGGCATTGACAAATTCGGACCTTAATCAGTTTAACTTGCAATTTCTCGCATATTTCTTATCCTATCTTAAAAGTATTTATATGGCTGGAAAGAAAATAAAATAATTTTTCTAAATATGTAATTTTTATGTGTTTTTATCCATTGAATTATTTTTTACAGCAAGTTAAAACAGTATATATATTTATCTATATTATATACATACATATAATTATAGGGAAAATATTTTGGTATTAGAAGTATGAAAAAAATAAATATCCGAAACAAAATGATGAATATTGTGTTCTTAATCTTATTTATTTATTTACCAATATTTTGAGGGTCATCCCTATTTCTCAAAGATTTAAGACTCTATCTTAAACCTTTGAAAAGAGGGATGAACCTCGAAATATTGAGTGCAGAGGGGTTGGTAAATATATATAACTGACATTGTATTCTTCTTCTTCTTTAGCAGACCTACTGATGTTTTGTTTCTTTTATTCCAGATCTCATCACCTATTTACACAGGTCTCACTAGTGTCTTCAGTTCTACTAGGTAAGTATTTTTAATACCTTTTAAAAGGCGGGGAAAATATCAGACCATATGACCTTTAAGCACCCCTTTTGCGATCTCGTTTCATAAGGACATTTTTTCATTTACACCGTCAAAATCCGGTTGTTTGTTAGGGTTAGGGGTTAGTTTTATAATTTAAAAAAAAAAACTCTAAAATTTATCTGTTAACAAACAACCGGATTTTGACTGTAAATGAAAAAAATGACCTTATGGAGCGAGATCGCAAAAGGGGTGCCTAAAGGTCATATTGTCCAAAATATCACTAAATAAACATTAGTCAAACAACTTTTCTTTCTTTTCTTTTTTTTTTTTTCTTTTCCTAACCTAGGCATAAAATAGCCCCAGGCAGGTTGATGTACTTATTTAAGAACAACATTAGTTGTGATTTTTAGAAAATCTATAAACAAAAAGCACGTGGTTTAATGGTTAGTCATAGGAAATGGACTCATCTGCCCAAGTTCAAATCCTGGATGAGGCTTTGCTAACTTTTACTATATTTATTTGCACACATGCTTGCCTACACACACTCACACAAATATATTGATGATAATTTGTCAAAAACAGGAAATTGAAATTTTTCTTTTTTAATTTTTCAGGTTGTCCAAACTGCAATTTCTAGATCTTAGCATGGCGTGCGTTTCTGTTCATGGCTTAGGAGAAATCCTTGCCAAATGCCATGATCTCCGAAAACTCAGCTTGGAGAGCTGTAACGTTAATGACACAGTGTGCAGGTAAGTTTAAAAACTGGTAAACACATTGAATAACAACCCAAATAATGATTTATCTCATAATGGAGATTGTGTGTTTGTCTGTCTGTAACTATATTACTACTCCAAGTCACAATTCCTTTAGCTATTTATGTCACATTCTCCATGATTTTATTTTTATTTAAACCTCAATTACTAATAAAATTGTTTTACATTATTAATACTGTTGACCATATCTACATATTAATAACATGCAATTTTATTGCAATATTCCACTTTAGGCTTTTTGGGGGCTAGATGGGTGTTTGGAGAGGCCCCCTCTGATCAATCAGCTGGTCACGTCAAGCTCTAGCACCTATATGATTGCCCCAACCATATTGCCTTTATGGCAACCCCCAACCCTTTTTATCATATGGGTGCTAGAAGGCAATGACTGAGGGTCTACATGTCCTGGGAATGACATTAAACTCTATCTGATGGTGAGGTTCCAGGTTTGGAGAATATGGAGCACCCCTTCATCACCATTGTTCCCTGGTCCACTCTGACCCGGAGTGGTAGTACCTGTTAGGGTCCTATCTATATATATATATAACATGAGTTGATAATCAAAATTGTATTATGCATTAAGAATGAATTTATTTCACAACTTTGTCGGCATTAAATGACCCACTGAGGTTGATATGCCGTAAAACAAACCAAACCAAGCCAAACTGTTTGAACGGAAAGGCTAATTTGCATATTAATATTAAAATTTTGATAAATATATGCTTAGTATTATTGATTTCTAATTTGGTTTTATCTTAATAAATATGAGCAAAAATCTGCATTCTTATTTAGTTTAATTGTTTCTAATTTGATATGTTTTATTACATCAAAACTTTAATACTTGCAATCGGAGGGTGCATATATTTGCTAGTGTTTTTTTTTTGTTTTTTTCTAAAATTACAAAATTAGAAAATGTAATATATTTGAGTAAAACTATCTTTCTAATATAGAATTTTAGGGACCAACTTTGTGTTCAGTTTATGGAATCCATTTGTGAATAATGATAAATAAATCTTATTATAATGGAGATTGTGTGTGTGTGTATCTGGCTGTAACAGAAACTATATCACTACCAATATCACAATTCCCTTTGTTATTTATGTTATATTCTCTATGGTTATTAAATTATCATTATTTAATCTTAATTAACATCTTATTTATTAACAATGTCTCCATTAAGATCATTGTATCTGGCTGTAACAGAAACTACATCACTACCAACATCACAATTCCCTTTGTTATTTGTTATATTCTCAATGGTTTTTTTCTTTGCTTTTTCTAGTTACATTGGTGAAAACAAAGAATTGGAAGTACTAAATATGTGCATGGTACAAGGCATCACAGACAATGGTTTAATGCCAATTGCTTCCAATTGCAGAAAGTAAGTACTTTTTTTTTTTTTTTTTTTTTTTTCTCTCTCTCATTTCCGTTTGATATTAAAGTCAGTATCTCCTTAGCCACTGGCACGCTGTGGTTAATATGCCGTAAAAACAAACATACCAAGCCCTTAACCACCACCGACTGATCAGCTTCAGATATCTTTTAATGGGGTCTGCAAACCAGTACTTCAAAGTATTCCCAATTGTTAGCAGTTTTATTTGTACTGTGTTTTTGCAACCCCTACACCACAGACAGAAACTGACACAAGGTCAATTTTTTAAACAGTAAAGCTGGTTTGAATTCCAAATTTTCCTTCTAAGACTGATTGATTCATGCCTTTTCCAAGAGCATTGGTGCAAAGTAAAACACAAACAGCTTCAGATTTGAACTCGGATCATCAGTTCCATTTCCTTTGATAATAACTATTTTGTTAATCATGTAAGTAAGTAAGTAAAGTCGTCAGGGCAGCTTAATGTCGGTATCAGCCGTGCAGCGAGGGAGTCTATCCCCTTTTCACTAGCACTAGACCAAGGAGATTATTTTAGCGTCTGAGGTGGGGTGCCACACCTACCATCAGTACCTCACTTTACTGCACAGGTCCCTGTGCTATTCTTAAGCCGAGTTGGCAAGGGCCAGTATCAACCCCCGGAACCTTGTGGTTCCTTGGTTGACACTCTACCAACTGAGGGAGGGCTAATCATGGTAACCCAGCAAAAATGGGAGTGAGTCGCTGTGACTAACGTACTGGACTACAGCCTTATAATACTAGAGTTCAAACTCTAGTCATGGTATTACGTTCACTTTCGGACTAATACCCTTGGGGAAAGTATGAACCCCCTTAACCCCACCCCAGTTAAGCAATGGGTTAAATATTAGCAATGGGTTAAATAATACCCCTACTATTCTGCTACAAGGATGGTTTTGGCATTAAATAACCCACAATGCTTGATATGCCATTAAACAAAGAAACCAAAACAAGCCTGTCATTAAAAATGGTACATCATAGCATGATTTTTATTGGAGCAATACATGTAAAATGCTCTAAAAACCCATTTTATTGGGGTCTGCGTTCGCACTGAACATAATTTTTTAAATCATCCATATATTATATATATTATATATATATATATATTATATATATATATATATATATATATATATATATATATATATATAATCAGTGAAATGCTAATTGGAATTTTCTACTCCATCAGTCTCATCATTGACTTCTGTTACAATAAGAACCCAGCAGGGTTGCAGGTCACGTCTAGTCTATTTTTAAAAACCTGTTGTTCTCTACAAGTTGCAGCTGCAAAAACTTAGCCACCTGCTTTGAAACTGAGAAAGCCTTCGACCTCCAGACAATATTTGAATGTTTTGTCTCTGAGAGGTTTTGTTTGAGACAATTTGATTAAAAGGCAGCTTTTATAGTTTTATGTCTTATTTAGACAAATCAAGTGAAGAAGAGAAATCCTCCTCTGCAGGTGGATGTGGGGTGGGGTGGGGGGTAAATTATTAAAAACGTGCACACACTTTTAAGGAGGTATGTTGAGCATAACAGTTAATAGCATAGGAAATGGAATCTGTGAAGAGGCTGTTTGCATTTCTTTTCGTCCTGCTGCCCTTGAGAAAGGCATGAATCCTTCTCTCCTCTCTAAGACCCCCTCCTCCAATTATGGGTAAATAGTAGGGCAGACTTGGTTATTTAACCCTGGTCAGGCAACCAATCTAGGAGAAGCAAAACTTTGAATTCGAGCCAGCTCCACTTAGAAATTGACCTTCTTGTGGCGGAGGGGTTGGGTAAATACATGCCAAATGTGGGAGTAAAATATAGAAATCGGTCAGTCGAGCATTCACCTAAAAACCACAAGGTTCCTGGTTCAATACCGCCCCTTGCCAACTCAGCGTATAAGTAGCGCAGGGATCTTTGCAGTAAAGTAAGGATCTGATGGTAGGTGTGGCGCTCCACCTCAGGCGCATAAACTATCTCCTTGGTCTAGCTCTAGTGAAAAGGGCATAGACTCCCTCGCTGTCTGGCTGATACCGACTTTAGGCTACCCCAATGACTTACTTATACTTTTTTTTTATATGTAGAATAACTAAAACAAAGTATTCCAAAAAAAAGATGGATTTTACTTCTTGATGGTGAGTTGACGTTGTTAAAACGTTTCGTTTTTATTACACATTTCTCAGGACGAAAAAATTGTTGTCTGAAGAGTGGTGGAGTTTTTTTTTTTTTTTTTTTTTTTTTTTGTTTGTTGTTTTTTTGCAGGGTAGATAACGGGAGTTGGAAAATGTATATAGAGAAAGGGCTGATAACCATATTTTGGCCAGCATTTATTTTTAAAGTCAAGACATGATTGGTACACGTGTAGAACTTTTGATTTTTCTATTTTCTACGTCCCATATTCTATAATCTACCTTCTTTGAAATTATATAATTTTAAAGATGTAATAAATAAGTTGCATCCCTAATTTGTGGTTGTCAAAGTGGGTATTTGCAGTTGACCCGCAGATAGGTCACATTATAATCTTAGCTAAGTTACACAAATTATTCTAAAGTAAAACTTAGCATATTTCCCTTGTTTCAAGACTTTTTCCTTATAAATATTAATTAGAAACACTTTTAATGCAAACACATAGAAATAAGAGTTGGAGTTCTTTGTATTATATAAATCCCGGTAAACAATTTACATCTAATATATTCTTGTATTAACAAGCTGCGGTACCAATCACCATCTCTGACCTCCCGCATCTAGATGAGACGAAAATCCACTGCCCATCCAACGAACCTCCCGCTACTTGATCGACCTCGCTGTTTGAAGGCAAGAACTATAATCAAGTCGCTTGAAGAAGGTCTAAATAGACCGAAATGTTGCATCGTAACAATATAACATCCAGTTTCATACATCCAGTTTTTTTTGTGTTCTTTTTTTTTCTTTTTTTTTTTGTTTTCTTTTTTCTTTTTTTTTTTTTTTGTTTTTTAGTTTGTTTTTGTTTTGTCTGTTTTTTTTTTTTTTTTTTTTCTTTGTCTGTTTTTGTTGTGTTTTTTTTTTTTTTTGTTGTTTGGTTGTTTTTATTTTGTGTTTTTTTTTTTTTTTTTTCGCGTTCATATTGTTTGGTGTTTTTTTTTTTTTTTGGGTGTGGTGTGTTTTTTTTTGTTTTTTTTTTTTTGTTTGTTCTTTGTTATGTTTGCGGCGGAGTGTGTATTTGCATCGTGTGTCTGAGTGTGTAGTGGTTTCTTTTGATTCGGTAACATGGGGTGGCCAGGGTCATTGATTTTGGGCGGAGGTCGCTTTCTGTGTGTCGTGCTTGAGCTTTTCCAGGTTTCTACTTTGTTGTTTTGGCGTTGGTTCTTTTGTTCGTGGTAATTGCTGTGTTTTGGTCTCTGCGGTTGAGGGATTCATTGACTTCGGACTGCACTACTGCTACTCGGCGGCGCAAGGGGGGCGGGCGGGCGGTTTTAGGTTTGGTGGTCGTGTGTCTTGTTTCGGTGATTTTTTTTTTTGTCAATGGTGTTTGAACATGTACTTATTGAGGTTGTTGGCTGGCTTTTTTCTGTGTTTAATAGGTGGCTATATATATTTTTTCTTTTTATAGCTGATGTTGGTTTGTGGTGCACGTAGTTTGATTGTATTTATAAATACAGGGAAAAAAAGAAAGAAAGTAATCGTAACAGTTCTATTGGTAAATATTGGCAAAAGAAAATATTTATTGTATAATATATAGATATATTTTTAAAAGAAGAAATAAAGTATAAGTAAAGTGTAATACCAAGTAGAAGGAAAATAAAGATAAATTAATTAGTACAGATAACTATAGTTTGTTAATTTTCAGGGCTATAGAATGTATATATATTATTTTATTATATATAGATATATTATATGGGAGAGTGTGAGGAGGTTAATCAGTATGTGGGAAAGGTTGACAACTGATGTTATGGAAAATGGTGTTTATTTTGGATGACTTTCGGTACATATTATTTTAGGATTGGATAAGTTTTGTTAAAAGAAGGTCATCAGTAGGGGAAGGTTAGTTGGGTGGGCAGTGATTTTTTCTTAGATGGGAGTTAGAATGGTGATGGTACGAGTGTTTAATACCAGAATATTGATTGTAATTGTTTGATTATTATAAAAGAAATAATTTTATTCCTATTGTTTGCATTAAAAGTGTTTTAGATTATTTTTAGAAAGTGAACAAAAGGTGAATATTTGCCCTAAGTTTTGTTTAGAAATTTTGTGTAATAGTGTTTAATGTGACTATTGGTCATGCATACCATTGAAAAAAAATTGGGAAGCAAATTATTTTTACATTTTAAATTATATTTCAAAGAAGGTGATTATGATTGGACGTAGAAAATAGAAAATAAAGTTCTAACGTGTACAATATGTTTGACTTTAAAATAAATGCTGGCAAATATGTTATGAGCCTTTTATATACATTTTAACTCCGTTATCTCCTGCAAAAAAACACACAACAAAAAAAATCACACTCTTTCAGACACATATTTTTCGTCTGAGAGGTGTAATAAACGAACGTTAACGTCACTTCACATCAAGAATAAATCCATCTTTTTTTGGAATACTTTGTTTAGTATTTTCACATATAAAAAAGTATAAGAAGTCATTGGGTAGTAAAGTGGTATCAGCCAGACAGCGAGGGAGTCTATGCTTTTCATAGAGCTAGACAAGGAGATAGTTTTATGCGCCTGAGTGGAGCGCCAACCTATCGACTTATTTCTGCAAGATCCTGCGCTATTATTACCTGAGTTGGCAAGGGGCGGTATGGACCAGGAACCTTGTGGTTTTTAGGTGATCTCGATGCGATTTCTAATTTATCACATTTGGCGATGTATTTACCCAACCCCTCAGCCACAAGAAGGTATTTCTAGTGGAGTGGCTCGAATTAAAGGTTTTTTTGCTTCTCTAGATTGGTTGCCTGACGCAGGGTTAAATAACCAAGTCTGCCCTACTATCCCATAATTGGGATGGGGTTTTAGAGAGGAGAGAAGGATTTCTGCTTTCTCAAGGCAGCAGGACGAAAAAGAATGCAAACAGCTCTTCACAGATTCATGTTCCTATGTATTACTGTTAAATATGTCAACAACTCCTTAAAAGTGTGTGCCGTTTTTAATAATTTTACCCACCCCACCCACACCACCTTGCAGAGGAGATTTCTCTCTTCACTTGATTTGTCTAAATAAGACATAAAACTATAAAAGCTGCTTTTAATCAAATTGTCTCAACAAAACCTCTTCAGAGACAAAACATTCAATATTGTCTGGAGTGAAGGCTTTCCTCGTTCAAGCAGGTGGCTAAGTTTTTTTGCAGCTGCAACTTGTAGAGACAACAGGTTTTTCAAACATAGACTAGACGTGACCTGAACTGTGGGTTCTTATTGTAACAGAAGTCATATGATAGACTGATTGGAGTGAAAATCAATTAGCATTTCACTGTTATATATATATTTATATATATATTATATAATATATTATTATATATATATATTATTTTAATATATGGTGATTTAAAATTACATGTTCAGTGCGAACGCAGACCCCAATAAAATGCGGTTTTTAGAGCATTTTACAATGTATTGCTCCATAAAAATTGCTATGATGTACATTTTATTGACAGGCTTGGTTTGGTTTTTTGTTTATGGCATATAAGCATTGTGGTTATTTAATGCAAAACCATCTTGTAGAGATAGTTAGGGGTATTATTTACCCATTTGCTATATTTAACCCATTGTTACTGGGTGGGGTTAAAGGGGTTCATACTTCCAGGGTTTGCGAGTTGAACGTTTAATACCAGATGAGTTGACTTAGTTATAAGGGCTGTAGTCCAGTCGTAGTCACGCGTCATCATTTTTGCTGGGTTCATGATTAGCTTCCTCAGTTTGGTAAAGTGTCAACCAAGGAACCCAAGGTTCGGGGGTTGATACTGGCCTTGCAACTGGCTTAAAATAGCACAGGACTGTGCATAAGTGAGGTCTGATGGTAGGTGTGGCCCACTTCAGAGCTAAAATAATTTTGGTTCAGTGCTAGTGAAGGGATAGCTCTCGTGCACGGTGATACACATTAAGTGCTGAGATTTACTTTATTTTTCTTACTTACAATTACAATAGTTATTTAAAGGAATGGATGAGATCCGAGTTCAATTTGAAGTGTTTGTGGTTTTACTTTGCCCAATGCTCTTGCAAAGGCATGAACAATAGTTAGAAGGAATTTGGGAATTCAACAGTTACTGTTTAAAATTGAACTTGTGTGTTTCTGTCTGTGGTGTTGGGTTGGCAAAAACACAGTACAATAAATGCTAAAATTGGGAATATTTTGAGTACTGGGTTGCGACCCATAAAGATATTGAAGCTGATCAGTGGTTGGTGTAAGGGTTGGTATGTTTGTTTTTACGGCATATTACAAGCGTGCATGGCTAAGAATACTGATTTATCAAGAAATGAGGAGGAAAAAAAAAAAAAAAAAGTTTACTTTCTGCAATTGGTAAGCATTGATTACATGTTTGTGATTTGTAATTGCACATTTTATATTCCAATTCTTTGTTTTCACCAATGTACTAGAAAGCAAAGAAAAAACCATTGAGAATATAACAATAAAAAGGGATTGTGATGTTGGTAGTGATGTAGTTTCGTTACAGCAGTAAATGATCTTAATGGAGACATTGTTATAATAAGATGTTATAAATTAATAATGATAATTATAATAGAGATACTAATAAAAGGGAATTGTGATTTGGTAGTGATATAGTTTCTGTTACAGCAGATACAAACACACAATTCCTTTAATAGTATTTATGTTATCATTATTCACAAATGGTTA
>CM042146.1:93384453-93464456 GCA_023376005.1 Doryteuthis pealeii | reverse complement strand
GAACTCGCTATTATTCAGTAAGGATCTGCGAAACAAGGGTGTTATACACCACGTGCCAGAAGTATGGGGCACTCGGTTAGATTTACTCATGCGTACGCATCTAGAAAAAAGAAAAAAGGTGGGTAAAATCTATCAAAATCTTACTTTTTGAAATGGTGATATAAAAATAGAGAAACATTAATGATCTGTTTTTGTCTTATTTCAGAAAAAAATCAAGAACCGAAGGGAAGATACTCGCCACAGTGAATTAAAATAGGAAGGGCTATTCTGCGGTCCCTGTCAGAGTAGACGTACTGCTTTGGCTTATATGCCGGTACTCGTAAAATTTCAAGGGCATTTTGATTTGCAGAGATGTATGCCTGAATATTCCGAGACTGCTGCATTTCTTTTAATACTTGATGATTATGAAAAAATCATAATCAAATTTTACCTGTATCATGTTCCTTGTTATTTCCTTTTCAGTTTATTTATTTCTTGCATTCTAATTAAAAAAAATAGGTATCTATATTTTTCATTAAATAGTGTTGTTATTTTAAATTACTTGCATTCATAATAAAAAAAAAATATTACAGCGACAGTAAAATAAGCATAACAGTAGTTCTTTTCTATTGCAGGCCATAAAATAGATTCATTCACGGAATATGTATATTTTCATCTAGAAGATTTTGTATCTTTTAATCCTTCACAAAATATTTTTGACATTACTTGCATTGATAATAAAAAAATGAATTTACAGCAACAGTAAAATAAGCATAAAAGTTAGGTTTGTTTATTTTACTTAGTACCGGCATTAATAAAAAAAAAACCCAGGTTTGCTCACTCGGCCAGGACCGGCAGAGTATCCTATTCGATTAAATAAGTATTCAAGATATGTGCTTTAAGTTCCCATCACACATTGATACAGCAGATAATAGTGTAGAACCCCCCCCTTAAAAAAAAAAACAATTCGGTGTGGTAAAAGTCCCAGCAAAAAAAGTTTAATTTCCAAATATATTGATTTACAAACCCCTCCGCACGAGTCTGGATTGTTTTTTTTTTTTTTTTCTGACACAAGGTCAATTTCTTTAAGGGAGTCAACAGGTTTGAATTCAGAATTTTTCCTTCTCCTAGACCGGTTGCCAACCAAGGTTTAAAAGAGCCAATCTGCCCTATATTTATCCATAGCTGGAGGGAGAGTAGGAGTTCACTACCTTTCCAAGGGTATTAGCGCTAAGTTAAATGCAATTACCACGTCCAGGATTTGAACTCGGGGCGACGAGTCCATTTCCCATGACTTTAACCATTACACCACGCGCTTCAATCCAAATATATCATACTAGCAAACATCTTCAATTTATATTTCACCATAGATATTTTTATTTCAAGAAATATATTACATGCATATAGGCTGAAGGCGTCCCATCATAGTAGTAATGGTTACAAGCTAGTCTTACGATCCATTATACTGAAATAGGAGTTTCGATCCTTGTAGTGCCCCATACTTGTGACCTTGTGTCTTGTCCTACCAAGGCGAATGTGTTGCGATTAAATTACCTCTGAGGTTATGTTTGTTGTTGTTTTGTTTGTGTATGTGAATTTATTAATTGGCATAGACACTCTTAAAATCGCCCTTTGTTAGGTTGGTTCTCTAGGAATCGCCAATGCACATCTTGCAGAGGAGGTTTACATCTTTTTCCAATGGTCCACCCTGCCTGGCCATGCCGTGGCAATCCATAATGCCTGAGGCCACAGGTTGTTGCTGGTTGAGCAGTTCTGTGACCCAGAGTAAGTAGTCCCCATGACCTGCAACACTCTTCTCAGCCTTACTTGGGCTAACGGGTGGCAGAGAGGCCCTATTTGATCAATCGGGCTGGTCATGTCAAGATCTAGCATCTATAATGATTGATTCTTCAAATTGCTCTATGGTAAACTCACAACCTTTTTTATCATATAGTACTAGAAGGTGGTGGCTGAGGGTCAACCGCCAGTTCATTAACACAACACTGAAGTTATTTTCTAATTCATTGATACACCTGAAATTATGAAAATTATTTATACCAGTTATAAACTGTAGAAATAATTATTCATTAACTTCAGGTATTATTAATCAGAATGCTGATAGATACGCGTCCTGTGTCCCTGATGTATTAAAAATCTAAAAGGACGCAGTGAAATCGTATTCATGCATTCCAGTGTTTTTCTTTTTTTTCCCTCATCATTTCAAACTAACTGTAAATACATTTCAATAGTTTCTTTAGAAACGAATTACACAGGATAGATTACAAGGTAGGAGTTAGATGGTTTAGTTGTTTCTCCAGATCATAAATAAAAACCTTACAATTGTATTAAGAAATTTTAGTTAAGACCCATAATTTTCCCTGGCCGACTCATTCAAGCAAGTATGTGCTTCCCAGGACACACTAAATCAAAAAGCTATCAGCATCACTGATTAATAAACTAGTAGAGATAATTTAGATACTTACCTACAAACTATTTGAAGGTAATGAAAATTATTTTGACCAGTTTATTGATTTGCATGTGGGGTTTGAGACCGCTTGTGAATTTCCTATTCTCTTGTTACTCCTTCCATAAATTTACTACAGGTGAATTCATTGGAGAAGCCGGCTCAACTGACCCCTGGTGAATGCCATCACAGAACAGAACAGTTTATGATACGCATGAAAATCTAACTTAACCACCAGTTTATTAAGATGCACAAAGTTAATTTAACTAATTTTATTGATACACATGAAGCTAATGAAAAATTATTTCTACCATTTGTTTATATACAATCAAGTTTAATGAAATCTAATATAAAATAATTTCTACTAATATATTTGATACACATTGAGTTAATGGAAATTATTTCTACCAGTTAATTAAAACAAACAAACAATATTTACCAACAAACTGTTTGCTTATAAATCATATATTACAAAAGATAACATTTGGCTTTGAGTGGTTCACAAGGGTTGATATGCCATTAAACAAATTAACCAACCAAACATAAAAATTATTTCTACCAATTCTACATATGAAGTTAAATAAATATATGTATTAAAAAGCAATAAGATTAGCATTAAATAATCCATAACCGGTTGATATGATATTAGACACCTACCAACCATCATTACTTTCATTTTGAGGGAGAAATCTTAAAGTAGTTTTTCAAATATTTATGGGCGCTGGGAACTTTTGCATTAAAGCATAATTCACCAAGTAGGAGTAGCTTCCCTTAATTTTTGATTTTATCGAATAGTTACAAGAAGTAATAGTATTTACTAAGCTTATATGTGGCACAGGTCAGAAGTTTATAGCGCCCGTGAGCACCGAACTTGGACTACAGTGCCACAGATTTAAAGTTTGATATTCGAAGATTTTGGCTGAGAAATGAGGCTTTAAAACACCCAGACTTAATATTGTTTATTAGTAAATTTTGATGAAAAAAATGTTACGTTGTGTCTGTTATATAATTCGAGGCGTAGATTACAGTGATTGTGAGTGTTTAATTGATTGTTTTTTTAAAAATACTTAAATAATAATATTCATTTCCTATAGTATTGACTAGGTTACCAAAAATTGCCTAAAATGCGTTTTTTGACAAAATGATTTAGCCCCCCCCCCTACAGAAAATAATTTACCAAAAATCAGGGAATTATCAGATTTTAATGGAAACTTTCAGTGTTTATTTATCAATGAATGATCTTATATAATGCATTATTTATTTTATTTCAAAACTTTCTGATTTTTTTCAGAAAAATCGGATAATTCTGATTTTTGGTAAATTTTTTTTGCAATAGCGAATGTTACATTAAATTTTAAACAAGCCACTTAAATGAACCAAAATGGCGTCGGCGAACAAAATTGACCAAAACAATCGTTTTAATATATTAAAAATAAATTGCTAATGTAATGATATTTTTCTGTTTTTAATGATGGTCATTATGTTACAACTTATTGTTTTAGACAAAAGTTTGACCTTTAAATGATTAGATTTAATTAATTTTAATTCGTTTTAAAATTCGTAGCAGACGAAAATTGGTATTGCTAGTATTGACTTATTACTTCTGTCCCACTGTACAGGGTGGTCGAAAGTTCTTGTTTACCCTCATATTGTTTTAACTTTCATTTATTTTTTGTTTTAATAAATATAATATATAATAATAAATAATAAAATATAATTTTCGATTTCATTTTCAGTGGCTTATTTCACGTAATTTAAAATACATGATCAATTTCTTTGATTAATTAGAGATATATTTTGGTAGGGGTGACAAAACTTTGGTCCGCCGTGTATATTACATAATTCAAATTTTAGAAACATCTTTTGTTGAAAAAGTAATACAACTTAAAAATAAACAGTGAGAAAGTAGCTATTATAAAAATATGTGTTTAAAAAACTAAATGTTTTAATTGTTATTTCTTTGTGTCTTGTGGTTCCTCTAGCTCAGTGTGCTGTGTACTTCCAATTATCAAGATCTTCATTACCTTCTGAGGAATGCTAATAAGAATAATTACAGACTGATGGAAAAAGCACACAATGCCTGACAGAGTTTATCTTTATATAACAGGCTAAACAAACAGATATACACTATCAACAAAAGTTCGGGAACACTTGGATTTTTTCCCCCTCTAACTTAAAAAAAAATTGGTACTCTTCGTGGAGAAACCGTCCCGCCCTTCTGCCTCAAAAAAGGCTAGCCGGTGGCTGCTGAAGAAAAAAAACACCAGCTATAATTTGAAGTCCGAGCTGAAGCAGTGTCACTTGCAAAAAACAAAAAAAACAAAAACAACAAAAAACAATCAACTTTAGGGCGTTTTTCCTGAAAACCAACCCCAACCCTAAACCTAAACCCCCTAGTTAAAATTAACAGTTTTATTACAAAATTTGTGGGTTCTTTTTTTTCTGGGTCACCCTGTATAACAGGGTGACCCAGAAAAAACAGAGCCCAATATTTATTTATTTATTTTCCATTAAACTAACCCTAAACTCTAAACCCTAATCTAGTTTTTTTTTCAAGTGACACTGCTTCGGCTACAGACTTCAATCGTAGCTCGTGTTTCAGCAGCCACCGGCTAGCGTTTTTTGAGACAGGAGGCCGGGATGGTTCAATGCGAAGAAAAAAGTTTCATGTATTCAGTGAAATGCATTTTTTCTATGCTTGCATGCTATTATCCAATAATTTAAATCAAAATGAACTTAAAATAATTATACTATTTCTCTGAATTTTTGAGATTAGTCTTGATAATTTGTAATATTTGGATTATTCTGACTATTGTCCTCAAACAATAGGAACACATGTGTAATGAATATAGGCATTGGGTTAATACAGTTCTAAGTGACACTTATCTCTAGGCTGCAGGTTCAAACCTGGTCATGAGCGACAGTAACATGGAATAATGATTAACATAGCTTAACATTTACCCAGTCATGGTTAGTACACCCCTGTGGATTGAATAAAAGGTTGGGTTCAAAGTTCCGTAAAGGCTCCCGATTACGACAAGAAATACCTGAGAAGGCTGGAGGGCATATTGACCAAAACGTTGTACAGATAACAATAAAGATAAGGACAATAGTCCGAATAATACCAAAATTAATTATAATTTCAATTAAAGCAAATTTATATTTTCTTTTCATCAAACGGCTGGTTTAGCTCAGTCAGAGAGCATTCACCAGGAATGCAAGATTGCAGGTTCAATACGGTCCTTGCCAACTCAGCGCATGAGTAGCACAGCTTTGTATGTATGCTTAATATGGAAAAAAAGCACACATTAGTGACAAATTACATCTTATATAACATGCTAAACCAGGTGTTTGGGAACACATGATTTTTTTCCCTCTAGAAATACAGCTATGTATTCTGATCTGTGTGGGTGGGGAGCTATGTAGCTGTGGCATTCCAACTCAGGAAAACAATCTCCCTAGTTTAGCGCTAACAAAAAAGGGGTTGATGACCTCGCTGATATTGACCATTAGGCCATCTTACCGACTTTACTTAATTTATTTTTCATCAAAGAATCAGCATGAACTTTTATTACTGAAGGACAAATTCTTGGCATCTTTTCCAGTAACTTGTAAAAGTTATGTTTGTGGAAGCGATTCCCAAGAAGTGTTTAAATGTGTAAACAAACTATTGCTTATTCTTAGGCAATTCACTTTGAACTTTACGATGATTTCGTTCCAGACTACATTATTTGGTGAAAGATCTAGAGCAGGGTTATCAGCAACCCTGTACTACATTAGGGCCGGGGCATATCTTTGAGAGAATGGCGAGCCACAATCTATCACCGTATTCCTTGTAGCATACAGTTAATGATTTAATCGCGTGGGACGGGTCAAGCAGTATGATTGTAACATGTATAAGTCTTATACACCAGATGTATTTGTGAGTTTCTTACCAGATTTTGCTTTACTCATTATCAGAATTTTAATAATCAAGATTATATGACCTTTGCAGTACCTTGAAAGGAATAACAATTTCTTGCCAGAAAAATAGTATGTGACATAGGTTTATGACTTCTATATACGTTTATAAATTAAAAACGAGCATCTAAGCCACTGCCTGTTTCCTTTGTGGTTCGGATTAATATAATATTTCTCTTCATGGACTGCGGGCCTGATGATTATGGATTGTGGGCTGGATCTGCCGAGTACGTAGGTTGCCAACCCCTGATCTAGAGACTGAGGGGCAAGTCATAATTTTGCAAAATTCCTTTATTTTCCTTCTGATTTTTAGATAAGTTGAATAAATCATTATCTTGTTTTGAATTTTAAGAGTAGTTAAAAAAAAGTAATGCCATTTTTGTTTAAGATAGGTATAATTACCAACACAGGAACATGTATCATACATCAAAATGAATGGTCCTCTGTGGATCACATCCCTACTTCTCCCACATGTAACCGTTCTCTCAATAGCAATGTTCCACATTCGAATGAGAACATGTATCCCTGCCCTGTAAAATTTTGTTGAATTTTGAGCCACTTCTTTACTACAGATTTCACTTCCTCATCACTGGAATAATGTTTGCTCTCAAAACCTCTTCATGGGCCGAAGAGATGACAGTCTGAAGGTGCTAAATCTGGGGAGTAATCTGTAGTGAAGAAATGGCTCAAGAACAGTCAACAGAATTTTATGGGACAGAGATACATGCTAATTCAAGTCATCATAATCTATGTTATTTGTCAATAAAAAAATTTTTTGTTTATTTTTATCAATTCTTAAAAGATTTATGTTAATATTACTTTTTCCAAATAAAAACCTGAATTTTTCAATTCTAAAAAAATTGACCTGGTGCCCTTAGTCATTGCCGTGGGGGCGCTCTCATCTTTAAGGGTCCACCAAGGCATTTTGCCTGTCCCTCTCTGAAGCTAAAATCCCTGTATATGCATATTCATTTCTTTTGTTTTGGAAGTCCGTCGCAGACGACGATGAACGTTCACTCCAGCTCCTTTTTACAACAGTTGCCGACCCTCTGATGGCTTGTTAGTCTGATTCTAGACTTGCAGATGCGGTCACACACATGCAGGGGAAATTCTCATCTACATTTGGTTGTCCTGACGATGAAGATGTCGCCACTCTGCAGTCCTGTTTATCTCGATATTGAGCTGCTTTGCTCCTGTGTGCATTATATTCATATATGGTGTGTGTGTGTGTGTATGTGTGTGAGGAAACAGTGAGGAAAAGGAATTGTAGCTGCTTTGGCTCCTGTGTGGCATATATCATATATATATAATGTATGTGTGTGAATTGTAAAACACAAAACAATTACACTTCAGTTAATATTAATTAAATGTAATTGTCTGTGTTTTGTTTATTCACTGTTTCTTTAACTTTTACTCACATTTTGGGATTCTTCCAATCTGTTATTTCCTCATATATATATATATTATATATTATATATATATATTATATTATAAACAACGCAGCCATTCTTATTTGCAAATCTTGTTCCAGGTCCTTTCAAGTTGCCGGATTGATGTGATTATATCTGGTGATATTGGCTGATGTATTTGCCATAGCTTATTCCCCAAGTACTGCCTATCGTGGCCATCTTCAGGGTAGTGCATAAAATACAACAATGGGTGTTCATTACACTAATCTATTGTTGCGTTGTTCAACAAATATGCCTTAAGAAGAAATGCTGCCTAAACTATATATATATATATACCAAGAGAGCATATGGAGACCCTAACTACATATATATAATATATAATATATAATGTCCTGAAATAGTTACTTTAAGAGGTCAGACAAGTGCCATTCAATTTCGTAATCAGAAGGTTTATAAATGTAACAAATTTGAAAAAAAAAGAAAGTGTCAGTCATGGTATGATTTGCCTAAAAGATTGTTGATTTGACATGGAAACATCCCTATTATTTATTTCAAGAGTTGTTTGCACAAGTGCTCACTTAGTAACCCCCTCCCTTCCCTCTATCTGTCAAACACCATGACATGCCAAGTTGATGCTGAGATAACTTTTTAATTTAGTGTGTCCTGGGACACACAGATTTGATTTGAATGAGTCCCGGGAAATTTGATGGTTCCCAACTAAGTTTTTAATAAATTGCAGAGTTTTTATCTATGAACAACTAAAGCCTTCTAACCACTACCTTCTACCCCCATACAGTGTAATTCATTTCAAGAAAAATATTAAAATGTATTTACAGTTAGCTGGAAATTGGTGGGGTAAGAAAAAAATACTGGGGCACATGGATATTATTTTTCTTCATCCCTTTAATTTTTATGGTGTCGTGATGCAGGATGCGTAGCCTATCAGCATGCCAGCATTGGTATATTTAGTTTTGTTGATTAAAAATTATCAAGATATCTGGCAATGGAATAGAGTGCTGTCTTGGATTACATCATTTACTTGCCATGGTTCTCCTAATTTGACACTAGCAGGTACATATAAAGGTAATACTCCATGTCTGCCAATAACCACTAGGTGGCATAGCCAGTAGCATGATAAAGAAGAAGCGGCAAAGTCAAAACCCTCTTTAACTTCCAGCCTCAACAGAGGTAAACAATAACCAGTTGCATTCTTGTCTGTGGACAGGGCGCTTTGTGTCCCCCAGCAACCTCTTTCCATATGCACATGATAGCATGCTTAACAAGTTTCTGCTCTTCCCTTATTAAAGACTATTTCAATATTAGGACAATTCACTCATACAACTCTGTATAAGCTCTTCCTTATATCTCATTGTCATGTTGAATTCTATTCTGTTAAGTTTGTTTAGGCAGTAAAGTATTCTTGTTATTACTTCATTGTGAATTGTTCTTACATTAATTATCTACAGAAAAACAATATTCATTATCGTTCTTCTACAGCAGTAAGAATTGGATTTCCAAGGGTATAAGAAACGTATTTATTATTTGATAAATTTGGGCAAATTTATAAATTCAAAATAATTTTGATGGAATGATGAAAATGAGGCTCAGCTGTTATTAGGTTAGTGTTTGAATGGAAACTTTTGATTGGTAAATGATCAGATGATTGATGAAAGGGGCTGTTGATTGGGATGATTGTATATATGATAATATCAAGATGGCTGAATAGATGATGGATGCAAGTTTAGGTTCTGATTAGAATGATGCTCATTGGGAATCTGAATTCTCTTGAGAGATAAAGGAGTGCATATGAGACAGGCAGGTTGGCAGGGAAGTCAACCATTTGAAGGCCTGTCAGTGATTTAAAACCAAAAAATGTTCCTTTGAGAAATTCCAAAATTCTTGCAGCTGGTACCTCAAATGTAGAATCTGGTTTTCTATTGCAGAATTCTACATCTTTTAACTGACCATCATTATATTAAAGATTTTTTTTTTAAATGGTTATTTTTTAGTTCTGTAAATTTAAGGAAATAATGTCTGTTGTTGTTAGTAGAATTTTATCAAACGTTTCTTATAAAGAAAAAAAAAATTGTAGATAATGCTCTTAATGTTTTCAAAAAATATGCTGACCCCTTAAAGAATTTTTATATTTGTATTACCAACCCCTCCACCACTGAACATTATTATATTAAAGAAATGAATAGCAAATAAAACTTTGTGTGTTTTGTATTGAGTGAACAGCTAGTTTCAGATTAAGCTAAGCTAAGAACCCCGCCCCAAAAAAAACCCCTCTTTCCACTGCCTGTCAGCAGGGGGCTTAAAAATATACTGACTGAATCTCCTGGAGGATACCCAGCGGGGAGTATCCGGGGTATGACACTAAACTGCATCTGAAGTGGAAGTTTCTCATTTAGAGATCTGGGAAGTATGCAGTACCCCTTCTTTGCCATTACTTCCAGGTCCACTCTAACTGGAATGATAGTATCTGCTAGGGTCCCATCTATGGGTAAACAAAATCTGTTCATAAATTATTTGCATTTGAGAAAAAAAACAAAACAAAAAATTCTTAAGAAACAACTACATAAAGAGGTAAATATGAACATACAGTGAATGTGATTACCTGACTCTAGGCATAAAATAACACTAGACAGCTTGACATGCCGTTAAAATCAATCAATGAAAACCTTATTCCACTGTCCATGCTATTAGGTATCTTGTTTCCATTAATTCTTCCAAGTTAATTTATCTTTTTAAAGCAACACAGATGACTTTTTGTACTAGCTGACTGCCAGAATAACTCGCTTGTTTAACCAATATTTTTAATGTTTCTTGTCTGTCTCTTCAATTGGAAAGTTGGCATTATTTGTTGTGTGTAATCGGGTGGTGGGATTATTGAATCTTTGGCCCAGTGTCTTTTCTTTTTTTAATTAAAGGTTACCAACTATAATAGACACCTGAAGAATACTAGAAGGTCTAACAGCCAAGACATGGTGACTATCAAATTCAAGATGAGGATATTGTTAACTAATTTGCATAACAATTGTGGTGCTGGACCATTGTCTAATCATAGATAACCTGTGGTTAAACTATAGGTATACAAGAAATGTTGAGAGACTTGTTTCTTCCCTAGCTATAAGTCAGGTCTCTGACTTTATGACTTATTGACTGTTGTTGAAACAGCACTTTCCAAAGTCATGACTTATTGACTGTTGTCAAAACAGCATTTCCAAAGTCATGACTTATTGACTGTTGTGTCAGACAGCACTTTCCAAAGTCATGACTTATTGACTGTGTTGAAACAGCACTTTCCAAAGTCATGACTTATTGACTGTTGTTGAAACAGCACTTTCCAAAGTCATGACTTATTGATTGTTGTCTAAAAAAACAGCACTTTCCATGACTTATTACTGTTGTTGAAACAGCACTTTCCAAAGTCATGACTTATTGACTGTTGTTGAAACAGCACTTTCCAAAGTCATGACTTATTGACTGTTGTTGAAACAGCACTTTCCAAAGTCATGACTTATTGACTGTTGTTGAAACAGCACTTTCCAAAGTCATGACTTATTGATTGTTGTCTGAAACAGCACTTTCCAAAAGTCATGACTTATTGACTGTTGTCTAAACAGCACTTTCCAAAGTCATGACTTATGACTGTTGTTGAAACAGCATTTCCAAAGTCATGACTTATTGATGTTGTTTAAACAGCACTTTCCAAAGTCATGACTTATTGACTGTTGTTGAAACAGCACTTTTCCAAAGTCATGACTTATTGACTGTTGTTGAAACAGCACTTTCCAAAGTCATGACTTATTGACTGTTGTTGAAACAGCACTTTCCAAAGTCATGACTTATTGACTGTTTGAAACAGCACCTTTCCAAAGTCATGACTTATTGACTGTTGTTGAAACAGCACTTTCCAAAGTCATGACTTATTGACTGTTGTTGAAACAGCACTTTCCAAAGTCATGACTTATTGACTGTTGTCTAAACAGCACTTTCCAAAGTCATGACTTATTGACTGTTGTTGAAACAGCACTTTCCAAAGTCATGACTTATTGACTGTTGTTGAAACAGCACTTTCCAAAGTCATGACTTATTGACTGTTGTCGAAACAGCACTTTCAAAGTCATGACTTATTGACTGTTTCGAAAGCACTTTCCAAAGTCATGACTTATTGACTGTTGTCAAACAGCACCCAAAGTCATGACTTATTGACTGTTGTCATGAAACAAAACAGCACTTTCCAAAGTCATACTTATTGACTGTTGTCAAAACAGCACTTTCAAATCATGACTTATGACTTTTTGAAACAGCACTCCAAAGTCATGACTTATTGACTGTGTCAAAACAGCACTTTCCAATGCAGAGTTGGGTTTTACATTTCCTCTTATCGACAAAAGCGAACAGAAGTTTTCTTTCTCATTGTATCTCTACCAGAAAGGTCCACTCTTTATGCTCCAACCCATTGTCACTTCTTGTTCTGGTTTTCTTTTATTGTCTGTGATTCTTTTGTTGATGTGCTTAAATTAGCATTCACAGTTGATTTTTTTTTTATTTTGAGGCTATAGTTATTTAATCACATTAGTTATATAGAGTTCTGTAAATGTAGTTATGAAACTGTTTCAGTGGTTCAAAAGTTATGAGAATTTAAAGCCCCAAAATTAGTGGTACAAAAGTGGACATGATTTTGTTTAAAAAAATGCAAATTATGGACCAATTCAAAACAAGAAATTTAGTAATTTAGTAATTTCTTCACCATTTCTTTTATTTTTGGAGCAATTTTGATAAAACTTGTCATTCTTATGTAAAATTGTATGTTCTTTCTGATTCTGCACTCAAATTTTATGTATCTCCATGCTGGAACCCATTATTTGGGAAATAGAAGTAGGGATATCAACTTTTTGTTTTTAAGTTTCGCCACATGATTATTCAACATTTTCATTTTAATACAGCATATATGCACATATATAGTATTAATTTATATAAATAACCTCACTTTAGACTTAAAAATACCTTTTTAAATACCTACTATGTTGTATTACATACAAGAAATAGAATAACTCTTTATATAATTTTATTTAACAAAGCCTGTCCTCCGTGTGCTGCTTTGTTTACGTAAGTTAGTTTTTGTTTCCAAAATTGAAAGTTTGACAAAAATCCTGGCAGTATACAATCTATAAAATTTTACACATTATATATGAAAATAATTCTGAGACTGTCTTCTAACAATTATATAGTGCTCTTTTTTAAAAATTTTTTTTTTTTTAAAGAAATCTCCATCAACTTTGGTCTGTTGTGGTTTCGCTTCCAAAGGTCAGAAAAGAAAAATACAAGTTTCTGCTGGTAGTCAAAAGTGTCTCCTAATTAAGTATAAAATTTCAAGAATATTGATAAAGATTAACTACTTTGATTTTACAAAAAATGTATAACGCATTAGAATTCCACAGAAAAAAAATTGTATAAGGCATTTTCATCTGTTCGAAGACAAAATACCATTTAACACGCTGTAAAAAAAAGAATTAAATGGATAAAAGCACATACAATTACATATTTAGAAAGATTATTTTATTTTTTCCCAACCATATAAATATTTTTAAAATTGGACAGAAATATACGAGAAATTACTATTTAAACTGGTAAGGTCTGAATAAACAACATCTGTTGAGAGATTGTTTATGTTCGGAAAACAAGTAAATTTGAGTTTTTTTTTTTTTTTTTCAAAATTCAAAGTTTTAAAGCCAAACCCTGATGATGTAGCAATTTCACACATGATATATGAAAATAATTCTGAGACTGTCTTCTATTACTGATATAGTGCTTTTTTTTGCTTATCTTATACTTTTTGAAGAATCTCTGTCAACTTTGGTCTGTTGTAGTTTCGCTTTCAAAGGTAGGAAAAGAAAAATACAAGTTTCTGCTGGTAGTTACAAGTGTCTTGTAATTAAGTGTAAAATTTCGAGAAATATGATAAAGATTAGCTACTTTGATTTTGAAAAACAATATAGCATATAAAATTTAGTCTAAAAAAATGTCATATTTTTTTTCTCGGCTGTTAAAGCAAAATATCATTTAACTCTCTTGTAAAAAATGATTCAATGAATAAAAAGACATAAAAATTACATATTTAGAAAGATTATTTTCTTTTCTTTCCAACCATATAAATATTTTAAAGATTGGACTAGAAATACATGAGAAATTGCGATTTGAACCGATAAAGTGAAAATTTGTCAATGTCCAACGATTTTACCAAAAACGACCTGGTAATGCTACTTTAAATGTAGTAGGGTTTGCTTATTCTGACCATTGCTTTCAATAATTCAAGCAAAAAAAAATAATATATCCTTAAGTTCTTTAGTAATTAAAAATTACTAATATAAGAATTTAAGTATCATTTCATGAAATAGAAAATATTTCTAAAATTTTGCAGTGAAACACCGGAGTGTTGCATGTTGTGGATCTCGGCAACCAGGATTCCGTCATGGGTCATAACACCACAGCCAAACAGGTGACCATCATGGGGGGCGGGGGGGTGGGGCGGTGTCTTACCCTCTGCAATGATGCAATCGGCATATTCTACAGCCAGCGACAGGGTATCCAGGTTTCCGCGGGCTCTTCTAAGTATCTAGCCGATTACTTAAACAATGATGTCTGGATGGTCTCAATTTCTTCCTATGATTCCTAACTCCCCCCTAAACTTTTCTAAACTCTTAACGGACCATTCAGAGGGCCCCAACTATGATTGATATCATTCACCTTCATATATCCACAGAGTTTTTCAATTCTTCTGGCAAGGTCAGGTATTTGTGTCTTTTTGTTTTCTTCCACCTTCACCCTAGTGATCTGCTGGGGACTGCAAAATATACCAGTTCTATTTTTTCTAGTAATCAATTTTAACTATTATTGGTTATTTCCTATAACTCCACATAAACTAAGGGGAAACCACTCTTGACTGATAAATTTTTATTTATTGATTCTACTTAGGAAAAAGACGACGGGTTTAGGGTTAGTTTAATGGGAAATAAAAAATAAATTATCAGTCAAGAGTTTATGTTTGGGAAGTTATAGGAAATAATCCTATTATTATATTATTATTATTATTTCACTCTTTGGGAGTTTTCATACCAGACGTTAAGATTATGATCTTTTATGAGTTTTGAGTTTAAAGTCTCTCAGGTCTTCAGGACTCTTCTGAGTATTCATAAGCTGACCACCGCACCAAGGATTCAACAATGCATATGTCTGGATGCGTCTCAAATTTTTCCTGTGATTTTCAGTTCATCTCGTCTCTTTCTAAGCTTTTGGGGACCGTCCAAGTACACCAACCACAATCTTGGTATTCACCTTGCACCGTATATATTACCCAGTTTTTTTCAATTCTCTGGCAAGGTCTTGAGATTTGTGTAGACTGATCAGTTATTCAACTGTGTTGCAAGTTTGAATCTGCTTCTGAGATCCAGACTGGTAAGTGTTTAAAAATAGCAATTTGGGGCTAATCTTACTATGTGTTATGGTCAAGTTCTATTTCAGGATTTTGATGGCTGTGTTTTAGTGTTGTATATTATTTATTCCATATTAATACTGAACACTTGACCATGATTCGCACAGTCGATACAGAGTGTATTCAGTTACTCACTGTCTTTTTTGCTGGTAACTGGATGCTAGGTCACAGCTCTTGAAGTGAGTATGATGTTCATTCTACAAGTCTAATGTTTGCTATCTTTTCGTTTTCTTTCATCTTCACCCTGGTCTGCTGGAACTTGGCACAATTATTATTAATATTATATTATCTTTTTTTTTTCTTAAGGTCTTCAGCATAGGGCGGTCTTCGTTTCAACTTTGGCCTCTTTAGCTTCAGAGACTAAATTAACGAGCCTCTGTGCAGCTGCAACCACTGCAGAATGTCCACATGCACCAACAACAAACGACGGTCACAGCTCCTTCATCTTTGCACAAAGAACAGACAGAAACAATGTTACCACCTAGTTGAATGTTCCAATGCCACAACAAATCTACTGTACAGCCAGAGTCTTGTGAATGCTGCAATACCTCAAGAATATTCAGTACATCACAAGGCCAGTATGGCAATCGCAGTGCAAACATGGCATCCAAGTGAATGTCCAACTGCAACAACCAAGAAAGTCCAGCACAGTCAAAACCTGTGAAACATTCCTAGTGAATGCCCAAGGCATCAGGCGGGTACGACAACGAAGACCCCAGTTACCAGATTGTAATGCAAACCTCAGTACCAAGTGACTGTCCGATGCACAAGAAAGTGTACCATTTGCATCGGTCAGTGGTCGTCAAACCAACCAGAAAACCGAGCAGATAAGACCCCACAAATATGTGAGTTGATATTCTACTCTAGAGTGAAGACATATTAAATACTGATTAGTAGGTGATAAGGATTGATTCATTCTTCCTATATTATTCAAAATACTCACATAAATCTTTTTTATCTTTATATGTTTTTATTTATTTATTTGTCTTTGATTGCTTATAATTTTTTATTATTTGTTAATTATATTATATAATATATCATATGTGTGGGTGAGACAGTAGAGGAAATGTGTGGATAAAACAGCATAAAAATTTTAGTGCGATTATTTCGCCTCATATTGAATGAAGCTTCTTCAGCTTTATTGAACATAGGAACAATACATTTGCCTTTTAAATGCCTTTGTATTGTGTGCTATGTTGAATAAAGCTGACAGACGCTTCACTTCAATATGAGGTGAAATATCCACTAAATTTATTGCTGTTTTGTGTTGTTTTTAATCACATTGCCCACTATTCTCAAACTACATTTTATTCAGATTTTATCAAGATCTACAAGCCATCATATATATATATATTATATATTATATATATATATATATATATATTCTATTGGGGGTACAAAAGTGGACATGAATTTGTTAAAAAAATGTCAAATCACGGACCATTTCAAACAAGAAATTTAGTATTTCTTACCTACCATTTCTTTATTCTCTCTCATTTTGATTAAAAACTTAGCCATTCTTATGTAGAATGTATGTTCTTTCTGATTCTGGCCACTCAAATTTATGAATCTCCCTGCTAGAACCCATTATTTGGGGAATAAGAAAGTAGGGATATCGAGATTTGTGTTTTTTCTTTTAAAATTACACAAGATTATTCAACATTTTTATAAACAGCATATACTACAAATATATAGCATTAATTATTATATAAATAAACTCACTTTGTATTAAAAATACCTTTTAAATACCTGCCTATGTGTATTACATACAAGGAATAGAATAACTCATTCAACAAAGCTTGTCTGTTGGTGCAGCTTTATCTTATGTGTTTAACTCGCGCTCAAATAATTCAATGGTTTAAAAAAAACATAAAAGTTACATATTAGAAATTATTATTTCTTTCTGTCCAACCATATAAATATTTTAAAGATTGAATCAGAAATAAGTTGATGATTACTATTTAAAATAGTAAGGTCTGGATAAATGATGCCTAGTGAGAGGTTTATTAGTCGAAGACAGTAAATTTTGAGTTTTTTTTTTTAAAATTCAAAGTTTCAAAGCAAAATCCCTGATGGTACACAATCGTTTTTATTATTCACACATTATATATTGAAAGATAATTCCTAAGGCTGTCTCCTATTAGACATATAGTGCCTTCTTTTTGCTTATCTAGATTTTATTGGAAGAAATGCTTTCAACTTTGTCTATTGTTGTTCACTCTGAAAGTTGGAAAAGGAAAAAACAAATTTCTACTATGTAGTTAAAAGTATCTCCTATTTAAGTTGTAAAATTTTCAAGATATTGATAAAGATTAACCACTTTTGATTTTACAAATAATGTACGCGTTAGAATTCGGATACGATACAGGCATTTTCGCCTGTTCGCGAAGGACAAAAATACCCATTTTAAACACGCCTGTAAAAAATATTCAATGGATTAAAACACAAAATTATACAGTTAGAAAATTATTTCCATTTTCTTTCCAACCATATAAATATTTTGGCCGATAAGGCCAGAATTAATGAAGATTTGTCTTACATTTGAAAATCAAGTAAATTTGACTGTTTTTCTTTTCAAATAAAGCTTTGGAGCAAAATATCCTTGATGTTTTTTTCTTGCTTCTCTTAATATTTTTTGAAAAAACTGCTTCAAATCTGCTCTCATTGTATGATATTTGAAAAACAAATAGCGTATAAAAATTAGTCTAAAAAAGAAAATGTCATATTTATGTTTTTGGTCTTTTTCGAACAAGTTTTAACTTGCTGCTAAAAAATAATTCAATGAAAAAAACACATGAGAATTACATATTTAGAAAATTATTTTTATTTTCTTTTCCAAACCTATAAATGTTTTTTTAGATCAAGAAATACCCGAGAATTGCGATTGAACCAATTAAAGGTGAAATTGTCTGTGTCCAACAATTTACGAAAACTGTATTGCTAGTTTTATTCTATTTGAGTCATATTTTCTTCTCCATTTGTATGATGCGCTATCTGACGAAACTAAAATTAATTTATTAATATCATACATTAAAGCTACTTTAGGGACTTTGAAGATTCTGTATAGATCTATAGGTGTGCATCTGCATGAGGCAGCATTGTGGATAATGTATATTTGATCCCATATATATATATGATGTATATATATTGAGGGGGGAAATACTTTTTTTTAATATTTAAAATTCCTATCTATTATTAGCCACTGTATATTATATTGGTGTGTGAACCAAATAATCTGCCTTGCCCTATTTTCCTGCCTACTATTATATGTTTATTTCATTTTGGAGTTTCATAATTCAATCACCTTTCATAACATTTTTTTTTCTTTTTGTGGTTATTAAAAATAGATTATAACCACAAAAATACTTTTAAACATGAAAAATATAAAAACAATACCAAACATAGAAGTTATAGTGCGATGAAATGAAAAATAAATTAGGGCAAAGACCCGATTTTAAAATGGGAAATGATTAAAAAATGCCCTAAATATAAGACGGAAATAAAGTCTTTGTTCTATTGTGCAAGAGGAGAAACTCGTAATAGCAAAGTATGAAAATACTAGAGAACTTGTCAATTTTCAAATTGGAGATGTTAAACAAATTAGGCATAAAAAAGCTGGCTCCTTGGCCATAAAATTTTAATTATGAAAAAATAAAATATAGCATATATAAAATAAATAAATAAATATAAAAATAAATAAAATAATCAATAATTAATATAGAAGAACCTTACAGATATTTTTTCTTTTTGCCATTTTAAATAGTACCATCTTTCATTATTTTCAGGAGGTGCATATGATTTTGGTCTTTCTTTTTTTTTTTTTCAATAATTTTTTTTTTCTCCAGGTCTCCAAGTTTGTATCTCTAATTACAAAGCTATATACGGTGGAGTTTTTTTATACTGTTGGAGTTAGAAATAAAAAAAAAACTATACATATATATATATATATGTGTGGTTGTGGTAATCGGAAAAATGGAAATGAATTAATAAGTAAGTATATAAGAATTGAAAAAACAATTAGGTGTCAATGAATGATAATTTTATTGTAGGAGCCAACGTTATAATATTTTGCTATTTCCTCCTCTCTAGTGAAGCTTGATAATTTGGACTTTGTCCTAATCTCTTATTGTTATATACACAAACGTTTCATGTGCTCTGTGGCCTCTTCAGGTGTTTTTTGTACTTGGAAACCTTCACGAACTTCTAACAAAACCTTTATTTTCAATCCAAGGGTTAGACTGTTCTCATTCCATAACCATGACTGGGTACAAGTGTTAAGCCTGTGTTAAATAATTCTATGTTATTTATCGCCCTTTGCCAAGATTGTACCTGCAACACTAGAAATGATTGTCACTTAGAACAAACCTGCTATTTAACTCACCCTTATATATATGCACCATGTGTCCAATGCACAACAGATAAGGATGAGTTATATATATACAAAAACAGATATAAGGATTTTGAGTTGATATATATATATATAAAAAAAAATTCTCGTATTTGTCCAGCAACTGAGCATATGTCATTGATTTATACCCTATTATATTTCTATTCAGATTTCATATGGAAAATGAGGAGCAAAAAGTTTTACAAACCCCCTTGCGGACAAAAATAGGGTGTAGATTTTTATTGAACTTGGTCTTTGCTGATCTCCACTAATTTTCCTTTATAAAAGGACTTATGCTCAGTTGCTGGACAAAAATACAGAATTTTTTTTTTTTATATATATATATCAATCAATCCTTATATCTGTTTTTTATATATATTAACTCAATCCTTATATCTGTTGTGCCATTGGACACATGGTGCAATGGATATTATGGGTTGAGTTAATACAGTTCTAAGTGACAATCATTTCTAGGTTGCAGGTTCAATCTTGACCAAGGGCGATAATAACATAGAATATTTAAAACACAGCTTAACATTGTACCCAGTCATGGTTAATGGAATGAGAACAGTCTCACCCTTGGATTGAATAAAGGTTTTGGTTAGAAGTTCCGTGAAGGTTTCCAAGTTTGACAAGAAACACCTGAAGAAGCCACAGAGCACATGAAACGTTGTGTATATAACAATAAAGATTAGGACAATAGTCCAAATTATCAAGCTTCATCTAAAAAATCAGAGAAATAGCAAATATTATAACGTTCGGCTCCTACAATAAAATATCATTTCATCTGAACACCTAATTGTTTCAATTCTTTATATACTTACATATTAATTCATTTCCATTTTTCCGGATTACACACACACACACATATATATATATATTATAGTTTTTTTTTTTAATTTCTAAACTCCAACAGTATAAAAAAAACTCCCACTATATAGCTTGTAATTACATACAAACTTTCGCCTGGAGAAAAAAAAAATTATGAAAAAAAAAAAAAAAAAGACCAAATCATATGCACCTCCTGAAAATAATGAGTTGATACTATTAAAATGGCAAAAAGAAAAAATACTGTAAGAGTTGCCTATTAATTATTGATATTTTATTTATTTTTATATTTATTATTTTTTATATATATCTTATATTTATTTTTCATAATTAAATTTTATTGGCCAAGGAGCAAGGCTTTTTATGCCTACATTTTTTAACATCTCCATTTGAAAATTGAGCAATTCTCTAGTATTTTCATACTTTGCTATTGCGAGTTTCTCCTCTTTGCACAATAAACAGACTTTATTTCCTGTCTTATAATTAGGGCATTTTTTAATCATTTCCCATTTTAAAATCGGGTCTTTGCCTAATTTATTTTTCATTTCTCGCACATAACTTTCTAATGTTGTATTGTTTTTATATTTTTCATGTTTAAAAGTATTTTTGTGGTTATAAAATCTTTTTTATAACCACAAAAGAAAAAAAAAAATGGTTATGAAGGTAGATTGAATTATGAAACTCCAAATGAAATAAACAATATAAATAGTAGGAGGAAAATAGGGCAAGGCAGATTTATTTGGTTCACATCACCATATAATAAATACAGTGGCTAATAATTTAGATAAGGAATTTTTTTAAATATTAAAAAAGTATTTCCCCCCTCAATATATATACACATATATATATATGGATACAAATATACATTATCCACAATGCATGCTCATGCAGATGCACACCTATAGATCTATACAAGAGATCTTTCAAGTCCCTAAGAGAGCTTAATGTATGATAATTAATAAATTAATTTTAGTTTCGTCAGATAGCCATCATACAATGGAGAAGAAAATATACTCAAATAGAATAAAACTAGCAATAACAGTTTGTTTCGTAAAATTGTTGGACACAGACAATTTTTCACCTTAATTGGTTCAAATCGCAATTCCTCGGGTATTTCTGATCCAATCTTAAAAACATTTATATGGTTGGAAAGAAAATAAATAATCTTTCTAAATATGTAATTCTCATGTGTTTTTATCCATTGAATTATTTTTTACAGCAAGTTAAAACTTGCTTCGAAAAGCCAAAAACATAAATATGACATTTTCTTTTTAGACTAATTTTTTTATACGCTACTTTGTTTTTCAAAATCATACAATAGAGCAGATTTGAAGGCAATTTCTTCAAAAAATATAAGAGAAGCAAAAAAAAAACATCAAGGATTTTGCTCAAAGTTTTAATTTTGAAAAGAAAACAGTCAAATTTACTTGATTTTCAAATGTAAACAATCTCTCATAATTCTGGCCTTATCGGCCAAAATATTATATGGTTGGAAAGAAAATGAAATAATTTTTCTAAATGTAATAATTTTTGTGTTTTTATCCATTGAATTATTTTTACAGCGTGTTAAAATGGTATTTTGTCTTCGAACAGGCGAAAATGCCTTATCCATATCCGAATTCTAACGCGTTACATTATTTGTAAAATCAAAGTGGTTAATCTTTATCAATATTCTTGAAATTTTACACTTAAATAGGAGATACTTTTAACTACAAGTAAGAAATTTGTTTTTTTCTTTTCCAACCTTTCAGAGTGAAACAACAATAGACCAAAGTTGAAAGCAATTTCTTCAAAAAATATAAGACAAGCAAAAAAAAAAGCACTATATGTCTAATAGGAGACAGCCTTAGGATTATTTTTCAATATATAATGTGTGAAATAAAAACGATTGTGTACCATCAGGGATTTGCTTTGAAACTTTGAATTTTTAAAAAAAAAAAAAACTCAAATTTACTTGTCTTCGAACATAAACAACTCTCAGCTAGGCATCATTTATCCAGACCTTACTATTTAAATAGTAATTCATCACTTATTTCTGATTCAATCTTTAAAATATTTATATGATTGGACAGAAAAGAAAATAATCTTCTAAATATGTAACTTTTATGTTTTTTTAACCATTGAATTATTTTTTACAGCGAGTTAAAACACATAAATAAAGCTGCACACAGACAAGCTTTGTTGAATAGAGTTATTCTATTCCTTGTATGTAATACAACATAGCAGGTATTTAAAAAGGTATTTTTAAGTACAAAGTGATGTTATTTATATAAATTAATGCTATATATGTGTATATATGCTGTATTAAAATAAAAATGTTGAATAATCTTGTGGTAAACTTTAAAAGAAAAAAAAAATCTCGATATCCCTACTTCTTATTCCCCAAATAATGGGTTCTAGCAGGGAGATACATAAAATTTGAGTGCAGAATCAGAAAGAACATACAATTCTACATAAGAATGCTAAGTTTTATCAAAATTGCTCCAAAAATAAAGAAATGGTGAAGAAATTACTAAATTTCTTGTTTTGAAATGGTCCGTGATTTGACATTTTTTTTAACAAAATCATGTCCACTTTTGTACCCCCAATATATATATATATATATATATATATATATATATATATATATATATGATGGCTTGTAGGATTTGAATAAATCTGATAAAATGTAGTTGAGAATAGTGGGAAATGTGGATAAAAACAACACAAAAACAGCATAAAATTTAGTGGATATTTCACCTCATATTGAATGAAGCTTCTTCAGCTTTATTCAACATAGGCACACATACAAAGCTTTAAAAGCAACAATGTATGTGTTCCTATGTTCAATAAAGCTGAAGAAGCTTCATTCAATATGAGGCGAAATATCCACTAAATTTTTATGCTGTTTTTATCCACACATTCCTCTATTCTCAACCACACACATATATATATATATATATATATAACAATAATAAAAAATTATAAAGCAATCAAAGACAATAAATAAATAAAAACATATAAAGATAAAAAAGAATATATGTGAGTATTTTAATAATATAGGAAGAAATGAATCAATCCTTAATCACCTACTAATCAGTATTTAAAATATGTCTTCAAACTCTAGAAGTAGAATATTCAACTCACCATATTTGTGGGGTCTATCTGCTCGAGATTTTCTGGTTGGTTTGACGGACACTCCGATGCAAATGGTACACTTTCTTGGTGCATCGGACAGTCACTTGGGTACTGAGTGTTTGCATTCACATCTGGTACTGGGGTCTTCGTTGTCGTACCCGCCTGATGCATTGGGCATTCACTAGGAATGTTCACAGGTTTTGACTGTGCTGGACTTTCTTGGTTGTGCATTGGACATTCACTTGGGATGGCCATGTTTGCACTCGATTGCATACTGGCCTTGTGATGTACTGAATATTCTTGAGGTATTGCAGCATTCACAAGCTCTGGCTGTACAGTAGATTTGTTGTGCATTGGACATTCACTAGGTGGTAACATTGTTTCTGTCTGTTCTTTGTGCAAAGATGAAGGAGCTGTGACCGTCGTTTGTTGTTGGTGCATTGGACATTCTGCAGGTGGTTGCACTGCTACAGTAGGCTCGTTAAATTTTTGAGCTGGGGTCACTGAAGCTAAAGAGGCCAGAGTTGAAACAGAAGACCCCATGCTGAGACCTGTAAGAAAAAAAAAGATAATAATATTAATAATAATTTGCAGTTCCAGCAGATCACAGGGTGAAGATGAAAGAAAACGAAAAGATAGACAAACAATTAGACCTTGTAGAATGAACATCATACTCACCTTCACAGGAAAGCTGTGACTAGCATCCAGTTACCAGACAAAAAAGACAGAGTAACTGAATACACTCTGTATCGACTGTGCGAACATGGTCAAGTGTTCAGTATATATGGATAAAAATATACACACTAAAACCACCAGCCAATCAAAATCCTGGAAATAGACTTGACCATACCACATAGTAGAATAGCCCAAATTGCTATTTAAACCACTTACCAAGTCTGGATTCTCAGAAGCAGATTCAACTTGCAACACAGTTGAATACTGATCAATCTACACAAATCTTCACAGACCTTGCTAGAGAATTGAAAAAACTGGGTAATATAACGGTGAAAGTGATACCAATTGTGGTTGGTGTACTTGGAACGGTCCCCAAAAGCTTAGAAAAGAGACGAGATGAACTGAAAATCACAGGAAAAATTGAGACCATCCAGACAACAGCATTGTTGAATTCAGCTAGAATACTCAGAAGAGTCCTGAAGACCTGAGGAGACTTGAAACTCAAACT
Source organism: Doryteuthis pealeii (assembly GCA_023376005.1). Classification (NCBI taxonomy): domain Eukaryota; kingdom Metazoa; phylum Mollusca; class Cephalopoda; order Myopsida; family Loliginidae; genus Doryteuthis; species Doryteuthis pealeii. The sequence goes on along the minus strand of CM042146.1, from coordinate 93,439,631 downwards.
CCAGTAAAAGATCATCATCTTACGCTGGTATGAAAAACTCACAAAGAGTGAAATAATAATAATAATAATAATAATAGGATTATTTCCTATAACTCCAACATAAACTCTTGACTGATAAATTATTTATTTATTTTCCCATTAAACTAACCTAAACCCGTCGTCTTTTTTCCTAGTAGATCAATAAATAAATAATTTATCAGTCAAGAGTGGTTCCCCTTAGTTTATGTTGGAGTTATAGGAAATAACCAATAATAGTCTAGAATTGATTAACTAGAAAAAGAGAACTGGTATATTTTGCAGTCCCAGCAGATCACAGGGTGAAGGTGAAAGAAAACAAAAAGACACAAATACCTGGACCTTGCCAGAGAATTGAAAAAACTGTGGAATATGAAGGTGAAATGATATCAATCATAGTTGGGGCCCTCTGAATGGTCCGTAAGAGTTTAGAAAAGTTTACGGGGGGAGTTAGGAATCATAGGAAGAATTGAGACCATCCAGACATCATTGTTTAGATCGGCTAGAATACTTAGAAGAGCCCCGGAAACCTGGATACCCTGTCGGCTGGGGCTGTAGAATATGCCGATTGCATCATTGCAGAGGAGTAAGACACCGCCCCCACCCCCGCCCCCCAATGAGGTCACCTGTTGGCTGTGGGTTATGACCCATGACGGAATCCTGGTTGCCGAGCAGTCCACAACATGCAACACTCCGGTGTTTCACTGCAAAATTTTAGAAATATTTTCTATTTCATGGAAATGATACTTAAATTCTTTATCATTAGTAATTTTTAATTACTAAAGAACTTTAGGATATATTATATTTTTTTGCTTGATTATTGAAAGCAATGGTCAGAATAAGCAAACCCTACTACATTTAAGTAGCATTACCAGGTCGTTTTGGTAAAATCGTTGGACATTGACAAATTTTCACTTTAATCGGTTCAAATCGCAATTTCTCATGTATTTCTAGTCCAATCTTTAAAATATTTATATGGTTGGAAAGAAAAGAAAATAATCTTTCTAAATATGTAATTTTTATGTCTTTTTATTCATTGAATCATTTTTTACAGAGAGTTAAAATGATATTTTGCTTTAACAGCCGAGAAAAAAAATATGACATTTTTTTAGACTAAATTTTATATGCTATATTGTTTTTCAAAATCAAAGTAGCTAATCTTTATCAATATTCTCGAAATTTTACACTTAATTACAAGACACTTGTAACTACCAGCAGAAACTTGTATTTTTCTTTTCCTACCTTTGAAAGCGAAACTACAACAGACCAAAGTTGACAGAGATTTCTTCAAAAAGTATAAGATAAGCAAAAAAAAGCACTATATCAGTAATAGAAGACAGTCTCAGAATTATTTTCATATATCATGTGTGAAATTGCTACATCATCAGGGTTTGGCTTTAAAACTTTGAATTTTGAAAAAAAAAAAAAAAAACTCAAATTTACTTGTTTCCGAACATAAACAATCTCTCAACAGATGTTGTTTATTCAGACCTTACCAGTTTAAATAGTAATTTCTCGTATATTTCTGGTCCAATTTTTAAAATATTTATATGGTTGGGAAAAAAATAAAATAATCTTTCTAAATATGTAATTTGTATGTGCTTTTATCCATTTAATTCTTTTTTACAGCGTGTTAAAATGGTATTTTGTCTTCGAACAGATGAAAATGCCTTATACAATTTTTTTTCTGTGGAATTCTAATGCGTTATACATTTTTTGTAAAATCAAAGTAGTTAATCTTTATCAATATTCTTGAAATTTATACTTAATTAGGAGACACTTTTGACTACCAGCAGAAACTTGTATTTTTCTTTTCTGACCTTTGGAAGCGAAACCACAACAGACCAAAGTTGATGGAGATTTCTTTAAAAAAAAAAAAATTTTTAAAAAGAGCACTATATAATTGTTAGAAGACAGTCTCAGAATTATTTTCATATATAATGTGTAAAATTTTATAGATTGTATACTGCCAGGATTTTTGTCAAACTTTCAATTTTGGAAACAAAAACTAACTTACGTAAACAAAGCAGCACACGGAGGACAGGCTTTTGTTAAATAAAATTATATAAAGAGTTATTCTATTTCTTGTATGTAATACAACATAGTAGGTATTTAAAAAGGTATTTTTAAGTCTAAAGTGAGGTTATTTATATAAATTAATACTATATATGTGCATATATGCTGTATTAAAATGAAAATGTTGAATAATCATGTGGCGAAACTTAAAAAAAACAAAAAAGGTTGATATCCCTACTTCTTATTTCCCAAATAATGGGTTCCAGCATGGAGATACATAAAATTTGAGTGCAGAATCAGAAAGAACATACAATTTTACATAAGAATGACAAGTTTTATCAAAATTGCTCCAAAAATAAAAGAAATGGTGAAGAAATTACTAAATTACTAATTTCTTGTTTTGAATTGGTCCATAATTTGACATTTTTTTTAAACAAAATCATGTCCACTTTTGTACCACTAATTTTGGGGCTTTAAATTCTCATAACTTTTGAACCACTGAAACAGTTCATAACTACATTTACAGAACTCTATATAACTAATGTGATTAAATAACTATAGCCTCAAATAAAAAAAAAATCAACTGTGAATGCTAATTTAAGCACATCAACAAAAGAATCACAGACAATAAAAGAAAACCAGAACAAGAGTGACAATGGGTTGGAGCATAAAGAGTGGACCTTTCTGGTAGAGATACAATGAGAAAGAAAACTTCTGTTCGCTTTTGTCGATAAGAGGAAATGTAAAACCAACTCTGCATTGGAAAGTGCTGTTTTGACAACAGTCAATAAGTCATGACTTTGGAAAGTGCTGTTTCACAACAGTCAATAAGTCATGACTTTGGAAAGTGCTGTTTTGACAACAGTCAATAAGTCATGACTTTGGAAAGTGCTGTTTGACAACATTCAATAAGTCATGACTTTGGAAAGTGCTGTTTCGAAACAGTCAATAAGTCATGACTTTGGAAAGTGCTGTTTCGACAACAGTCAATAAGTCATGACTTTGGAAAACAACAGTCAATAAGTCATGACTTTGGAAAGTGCTGTTTCAACAACAGTCAATAAGTCATGACTTTGGAAAGTGCTGTTTCAACAACAGTCAATAAGTCATGACTTTGGAAAGTGCTGTTTCAACAACAGTCAATAAGTCATGACTTTGGAAAGTGCTGTTTCAACAACAGTCAATAAGTCATGACTTTGGAAAGTGCTGTTTCAACAACAGTCAATAAGTCATGACTTTGGAAAGTGCTGTTTCAACAACAGTCAATAAGTCATGACTTTGGAAAGTGCTGTTTCAACAACAGTCAATAAGTCATGACTTTGGAAAGTGCTGTTTCAACAACAGTCAATAAGTCATGACTTTGGAAAGTGAACAACAGTCAATAAGTCATGACTTTGGAAAGTGCTGTTTCAACAACAGTCAATAAGTCATGACTTTGGAAAGTGCTGTTTCAACAACAGTCAATAAGTCATGACTTTGGAAAGTGCTGTTTCAACAACAGTCAATAAGTCATGACTTTGGAAAGTGCAACAACAGTCAATAAGTCATGACTTTGGAAAGTGCTGTTTCAACAACAGTCAATAAGTCATGACTTTGGAAAGTGCTGTTTTCAATAAGTCATGACTTTGGAAAGTGCTGTTTCAACAACAGTCAACTCAACAACAGTCAATAAGTCATGAAAGTTGACTTATAGCTAGGGAAGAAACAAGTCTCTCAACATTTCTTGTATACCTATAGTTTAACCACAGGTTATCTATGATTAGACAATGGTCCAGCACCACAATTGTTATGCAAATTAGTTAACAATATCCTCATCTTGAATTTGATAGTCACCATGTCTTGGCTGTTAGACCTTCTAGTATTCTTCAGGTGTCTATTATAGTTGGTAACCTTTAATTAAAAAAAGAAAAGACACTGGGCCAAAGATTCAATAATCCCACCACCCGATTACACACAACAAATAATGCCAACTTTCCAATTGAAGAGACAGACAAGAAACATTAAAAATATTGGTTAAACAAGCGAGTTATCTGGCAGTCAGCTAGTACAAAAAGTCATCTGTGTTGCTTTAAAAAGATAAATTAACTTGGAAGAATTAATGGAAACAAGATACCTAATAGCATGGACAGTGGAATAAGGTTTTCATTGATTGATTTTAACGGCATGTCAAGCTGTCTAGTGTTATTTTATGCCTAGAGGTCAGGTAATCACATTCACTGTATGTTCATATTTACCTCTTTTATGTAGTTGTTTCTTAAGAATTTTTTGTTTTGTTTTTTTTCTCAAATGCAAATAATTTATGAACAGATTTGTTTTACCCATAGATGGGACCCTAGCAGATACTATCATTCCAGTTAGAGTGGACCTGGAAGTAATGGCAAAGAAGGGGTACTGCATACTTCCCAGATCTCTAGAATGAGAACTTCCACTTCAGATGCAGTTTAGTGTCATACCCCGGATACTCCCCGCTGGGTATCCTCCAGGAGATTCAGTCAGTATATTTTAAGCCCCCTGCTGACAGGGCAGTGGAAAGAGGGGTTTTTTTTGGGGGGGCGGGGTTCTTAGCTTAGCTTAATCTGAAACTAGCTGTTCACTCAATACAAAACACACAAAAGTCTTTATTTGCTATTCATTTCTTTAATATAATAATGTTCAGTGGTGGAGGGGTTGGGTAAATACAAATATAAAAATTCTTTAAGGGGTCAGCATATTTTTTGAAAACATTAAGAGCATTATCTACAATTTTTTTTTTCTTTATAAGAAACGTTTGATAAAATTTCTACTAACAACAACAGACATTATTTCCTTAAATTTACAGAACTAAAAAAAATAACCATTAAAAAAAAAAAATCTTTAATATAATGATGGTCAGTTAAAAGAATGTAGAATTCTGCAATAGAAAACCAGATTCTACATTTGAGGTACCCAGCTGCAAGAATTTTGGAATTTCTCAGAAGGAACATTTTTTGGTTTTAAATCACTGACAGGCCTTACAAATGGTTGACTTCCCTGCCAACCTGCTGTCTCATATGCACTCCTTTATCTCTCAAGAGAATTCAGATTCCCAATGAGCATCCATTCTAATCAGAACCTAAACTTGCATCCATCATCTATTCAGCCATCTTGATATTATCATATATACACATCAACCAATCAACAGCGCCCTTTCATCAATCATCTGATCAATTTACCAATCAAAAGTTTCCATTCAAACACTAACCTAATAACAGCTGAGCCTCATTTTCATCATTCCATCAAAATTATTTTGAATTTATAAAATTTGCCCAAATTTATTCAATAATAAATACGTTTCTTTACCCTTGGAAATCCAATTCTTACTGCTGTAGAAGAACGATAATTGAATATTGTTTCTTGTAGATAATTAATGTAAGAACAATTCACAATGAAGTAATAACAAGAATACTTTACTGCCTAAACAAACTTAACAGAATAGAATTCAAACATGACAATGAGATATAAGGAAGAGCTTATACAGAGTTGTATGAGTGAATTGTCCTAATATGAAAATAGTCTTTAATAAAGGAAGAGCAGAAACTTGTTAAGCATGCTATCATGTGCCATATGACACGAGGTTGCTGGGGACACAAAGCGCCCTGTCCACAGACAAGAATGCAAACTGGTGTATTGTTACCTCTGTTGAGGCTGGAAGTTAAAGAGGGTTTTGACTTTGCCGCTTCTTCTTTTATAATGCTACTGGCTATGCCACCTAGTGGTTATTGGCAGACATGGGAGGTATTACCTTTATATGTACCCTAGTGTCAAATAGGAGAACCATGGCAAGTAAATGATGTAATCCCAAGACAGCACTCTATTCCATTGCCAGATATCTTGATAATTTTAATTAACAAAACTAAATATATCAATGCTGGCATGCTGATAGGTACGCATCCTGCATCACTGACACATAAAAATCTAAAAGGATGCAGAAAAATCATATCCATGTGTCCCAGTTTTTTTTCTTACCCCACCATTTCCAGCTAACTGTAAATACATTTTAATATTTTCTTGGAAATGAATTACACTGTATGGGGTAGAAGGTAGTGGTTAGAAGGCTTTAGTTGTTCATAGATAAAAACTCTGCAATTTATTAAAAAAACTTTAGTTGGGAACCATCAAATTTCCCGGGACTCATTCAAATCAAATCTGTGTGTCCCAGGACACACTAAATTAAAAAGTTATCAGCATCACTTGGCATGTCATGGTGTTTGACAGATAGAGGGAGGGAGGGGGTTACTAAGTGAGCACTTGTGCAAACAACTCTTGAATAAATATAGGGAGTGTTTCCATGTCAAATCAACAAATCTTTTAGGCAAATATACCATGACTGACACTTTCTTTTTTTTTCAAATTTGTTACATTTATAAACCTTCATGATACGAATTGAATGGCACTTGTCTGACCTCTTAAAGTAGACTATTTCCGGACATTATATATATATATATATATATATTTGTAGTTTAGGGGTCTCCATATGCTTCTCTTGGTATATATATATATATAGTTAGGCAGCATTTCTTCTTTAAGGCATATTTTGTTGAACAACGCAACAATAGATTAGTGTAATGGAACAACCCATTGTTGTATTGTTTATGCACTACCCTGAAGATGGCCCACGATAGGGCAGAAAGTACTTGGGGAATAAGCTATGGCAAATACATCAGCCAATATTCACCAGATATAATCACATCAATCCGGCAACTTGAAAGGACCTGGAACAAGATTTGCAAATAAGAAATGGCTGCGTTGTCTATATATATATATATATATATATATATATATATATATATATATGAGGAAATAACAGATTAGGAAAAAATCCAACAAAATGTGAGTAAAAGTTAAAGAAAACAGTGAATAACAAAACACAGACAATTACATTTAATTAATATTAACTGAATGTAATTGTTTGTGTTTTACAATTCACACACATACATATATATATATATGATATATGCCACACAGGAGCAAAGCAGCTACAATTCACCATTTTCCTCAACTTTTCCTCACACACATACACACACACACACACATATATGATATATGCCACACAGGAGCAAAGCAGCTCAATATCGAGATAAACAGGACTGCAGAGTGGCGACATCTTCATCGTCAGGAACAACCAAATGTAGATGAGAATTTCCCCTGCAATGTGTGTGACCGCATCTGCAAGTCTAGAATCAGACTAACAAGCCATCAGAGGGTCGGCAACTGTTGAAGACATGGAGTGACGTCATCTTCGTCTGCGACGGACTTCCAAAACAAAGAAAGAATATGATATACAGGGATTTTAGCTTCAGAGAGGGACAGGCAAAAATTGCCTTGGTGGACCCCTTAAAGATGAGAGCGCCCACGGCAATGACTAAGGGCACCAGGTCAATTTTTTTAGAATTTGAAAAATTCAGGTTTTTTATTTGGAAAAAGTAATATTAACATAAATCTTTTAAGAATTGATAAAAATAAACAAAAAAATTTTTTTATTGACAAATAACATAGATTATGATGACTTGAATTAGCATGTATCTCTGTCCCATAAAATTCTGTTGACTGTTCTTTGAGCCATTTCTTCACTACAGATTACTCACCAGATTTAGCACCTTCAGACTGTCATCTCTTCGGCCCCATGAAAGAGGTTTTGAGAAGCAAACATTATTCCAGTGATGAGGAAGTGAAATCTGTAGTAAAGAAGTGGCTCAAAATTCAACAAAATTTTACAGGGCAGGGATACATGTTCTCATTCGAATGTGGAACATTGCTATTGAGAGAAACGGTTACTATGTGGAGAAGTAGGGATGTGATCCACAGAGGACCAGCTTCATTTTGATGTATGATACATGTTCCTGTGTTGGTAATTATACCTATCTTAAACAAAATGGCATTACTTTTTTACATAACCTCTTAAAATTCAAACAAGATAATGATTTATTCAACTTATCTAAAAATCAGAGGAAAATAAAGGAATTTTGCAAATTATGACTTGGCCCCCTCAGTCTCTAGATCAGGGGTTGGCAACCTACTGTACTCGGGCCAGATCCAGCCCACAATCCATAATCATCAGGCCCGCAGTCCATAAGAGAAATATTATATTAATCCGAACCACAAAGGAAACAGGCAGTGGCTTAGATGCTCGTTTTTTAATTTATAAACGTATATAGAAGTCATAAACCCTATGTCACATACTATTTTTCTGGCAAGAATTGTTATTCCTTTCATAGGTACTGCAAGGTCATATAATCTTGATTATTAAATTCTGATAATGAGTAAAGCAAAATCTGGTAAGAAACTCACAAATACATCTGGTGTATAAACTTATACAATGTTACAATCATACTGCTTGACCCTGTCCCACGCGATAAATCATTACTGTATGCTACAAGGAATACGGTGATAGATGTGGCTCGCCATTCTCTCAAAGATATGGCCCCTGGCCCCTATGTAGTACAGGGTTGCTGATAACCCTGCTCTAGATCTTTCACCAAATAATGTAGTCTGGAACGAAATTCATCGTAAAGTTCAAAGTGAATTGCCTAAGAATAAGCAATAGTTGTTTACACATTTAAACACTTCTTGGGAATCGCTTCCACAAACATAACTTTTACAAGTTACTGGAAAAGATGCCAAGAATTTGTCCTTCAGTAATAAAAGTTCATGCTGGATTCTTTGATGAAAAAATAAATTAAGTAAAGTCGGTAGAATGGCCTATTGTCAATATCAGCGAGGTCATCAACCCCTTTTTTGTTAGCGCTAAACTAGGGAGATTGTTTTCCTGAGTTGGAATGCCACAGCTACCATCAGCTCCCCACCACACAGATCAGAATACCATAGCTGTATTTCTTAGAGGGAAAAAAATCAATGTGTTCCCAAACACCTGGTTTAGCATGTTATATAAGATGAATTTGTCAGCTAATGTGTTTTCCATATTAAGCATACATACAAAGCTGTGCTACTCATGCGCTGAGTTGGCAAGGACCAGTATTGAACCTGCAATCTTGCAATTCCTAGGTGAATGCTCTACTGACTGAGCTAAACCAGCCGTTTGATGAAAAGAAAATATAAATTTGCTTTAATTGAAATTATAATTATTTTGTATTATTCGGACTATTGTCCTTATCTTTATTGTTATCTGTACAACGTTTTGGTCAATATGCCCTCCAGCCTTCTTCAGGTATTTCTTGTCGTAATCGGGAGCCTTTACGGAACTTTGAACCCAACCCTTTATTCAATCCACAGGGGTGTACTAACCATGACTGGGTACAAGTGTTAAGCTATGTTAATCATTATTCCATGTTACTGTCGCCATGACCAGGTTTGAACCTGCAGCCTAGAGATAAGTGTCACTTAGAACTGTATTAACCCAATGCCTATATTCATTACACCATGTGTCCTATTGTTTGAGGACAATAGTCAGAATAATCCAAATATTACAAATTATCAAGACTAATCTCAAAAATTCAGAGAAATAGTATAATTATTTTAAGTTCATTTTGATTTAAATTATTGGATAATAGCATGCAAGCATAGAAAAAAATGCATTTCACTGAATACATGAAACTTTTTTCTTCGCATTGAACCATCCCGGCCTCCTGCCTCAAAAAACGCTAGCCGGTGGCTGCTGAAAAAAAACACTAGCTACGATTGAAGTCTGTAGCCGAAGCAGTGTCACTTGAAAAAAAAACTAGGATTAGGGTTTAGAGTTAGGGTTAGTTTAATGGGAAAATAAATAAATAAATAATTTGGGCTCTGTTTTTTCTGGGTCACCCTGTATACAGGGTGACCCAGAAAAAAAAGAACCCACAAATTTTGTAATAAAACTGTTAATTTTAACTAGGGGGGTTTAGGTTTAGGGTTGGGGTTGGGTTTTCAGGAAAAACGCCCTAAGTTGATTGTTTTTTGTTGTTTTTGTTTTTTTTTTTTTTGCAAGTGACACTGCTTCAGCTACGGACTTCAATTATAGCTGGTGTTTTTTTCTTCAGCAGCCACCGGCTAGCCTTTTTTGAGGCAGAAGGGCGGGACGGTTCTCCACGAAGAGTACCAATTTTTTTTAAGTTTAGAGGGGGGAAAAAAATCCAAGTGTTCCCGAACTTTTGGTTGATAGTGTATATCTGTTTGTTTTAGCCTGTTATATAAGATAAATCTGTCAGGCATTGTGTGCTTTTTCCATCAGTCTGTAATTATTCTTATTAGCATTCCTCAGAAGGTAATGAAGATCTTGATAATTGGAAGTACACAGCACACTGAGCTAGAGGAACACAAGACACAAAGAAATTAACAATTAAAACATTTTAGTTTTTAAACACATATTTTATAATGAGCTACTTCTCACTGTTTATTTTTAAGTTGTATCTACTTTTTCAACAAAAGATGTTTCTAAAATTTGAATTATGTAATATACACGGCGGACCAAAAGTTTTGTCACCCCTACCAAAATATATCTTCTAATTAATCAAAGAAATTGATCAATGTAATTTTAATTACGTGAAATAAGCCACTGAAAATGAAATCGAAAATTATATTATTATTATTTATTATTATATATTATATTATTAAAACAAAAAATAATGAAAGTTAAAACAATATGTAGGGGTAACAAGACTTTCGGACCACCCTGTACAGTGGGACAGAAGTAATAAGTCAATACTAGCAATACCCAATTTGTCGTCTGCTACGAATTTTAAAAACGAATTAAAATTAATTAAATCTATCATTTAAGGTCAAACTTTTGTCTAAAACAATAAGTTGTAACATAATGACCATCATTAAAAACAGAAAAATATCATTACATTAGCAATTTATTTTTAATATATTTAAAACGATTTGTTTTGGTCAATTTTGTTCGCCGACGCCATTTTGGTTCATTTTAAGTGGCTTGTTTACAAATTTAATGTAACATTCGCTATTGCAAAAAAATTTACCAAAAATCAGGGAATTATCCGATTTTTCTGAAAAAAATCAGAAAGTTTTGAAATAAAATAAATAATGCATTATAAAGATCATTCATTGATAAATAAACACTGAAAGTTTCATTAAAATCTGATAATTCCCTGATTTTTGGTAAATTATTTTCTGTAGGGGGGGGGGCTAAATTCATTTTGTCAAAAACGCATTTTAGGCCAATTTTTGGTATACCTAGTCAATACTATAGGAAATGAATATTATTATTTAAGTATTTTTAAAAAACAATCAATTAAACACTCACAATCACTGTAATCTACGCCTCGAATTATATAACAGGACAACAACGTAACATTTTTTTCATCAAAATTTACTATAAACAATATTAAGTCTGGGGTGTTTTAAAGCCTCATTTCTCAGCCAAATCTTCGAATATCAAACTTTAATCTGTGGCACTGTAGTCCAAGTTCGGTGCTCACTGGGCGCCCTATACTTCTGACCTTGTGCCACATATAAGCTTAGTAAATAACTATTACTTCTTGTATACTATTCGATAAAATCAAAAATTAAGGGGAAGCTACTCCTACTTGGTGAATTAATGCTTTAATGCAAAAGTTCCCAGCGCCCTATAATATTTGAAAACTACTTTAAGATTTCTCCCTCAAAATGAAAGTAATGATGGTTGGTAGGTGTCTAATATCATATCAACCGTTATGGATTATTTAATGCTAAATCTTATTGCTTTTTATACATATATTTATTTAACTTCATATGTAGAATTGGTAGAAATAATTTTTATGTTGGTTGGTTAATTTGTTTAATGGCATATCAACCCTTGTGAACCACTCAAAGCCAAATGTTATCTTTTTGTATATATGATTTATAAGCAAACAGTTTGTTGGTAAATATTTTTGTTTGTTTTAATTAACTGGTAGAAATAATTTCCATTAACTCAATGTGTATCAATATATTAGTAGAAATTATTTTATATTAGATTTTTCATTAACTTGATGTATATAAACAAATTGGTAGAAATAATTTTCATTAGCTTCATGTGTATCAATAAATTAGGTTAAATAACTTTGTGCATCTTAATAAACTGGTGGTTAAGTTAGATTTTCATGCGTATCAATAAACTGTTCTGTTCTGTGATGGCATTCACCAGGGGTCAGTTGAGCCGGCTTCATCCAATGAATTCACCTGTAGTAAATTTATGGAAGGAGTAACAAGAGAATAGGAAATTCACAAGCGGTCCTCAAACCCCACATGCAATCAATAAACTGGTCAAAATAATTTTCATTACCTTCAAATAGTTTGTAGGTAAGTATCTAAATTATTCTACTAGTTTATTAATCAGTGATGCTGATAGCTTTTTGATTTAGTGTGTCTGGGAAGCACATACTTGCTTTGAATGAGTCCCAGGGAAAATTAATGGGTCTTAACTAAAATTTCTTAATAAATTGTAGGTTTTTATTTATGATCTGGAGAAACAACTAAAGCCATCTAACTCCTACCTTGTAATCTATCCTGTGTAATTCGTTTCTAAGAAACTATTGAAATGTATTTACAGTTAGTTTGAAATGATGAGGGAAGAAAAAAGAAAAACACTGGAATGCATGAATACGATTTCACTGCGTCCTTTTAGATTTTTATACATCAGGGACACAGGACGCGTATCTATCAGCATCTCTGATTAATATACCTGAAGTTAATGATAATTATTTCTACCAGTTTATAACTGGTATAAATAATTTTCATTAATTTCAGGTGTATCAATGAATTAGAAATAACTTCATGTGTGTTAATGAACTGGCGGTTGACCCTCAGCCACCACCTTCTAGTACCTATATGATAAAAAGGGTTGGAGTTACCATGAGAGCAATTTGAAGAATCAATCATATAGATGCTAGAGCTTGACATGACCAGCCGATTGATCAAATAGGGCCTCTCTGACCACCCGTCTAGCCCAAGTAAGGGCTGAAGAGGAGTGTTGCAGGTCATGGGACTACTTAGCATCTGGGTCACAGACTGCTCAACCACAACAATCCTGGCCTCAGGCATTATGGATTGCCACGCATGGCCAGCAGGTGGACCCATTGGAAAAGATGTAAACCCCTCTGCAGATGTGCAATTGGCGTATTCTAGAGACCTAACCTAACCAACAGGGCGATGTTTAAGAGTGTCTATGCCAATTAATAAAATTCACATACACAAACAAAACAACAACAAAACAATACCCTCAGCAGGTATTTATCCAACACATTCGCCTTGGGTAGGACAAGACACAAGGTCACAAGTATGGGCATCTAGCAAGGATCGAACTCTCTATTCAGTAGTAATGGATCCGTAAGACTAGCTTGCTAACCATTACACTATGATGGGACGCCTTCAGCCTATATAGCATGTAAATTATATTTTCTTGAAATAAAAATACTCTAAATTGGTGAATTATAAATTGAAGATGTTTGCTAGTATGATATATTTGGAAATTGAAGCGCGTGGTGTAATGGTTAAAGTCATGGGAAATGGACTCGTCGCCCCGAGTTCAAATCCTGGACGTGGTAATTGCATTTTACTTAGCGCTAATACCCTTGGGAAAGGTATGAATCCTACTCTCCCTCCAGCTATGGATAAATAGTAGGGCAGATTGGGCTCTTTAACCTTGGTTAGGCAACCGGTCTAGGAGAAGGAAAAATTCTGAATTCAAACCTGTTGAACTCCGCTTAAGAAATTGACCTTGTGTCACATCCAGCTCGTGCGGAGGGGTTGGTAAATAAATATATTTGGAAATTAACTTTTTTTTGCTGGAGACTTTTACACACACCAATTGTTTTTTTTAAGGGGGGGGGGTTCTACACTATTATCTGCTGTAATCAATGTGTGATGGGAACTTAAGCACATACTTGAATACTTATTTTAATCGAATAGGCTACTCTGCCGGTCCTGGCCGAGTAGACAAACCTGGGTTTTTTTTTTTTAAGCCGGTACTCGTAAAATAAACAAACCTACTTTTATGCTTATTTTACTGTTGCTGTAAATTCATTTTTTTATTATCAATGCAAGTAATGTCAAAAATATTTTGTGAAGGATAAAAGATACAAAAATCCTTCTAGATGAAAAATATACATATTCCGTTAATGAATCTATATGGCCTCAATAGAAAAAACTACTGTTATGCTTATTTTACTGTCGCTGTAAATATTTTTTTTATTATGAATGCAAGTAATGTTAAAAATAACAACACTTATTTAATGAAAAATATAGATACCGTTATTTTTTTTTATTATGAATGCAAGAAATAAATAAAACTAAAAGGAAATAACAAAGGAAATGATACAGGTAAATTTGATTATGATTTTTTTCATAATCATCAAGTATTAAAAGAAATGCAGCAGTCTCGGAATATTCAGGCATAAACAATCTCTGCAAATCCAAAACTTGCCCTTGAAATTTACGAGTACCGGCATAATAAGCCAAAAAGCAGGTACGTCTACTCGACCAGGACCGGCAGAATAGCCTCTTCCTATTTTAATTCACTGTGCGAGTATCTTCCCTTTCGTTCTTGATTTTTCTGACATAAAACAAAAACAGATCATAATGTTCTCTATTTTTATATCACCAATTTCAAAAAGTAAGATTTTGATAGATTTTACCCCACCTTTTTTCTTTTTTCTAGATTAGCGTACCAGTGAGTTAAATTCTAACCGAGTGCCCCATACTTCTGGCCACGTGGTGTATAACAACCTTGTTTCGCAGATCCATTACTGAATAATAGCGAGTTCGATCCTCGCTGGATGGTCCCATACTATTAACCTTGTGTCACGTCTTACCCATGGCAAAAGGGTTGGATAAATAAATATCTACTTTTGTCCACGTGCCACAACTAATCTAAATTTAGTAAATAACTATTCCCTAATAATAGAAGACCTGGTTGTTTTTGTTTTGTTTTATATACATGGTTCGACACTCCTCACTTTAAAATTGGAGAAAAAAATTATTCACGTTTTTTTTTTTTTTGTATGCTTAACTATATTTATTCATTTCCCTGTAAACTTTTTACGTCATAATTCAAAATATTTTGAATTTTCCTTTTATGTATTAAATAATTAAGTTCCATTATTTTCTGGGTTTTATAAAATGTTTACCTTTTTTTAAACAATTCTGATTTTTTTTTTGTAGTTTATTTATTTTAAAAGTTTACTGAGCGTGTAATTCTCACAATTTAAATAAAACAATGATACGAAAAATGGCGTATTTAGAAAAACACTAAAATCAAACATTCGATCTCTCAAAATGAAATTAAAAACTGAAATTAAGACAGGTTTCTGATTTTATTTATTTATTCCTTTAACAGGTTTAATCTATAAATAAATAAAAACAAGACCCAGCATGATTTTTTTTTTATGTTAGGAGACGTTTCTCTTTGAACCTAAAATCGACCTTCGTTAATGGAATGCCCTTCTTTCGTTGTTTTCTTCACGTACGATCTAAAATTATTTACAACTTTTAAAAAATGTAATAAATAGAAAATATTAAGAAAGTATTGATTTGTCTTTCAAAAGTTCATTTAAATTGTAATAAAAACTAACACATCAAAAAAGAAATAACTAGAAGTATAAAAATGTTAATGAAAAAACCACATGGTCCGCATTTTAAAAATTCTTTCACGTTTGTTATTGAAAAAGCAAAATAATCGACAACATGAAACTGTCAGCGAATTTAGGAAAGTAAAAAATTAACACGAAAGCAAAACTGAAAAATGATTAACAAAATTGTTAATAATTTTATATAAAAAAATAGAAAAATATGTTAGTTACCTGAAACAATAAGTAATCGTACTCCTTTAAACGCCTGCCCTTGGATCTGCGAGTGTCAAAAAGCGACGTTTGCTAAAATACGGAAGACCGGAGAAGTATAAATTTTCTGGGACTCCCACCAGGCCAGTTTAAAATTAAGTCATTTGAAGACCAGAAAAATAATAACATTAGAAATCATTGTGTTTAATAACTAATTTACATAATGTACAATCAATGTCTTAAACAATGAGATGTGAAGAAGTTTTTTTTTCTTTCAAATTTGCTTAAAACTAGAAATTTTATTTTATTTTTACTTTTTTTTTAAATATACCAGTTTTCGTCAGAAGTTAACATTAATAATTGGTAACAATATCAACTATTCCTATATATTGGAAAAAATAATAGATAAAACTGAAAATACTATCAAGAAATATTTCAGAATTCGAAAACTGTTTATATTTTAAATCAGCTATGAGAAAGAAGTACTTTATTAAAGTTTAGTTTTATTTCCTGTATATTACACCGTACTTTTCCTCAGGTGCAACGTTTGTCTCACATGAGAGTGTATCAACTTCCTGTCTAAGTGCGCATGCTCTAGTTTGAGTTCAGTGCGAATCGGCAGCGGCGAGAGGTTGGCGCTAAAATCAAACGATGGTTAATCAAAAAGAAAATCACAAAACTAAAAGTCTTGATCAAGAAAAGGAAAATGCTCCAAACAGGTTTGTATTTAAAATCCTTTAGTGTTCCTGGAGTGGAGTGTTCAATAATAATCTATTTTTTTTAAGTATCCATGTATTTATAAAATAAAAATAATCTCTTGGCTTTTAAAAACCTCGGCTGAGATTGTTATTTCAAAAATAATGAAACTGATTCATTTTTTTTTTTTTTTTTCATTTTTTCCACATTAAAATATTTTATTTTAATCTAAGTCCCTGATTATTAAGATTTTTAAAAAATTAAGTTGATGTATTCTCTTAAAATTATTTTCTGTGTTTAATTCAAAATATCTGTGGCTATTGACTTAATTTTGAATTTGAAATTCCTGAAAAAATATCTTTGTCCTTTATATTATAAGTTTTTTTTGTTTTTTCGACGGTTTTTTTCTCTCCGTTTTATTTATTTCCTAAAAAAATATCATAAAACTCATTTGTGAATAACGTGAAATTATTCAGTAATTGAAGTAATGACTAAATTATATTTTAAAGGGCATAAAAACTTTGTTTTTTGTTTTTTTTCAAAATTAACTTTGTAAAATTTTAAATGTTTAAATCTTATTGTTTTAGAAATATTCATATTAGTTTTAATTAATTTAGGGTAATTTTGATTTATTAAAATAGTTTAGATCTACCATTTTTTCCAAAAAAAATCCTAATCTATTTTTTGAATTTCTTAAATCTCGTTTCCTTTATGGGAAGAAATAAAGTAGAATGATTTCATTTGTCGATCTTTTTCTTTTTTATTTTCTTTAAAATACTTTTTTTAATAAAACGTTATAATTAATAACGTTGATTATTAATATTAAAATTGAATAGAATAAAATAACAGCCCAAATAATAAAAAAAGTATTGATCTAGAAATCTCTTTAACCGCCAATCTTGTTCCCTCCATCTACGTGTTTTTCTTCGACCATCGTACTTTTTCCTCTTGTATTTCTCCTTTATTTCTTTTTTCAACCTAAAACATTTCAAAACCATAAAATTAATCTTGCTGATTATTAAAACTTTGACTTAAGTTTTTATTTTAATAATGGTCGTAACCAACTATAAACTATTGTTAATTAATTGTTATATTCAAAACTTATTTCCCCGCCAAACACAACTTTTTAAAATTTCAAAATTTTTTTTTTTTCCTTAAATATATTTTATTATGTTCTAAATTAAAGAAATTATCTTTAATTTTCGTTTTAATCTGGCTGATTTATTTTATCTGTGGATAATGTTTGAAATAATTAATTTTTGGCGGTGACCCAAGGAGATAGGGTTAAAATTCCAATCATTTGGCTTATAATTTATTTTGGATTTTTAAAAATGATTGATGTTTTTAAATTCAAATATATTGGAAAATCGTTTTATTTGAATGTATTGAACAATGATTGTAAATTTAAGAATTATTTTTTAATTGTTTTATTCTTTTTTTTCTTTTTTTTGGACGTGGAGTTTTTCCCTATAATTTGAATTCAAATTAAATTTATATTACACAAAAATAACCGGATTTTTTTATATTGAAATGTTTGATTGCAGATAGATATTTTTAATTTATTTATTTTGTTTTGTTTTTACTACAAGAAAATAGCTAAGTTGGTGGTAAAAATTTGTTTAGAATAAAGTTTTACTATTTTTGTCATCTAAAGTATTTAGTAGTAATCATTTGTATTAAAAGATATTTTTTCAAAGTCTTGATCAGTAGTCAGTGCGTTTTTATGGTGTTCAATAGGTACCTCCAAAATAGTTCACGTGGTCAGTTTAGGTCATATTGAAGGAAGAAACGTAAATATTTTTGAACTTTTTATTTTTAATCTCGCAAAAAAGAAATAACGAACATAAAGTGTTGTTACAAAGAAAAAGTTAATTCAAAGATCATATTATCAGATTGGGGAAAAATAAGTAAAACAGTCCGTTTTTTTTTTTTACAACGGGTCAATCTCTTTATTGATATTTTTTAGCAGAATTCTGTATTCATTTTTCTTTAACTAAAAAGCTCTCGCATTAAAACTTATGAAAATCTTCTGATATAATTATTCAAACTTTTATCTTTGTAGAAAAAAAGTAAAAATCGTTTTTTGTCGGTTCATTTTTTCTCATATTTCATAAAATAATATCGTAAAAAGAAATATTTCCCTTAATATATTTTAGGAAAAAACTATTTCAGACACATTTACATCAAAAGGTTATGTAATTATGGAAATTTTCGTGAAAATCAGACCCTTAATTGATTCTTCATAGAATTTTTTAAAAAGCCTCAAGTCATAACTTGTTTTTGGCTACGTTAAATTTCAATTGATTTAACGGCGCAGAAATGTAAACATTGTTCTTCGTTCATAATTTTCATTATTTCCGTAAACTAAAAAAAAGATTTTAAAATCATCGAGGTTTTTTTTTTTTTTTTTTTTTTTTTTTTTTTTTGTTTGTTTGTTTCGACTTTCGAAAGGACAAAAAATATTCAAGATAATATTAACCTTTATGCAAGTTTTATTGTGTTAAATATGGGAGGGGAGTAAATTTCACGGGAAAATTGGTGGTACCTAATATATATATATATATATATATATATATATATATATACTAGGTATTTAGAATTTTATATTTAAAATAATAAATAGAATACATGTGTACATGAACAAACTCCTGGCCGAAACACGTGTTAGTAAATCTATTTTATCCATTCAACATTTTCTTTCCTTTATTTTTCCTTTCAACATACTGTCAGATTCATTACCATTTTCAACTTACATATGTTTGTGTGTGGTGCTCCATATCGGTAATAGATAGGTATACCCAATTTGTTGAAAAATATGTTTTCCAAAACATCTCTCTCTCTCTCTCTCTCTCTCTCTCTCTCTCTCTCTCTCTCTCTCTCTCTCTCTCTCTCTCTCTCTAATATATATATATAATATATATAAAAAATTTACTGAAAATCAGGGAATTATCCTATTTTAATGAAGTTTTCAGTGTTGATTTACCAATGAATGGATTTTATAATGCTTTATAAAATTCATTCATTGACAAATCAGCTCGGGTAATTTCCTGATGGGGGGGGGGGCTTTCTTTTCTATTGGGAGGGTTGAATTTATTTTGCATCATTTTAGACACTGTTTATGGCCATATTGGAGCAAAATTAACCAAAAAATAGTTAAATGTATTAAAAATAAATTACATGTGTGATATTTTGCTTTTTTTTTTTTTTTACTGATGCTCGTTATGTTACTACTTTTCGCCTTGGACAAAAGTTTGACCTTAAATAATCGATTTATTTAATTTTATTTCGTTTTTAAAATGAAAAAATGGGTATAACTAGTAATAGAGTAAATGTTGATCTAGGATGGAATAGTCAAATTAATTTCCTAACCCTCTACCTGGTTGGATTATAACACAAGTTCTTTTTTTTTAGGTGGGGATTTTTTTTATGGGGCATCCAGCAAGTATCAAACTCGCTATTCAGTAGTAATGGATCTGCAAGACCAACTTGCTGGCCATTACACCACAATGGGTGCTTGATGAATCCCAGATTCTCACCTATGCCATTATCAAAACTAGGTCTTTGATGATCCAGAGCATATTACCTTTAGGCACCCCTTTTGATCTCTATTAAGAAAGGACATGTTTTTCATTTACACCGTCAATATCCAGTTGTTTGTTAGTGGTAAGTTTTATTAAAAAAAAAAAATTTTAAATCGTCTGTTAAAACAACCGGATATTGACGGTGTAAATGAAAAACATGTCCTTTCTTAATCAAGATCAAAAAATGGTGCCTAAAGGTAATATGATCCGATGATCCTATAAGCAAGAAACTGAAGGATTAAGAACAGTTAACTCTGTATGTGCACTATCCTCAGTCATAAAATGGTTCAAGTTTAGCCTCAGAAAAAATGGGGGGGGGTATATATGTACAAGTGTATGTGTACATACATGTGTGTGTACATAGATACTATGTGCTATCACTCCTCTTTTTTTTTTTTCTTTTTTACCATTAACAATGTCCTATATCATCTTGTTCCACCCGACCATAAGTCACATTTATTTTCCTAATCTGCCCCAAACAATAGCCTTTGTTTAAATGTAATTTTAAACATTTAGAAGTCTTTGATAACAGGTAACTTTAAATGAAAAGGCCATTTTTTTTATAAATCCTTATAGGAATGGGGCTCTGGACTTGGAAAATTCTCAACAGGATGTTAAGAGTTAAATAGTATTATTTGGATTATTCGGACTATTGTCCTCATCTTTATTGTTATATAAACAACATTTTGCCCGATGTGCCCTCCAGCCTTCTTCAGGTGTTTCTTGTTGAACTCTGTGAGCCTTCACGGAACTTTGAATCAAACCCTATATTCAATCCACAGGGGTAGACTGTTCTCATTCCAAGTATAAGTGTTAAACTATGTTAAGTGTTCTGTTATTATCTGGTGCAATGGATATAAGGGTTGAGTTAATACAGTTGTTCTAAGTGACAATCATTTCTAGGTTGCAGGTTCAATCTTGGCCAAGGGTGATAATAACAGAATATTTAACACAGCTTAACACTTGTACCCGGTCATAGTTAATGGAATGAGAACAGTCTACCCCCATTGATTGAATAGATGATCCAGTTTGAAGTTCCGTAAAGGCTCCCAAGTTCAACATGAAACACCTGAAGAAGGACGGGGGCACATTGGCCAAAACATTGTGTAGATAACGATTCACAAGACAAGCTTACAAGAATGAGGAGGGTCAAATGTCTGTAGTCAAATGCAGTGATTTCGTCCGAATCACTGTTACAACGACTTTTATAAGGCTATGAGCCAGTCCATCTTGTAGGGGTGTTAACTCGTCTACAACACATACATACACGCACACCCACTGCCCATTAAATATAGATAGATAGATAATAGTAAAATTAGATTTTTTTTTTTTTTTTTTTTTTTTTTTTTCCGAGATGTTAAGTTTTTTGTTGCCTCTTCCTTTAAAATGTCATGTCAGAAATGTCAAAATAGTGATTTGCTAAACAATTTGAATATCCTGTTTATGTTTTGTTTACTTCAATTTCACCCTTGAACACTTGACTATTACACTAATAATCATGAAAACACTATTTGCACTTACACTGCAGTAAGAGCAGATTTTACAAGTATATTCTTTGTTCAATTAAAAGAAAAGCACATTTGAAATTCACAGATAAAACGTACAAAGCACTCTACACTCCTCTATTAACGACTATTTTCATATTAGGACAATTCACTCATACAACTCTGTATAAGCTCTTCCTTGTATCTCATTGTCATGTTTGAATTCTATTCTGTTAAGTTTGTTTAGGCAGTAAAGTATTCTTGTTATTACTTCATTGTGAATTGTTCTCACATTAATTATCTACAAGAAACAATATTCAATTATCGTTCTTCTACAGCAGCAAGAATTGGATTTCCAAGGGTATAAGAAATATCGTATTTATTATTGGATAGATTTAAGCAAATTTTATAAATTCAAAATAATTTTGATGGAATGATGAAAATGAGGCTCAGCTGTTATTAGGTTAGTGTTTGAATGGAAACTTTTGATTGGTGAATTGTTCAGATGATTGATGAAAGGGCGCTGCTGATTGGTTGATGTGTATATGATAATATCAAGATGACTGAATAGATGATGGATGCAAGTTTAGTTTCTGATTAGAATGGATGCTCATTGGGAATCTGAATTCTCTTGAGAGATAAAGGAGTGCATATGAGACAGGCAGGTTGGCACGGAAGTCAACCATTTGTAAGGCCTGTCAGTGATTTAAAACCAAAAAATGTTCCTTCTGAGAAATTCCAAAATTCTTGCAGCTGGGTACCTCAAATGTAGAATCTGGTTTTCTATTGCAGAATTCTACATTCTTTTAACTGACCATCATCATATTAAAGATTTTTTTTTTTTTTAAATGGTTATTTTTTTAGTTCTGTAAATTGAAGGAATAATGTCTGTTGTTATTAGTAGAAATTTTATCAAACGTTTCTTATAAAGAAAAAAAAATTGTAGATAATGCTCTTAATGTTTAAAAAAAATATGCTGACCCCTTAAAGAATTTTTATATTTGTATTTACCCCACCCCACTGAACATTATTATATTAAAGAAATGAATAGCAAATAAAGACTTTTGTGAGTTTTGTATTGAGTGAACAGCTAGTTTCAGATTAAGCTAAGCTAAGAACCCCGCCCCCCCAAAAAAACCCTCTTTCCACTGCCCTGTCAGCAGGGGGCTTAAAATATACTGACTGTATCCACTGCAGAGACCCCCTTCCTTATAAAAAAAAGGGGTTGTATCCTGTGTATGACACTAAACTGCATCTGATGGGGAAGTTCCTGTTCTAGAAATCTGGGAAGTATTGAGTATGTTGGAATATTTTGAGGATATAAGGTGTGCTCTAATTCCTCACCTAGATTTAAAAACTAGCCGATGTCACGTGAGTTTTTCTTGCAACCAATCACTAGCAATACTGCGGGCCTGATATAATACTTAACCCCCCCACCCCCACATTGGTTATAATGACAACTGCACTCTTTGAAGACGGCCATAGGATTGCCAGATCTTTACCAATACTCAGGAAGGACTTATACGATTACCAGAGTAACCAAAGGATTCATTATCAAAGGACTGTATACCAGTAACTGAGAATACTTTAGTAACCAAAAGGATTCATTATCGAGAGACTCTTTATCAAGGATCCAATTCCACTGGATAAACGCTTCTACTTTAAGGCCAAGGAATGGCCCTTAAAAACTTAACTCCTTCATTGCCATTACTCTTAGGTCCACTCCCGGCCCCAACACTAACTTTTTTCATGACAGTCCTGAACAAAAATTATCAACCGTCCCGAAATCAAAATATTTTTGTTTAATTCATTAGCATCATCTATACTTGTCAGTCATCAGTAGCATAATAACATGTAATAAGACATTAAGAAAAGCTGAAACAGTTGACAGAAACATTTATTTATAATCAAGAATAATAAAATAAGAATTTTATAAACTAAAATTTATTCTATTTCCATCTTTATACGGACATTTTCCAATCATAAAAATATATACTGTGACTATTTCTTCAGTGTTGTTGCGATTAGTAATTTTAAGTTTAGAACTAGACCGTTTTTTGAAGTCAGCTTTCAATCACTGGACGGCCAATATTGGAATGTAGTACTAACTTTTAGGAAATAAATTTTTACCGTTCCCGGCAAACTGTCCAGGATGACATATTGATCGTCCCGGATGTAATTTTTATCGTCCCCGGGACGGCATTAATGTCAGACCCTGGTCCACTCTAACTTGGAGTAATAGTATCTGTTAGGTTCCCATCTATGGGTCAAACAAATTTAGAGTATGACACAAGGATATTTTTAAGCAGCATAAAGCTGGTTTGCATTCAGATTTTTTTCTTCTTCTTCTTGCTTAACCCAGTCTGCCCTACTATTTACACATAGCTTGAGGACAAATAGTTGAATTCATGCAATGTGAAATGCAAACAGCCTTGTCTAGGATTTGAACTGTTTGCTGTGTCTATTTCTTACAACAAAAACCGTTATGCATGAGGGCCTCCCTTAATTTTTATGTCGTTTACATCGTTAGTAAAGTATGTAAGATTTTAAAAGTATGTAAGATTTTAAAAGTATGTAAGATTTTAAAAGGCCATCATGTTTTCAAAAACTCTTACATTTTGTTTTAGAGGAGAACTACATTTGTTGACTTTTCTGATAACAGGGTATTCCCCCCCCCCTATTAACGTAAACATTGTTTGTATAATATCATCAGACTTATTTGTCATTTTCTTTACATACAAATTTGACCTGATTTACTTCAAAATACATTAATATGACAACTGGTTTCAATTTTGACTAAATTTCTGCATTGGTGTTTTTGTACATTGCCTATTTGAAAGCAAAGCCTGTAAATAAATAATTGAAAAAAACAAAAAAACAATACCATTAAAAGTATTTTCTTTTTCTTAACTCAAATTCATTAAATCAATTTTATCCATTGAAATAAAGTGAAATACCATTAAGGGAGATGTTGATAGGTATGCATCTTGCATCACTGACGCATAAAAAATCTAAAAGGATGCAGAAAAATCAAATCCATGCGTCCCAGTGTTGTTGTTGTTGTTGTTGGTTTTTTTTTTGGGGGGGGTCTTCTTCTTCTTCTTCTTCTTCTTCTTCTTCTTCTTCTTTCCCCACCATTTCCAGCTAACTG
Organism: Doryteuthis pealeii; assembly: GCA_023376005.1. Lineage (NCBI taxonomy): Eukaryota > Metazoa > Mollusca > Cephalopoda > Myopsida > Loliginidae > Doryteuthis > Doryteuthis pealeii. The sequence goes on along the minus strand of CM042146.1, from coordinate 93,414,982 downwards.
TAAATACATTTCCATATTTTCTTGAAAATTAATTACACTGTATGGGGTACAAGGTAGGGGTTAAACAGCTTTAGTTGTTCATAAATAATAAAAAAAACTCTATAATTTATTAAGAAACTTTAGTTGGGACGCATCAAATTTCCTGGGGACTCATTCCAATCAAATCCATGCATCCCAGGATGCACTAAATTAAAAAGGTATCCGTATCACTGCATTAATCTGTTACATACCTACCCCTAAACCTTAACTCTAACCCTGTCTTCTTTTTTCCTAGTAGATAAATAAATAATTTATCAGTCAATCTGAGTGGTTCCCCTTTTTTATGTTGGAGTTGATAATGAAATTTATTGTGTACAGTGCTCAGGTGCACCACAACTCATCAAAGTCTCATGTCTAGTACATAGAATAATGTATTAGTGTCAGGAACATGAACAGTTTACAGTAATAATATGCATATATGTGTGTGGAGAGGGGCATCAGGTATGGTGTTGGCGGACTACAGGAAGCATGGAGGCCTTGAAAGATGCAGTGTTTCGGCAGCTTACAACTGACGTGGACAGCTTATTCCATGCCTCGACAATTCTGAGCGTGAAAAATGTTTCCGAAAGACTTGTGGGCAATGCTGTTTTCTGACTTTGTGGGCATGCCCACGTGTGTTAGAAACATGGAGATCAAAAAGGTGCTCAAGGTTGCTGTTGTTAAGATGATTATAACCAAAGTTTTTATATTTTATAATGGTGTATTAGCAAAAATTAAAAATAAAATAAAAAACCTCTGGGTAGTGTAAGAATTAATTTTTGCCATACTCTTTCGTAAAAAAAAAAAACGTAAGTAGATCTTTGAAATCTTATATATTTTTAATGATAAAATAATAGTTTTGCTGTCACGATTCAAATGTTTTCTTTCTAATAAAACCAAGTTTCTAACAGTTAAATTAAGATATTTTAAAGTTTTTCTTTTAGTGGGCATCAGAACTGTTCTGTTTTGATTGTCTGTCGTAAAAACAAAATTTTACAACAGACAATAATCAAAACTTTTTTTTTTTTTTTTTTCAACATATAATAAAATTTAAAATAGAAGAACATTGTGTGACTATTTATTTTTTGTAAATAATTTTCTTGTAAAACTCTATACGTTAGATAACTTTATATATTAAAATGAAACACACTATGTATAAATCAATAATACCAGGCATGTCTTTATTAAAAACTTGTTTTAAAAAACAATGTAGACCATTTAATGTTGCATACTTAATTTATAAGTATATATAATACAGGGTTGTTCTTTATTCTATGTATTAATGATTTTCACAATGAACAAAATACTCATTGTTTAACTTACTCAATTCCTGAAAGTATTTTGACGTAAGCAGTGGCGTCATTTTGGTTACAGACAGACATCAAATCTCCATTATAAAAAGTGTTTTGGTTTTTCAAATTTATTGATGGCTTTTTTCTTCTTTTTTTTTCTCCCAGAAAACGAAAATCCACTGATTCCCAGTGTGGCCCAGCCGCTCAAAAGCCCAAAACAAAACGGACAGCCGAAAATAGTGATAACTACCCTTGTATCTACAAGGAACTGGGAGTGGGTCCTTTAGTGGACACTAGCCTAGATGGTAGTTCTAACAGTTACCCAGTAAAAGGAGCAGAGAAAACTCCAGCCATTACAGTGCAGGATGGTACGCAAGTACCAGATGTAAGTAAAGAATTTTATTCATTTAAAGATTACATTTTTAAAAAAATTTAGATATACATTTCTTTTTAAATAATTTCTTATGTAATGTAGTGCTATAAATTTTTGTTTAAAAAAATTTTTTTTAAATGGTTTTGATTAAATTTTCCTATTGGTCTTTATCTGAATCTAGGCTCCCCGGGTGATGGTTACCAGTCACATTGAGAACCATCCAAAAACCGACAGCTCAAAGAAATCCCAAACAAACAAATTTGCATTCGTAAAAGGTGATGATGACTTTATAAGACGGAGGAAGAAAATTCCAGAAATTTCAAAAAATAGTAAGTAAAATATATTTCCAGATTTATGTTTCTCTCTCTCTCTCTCTCTCTCTCTCTCTCTCTCTCTCTCTCTCTCTCTCTCTCTCTCTCTCTCATATGCTGATAGGTATTTATCCATGTGTCCCAGGGTTTTTTTTTTTTTTTCCCCATCATTTCCAGCTAACTGTAAATACATTTAAATATTTTCTTGGAAACGAATTACACTGTATGGTGTACAAGGATGGCTTAGACAGCTTTCATTGTTCATAGAAACTTTAGTTAGGACCCATCAAATTTCCCAGGGACTCATTCAAATCAAATCCATGTGTCCATGACACATTTAAAAAGTTATCAGCATCACTGCGCTCTCTCTCTCTGACTTTTTGACTTGTGTATATAAACTAGATCACCCTTTCCATCATACATGTCGGCTGGGGCAGTAGAATACACCGACTGCACCTCTGCAGAGGGTTGTGTTATGGAACCATCTCTTTGCTTCCTGCATATCCAATCCATTGACTCTCAACATATTTCACAGGGCTCTGTGGTCTTGGACTTTAGAATGCATCAACTGCCCCTCTGCAGAAGGGTAAATTCCCTCCCCAATAGGGCTACTTGCTGGTCGTGGTTGGTGATCTGTGATGCTTAAGGATAGAACCTTGGTGACTGTGAGCAGTCCATGACATGCAACACTCTACTCTAATTTGTTATTATATTTATCTACATTCACTGTGTCATCTTGTTTGCTTTTTATCCAACTTTTCATATTTGAATTGCTGTTTATTTCATTATTTAAAGTTTTGATTTTTGTTTTGTTTTTCAGATATTGTAGAAAACCTTCCAGACATTGTTCTCTTAAATATCTTCAAATATTTACCAAAAGTTGTTTTAGCCAAATGTGCTAGAGTATGTAAAAAATGGCACAGAGTTGCGTAAGTATTTTTAAAATTTTTTATTTTATCTATTATTATCATCTCGGGTTAGCTCAGTCGGTAGAGCATTCACCTAGAAAGCACAAGTTTCCTAGTTCAAAACTGGCTCTCGCCAACTCAGTGTGTGAGTAGCACAGGGATTTGTGCGGTAAAGTAAGGAACTGGTGGTAGGTGTGGCGCTCCACCTCGGATGCAAAAACAATCTCCTTGCTCCAACGCTAGTGAAAAGGGGATAGGCTGATACCAACTTTAAGCCACCCCGACAACTTTACTTTACTATTATATTATAAAGCTGAGCAAATCAATTTTTGTTTCCTAAAGGCTTTTTTCCTGTTTAGTTTAATGACACAAAATTCATACTAAAATATTCCTTGCTTTTAAGATAGTTATGTTTGGGGAAAAAATTCCATTTTAATTGGTTCTAATTAGTCATGATTAGCAATTACATCAAAAACTGACATGTCCCTCACTCATATTCTGCCTATCACTTTCACCCTCTCTATGCATATCTTGATTACCTCCTTGTTATATAGGTTAGTTTCTCTGTGTGTAAGAAATATGCCAATTGCACCTCTTCAGAGTGGTAAAATCCCCCCCCCCCAATGGGGCCACCTCTTGACAGTGGGTGGCGATTTGTGATGCTTAGGGACGGAATCCTGGTGACTGAACAGTCCATGATATGCAGCACTCTACTTAAGCCCTTACTTAGGCTAGACGAGCAGTAAGAGAAGCCTCCTCTGATCAATCGGTTTGTTACGTCAAGTCCTAGCACCTATATGATAGTCCTGGCCCTATTGCCCTTATGTGCAAGCTTCCAACCCTTTTAAAAATCATATATGTGCTAGAAGGTGGTGGCTGAGAATTTGAAGAAAGAATTGAATACCAAATAAAAATCAGTAGAACAAGGTGTCTTCTGCGTAAAGTAACCCAACAAGGGTTGACATGCTGTAAAATCCAGCCAATGAACCAACCATAAAATTTGCACAAATTATTTTTTATAACACATTATCTTTTCAGGGAATCCGAAGACTTATGGAAACGGCTGGATCTCGGAAGTAAAACTTTGAGGGAGGGAATATTGGGACGGATATTGAATCGAGGGGTTACAATTCTCCGGTTATCAAAGGCACAGGTAGGTGTTGCTTTAAATCTTTTCTTTTTCTGGCATCATATGTTAGTCTATCCCATATATATATATATATATATATATATATATATATATATATATATACTAGCAAAAGTACCTGGTCCATGACCGGACTAATTTTTATTTATTTTTAGGAACACCAGTGAGAAAGGGAGAAAACAGGAGTACAAGAGAATAAAAAGAAAATATTTTATTAAACTAAAAACATCTCCAAGAATTTATATATTACAATGTTTGTTTGGTTTTTTTTTGGGGGGAGGGGTATAGGAAATGCTTCTTTTTTTTTGTTTACATTTAAAATATTATTTTAAATGTAATCCTAAACTTGTTTTAAAACAATTTATTTGAGAGAGACGAACACAGAAGAGAGAGAGAAAGAGGAATAGACTGGGTGAAAGAGAGAGCACCTAGCCTGTTGAGTTAAAATGAAATGTATTAGTCTAATTCATTTCCTTTTTGACCCAATTTTTCCTTGCTTTATTTTTCCTTACTGTGAGGAGTTCTAGAAATTGGTTGATTTTTGTTTAATTATTAAATTATATCACTTAATTAGTAAAAATCAAAAAACAAATTTTGTGTGTTTCTTAGTTAGAAACACATTAATGTTTCTGCGAGATTTCAAATCAGAATGATATCTCTTTTCAGAGTTATAAATCGACACGTACATACTAGAAACATTCTTTTATTTTTTATATATATATATATATATATATATATATATTTATATATATATAGTTGGATTCGTATGAAGACAACGCTGAAGAAATGCACCATCACACCTTCAAACCTGGAAGGTCTGGCCTCCAACAGACAGGGTTGGTGAGACTCATGCTGCGCAGGAGCTGAGTGGCACAATATCGAGATCAGTAAGGCTGCAGAGCAGCAATGGCTTCGTCGTCATGCACTACAGAATTCAGGTGTAAATTTCCCTTGCAATGTGTCTGACCGCATCTGAAAGTCCAAAATTGGGCTAACAGAGGGTCCACAACTGATGAACATCATGGAGTGGCATCATCATCTGCGACAGACTGCTAAAAGGAGGATGTGTGTGTGTATATATATATATATATATATATATCAGTATGAAAAGGTGAAATGAAAACATCACACAATACTGTTAAAGAGAAAACAATTTATAATATAATCATAGCTGATATTGATCAATATTTCGATTTTACAAAAATCATCATCAGAGCTCATTCACTCCGTGGTTGTATGGGTCGGAGAAGAATGTCAAATCAGTTCACAAACAAAAAAACCCTAATTCTGCAAAAAAAGAACGAAAGTTATTACATTATTCACCAATGTGGGCATTCGCGCCATATATGTGTCAGTCATGTCGATATGTATACCTTTTTGTCTGTAAACTATCCAAATGTAGCGGATTTTGAGATGTTGGCAACATGGCAAACTTTCCCCAAGGGTATTAATTAGCGCAATGTGAAATGCAAACAGCCTCATTTGGGATTTGAACTTGTCTTGTCCATTTCCTACAACAGAAACCATTACACCATGTGCCTGCATAGTCTATCCCATAGATGTATGTGTATATTATTTGTACTAGTACAAAATTAAAAAAACGGCCTCCGGGTGATGTAAAAATAGATTTTTTAAACGTATTACCTGAGGGGTGGGAGTAAAAAATTTAATGTCAGCGAGTTTGTACCCTAAGTAAGTAAAATCATCAAATTCATTAAAGGATTAAAAAATAGAACAATTTGAAATATAAACTTTAAATATGTATTAAAATAAAACAAACTATATATAGGTATATAATATCAGTCATGTATTTATTAAAACTTGTTTTAAAAAACAATGAGGACTGTCTAATTTTGATTGTTCAAATTTTGAGTGTATTTATTCTATGTTATGACGATTTTGGGTAATGTGATGTAAGCAGTGACGTAATTTTTGTTACAGACAAAAACCGGAAGCGAATCTCCATTTATTAATATATGCATGTGTATATTTGTATATACTAGATTAGAAATGGAAAAGCCATTTTTATAAGAGTTATTTCCCTTGTATTAGTGAAAAAAAATTGTGCACTACAAGACGAGATTGGTCTAGAACCGGGATTCTCAAAGTGGTTTATTTAGACCTTTGGTTTTGAATTAAATTTTGACAGTGTGAATAAAAAAAAAACATAATGGGTGGGGGGTTGATCTTGTTTGAATTTATAAAACTCTTTATAACAAGAACAAAAATCACTGGATTGTGTACTCTAGTTGCCAGATATTAAAAGCTGTAGTAAACTATTCCAAGCTTTGTGCAACTGTTGAGCCTAGCTTTTCAAAGTTCATATATGTGTTATATACCCCTTACTGGTTAAAGTCATAGGAAATGAACTTGTCGCCCCGGGTTCAAATCCTGGACGTGGTAATCACATTTCACTTAGGAAACGTATGAATTCTACTCTCTCTTTCTCTCTCTCTCTCTCTCTCTCTCCAGCTATGGGTAAATAGTAGGGCAGACTGTGCTCTTTAACCTTAGTTAGGCAACCGGTCTAGGAGAAGGAAAACTCTGAATTCAAACCTGTTAAACTCCGCTTAAGAAATTGATCTTGTGTCACATCCTGCTTGTGCAAATATATATATATATATATATATATATATATATATATATATATATATATATATCCCTTACATCGGGTATATAATTGGTAGATAATAAAATGTACCCACGAATCAAAATCGCAAAAGGGGTGCCTTAAGGTCATATGGTCCGAAGACGCTGCGTTAGAACATAACTTCATCTAGGCTCATCCGAGACTGCTATGTCAATGATGTCAGAACCACATGTCTGGTTCTTGAGATACTCAAAATGGCTGGATAGATTCCAGATAGGCGTTATCTATTGATATTATACAAGGCTGAGTTTAATTTGGCAAAGCGTCATCGTACAAAGGAAATATTTTTAAAAAAGAGTTAGATTGTGTTACCGTAGTCTTTCGATAGGTTTAAACCTGTCTGATCCTGAGGATTGGCTTTGAGAATTCTGTTGTCTTTTTGTTTGCATTTATTTATTTATTTATTTTTATATATACTAGCAAATATATGCACCCTCTGGGTGCAATTATTTTAGTTAAATTTTATAATAAAATATGATATTAAATTAGAAAGGCTAATGAAACTGAATAAGAATGTAGATAAAAAGATTTTGAACAGAGGGGGTATGATTGAAAAATAGAACAACTTTGAAACTAACCCTTCCATCATTTTCCGTTACTCCCGTCTTTCATTGGTAAATTTTCCTAATTAAACTGTTTAGTTAAAATAGGAAGTACAGAATAATATTACAGTTATTTCTTCTTGTTAAGGGATTTCTTTTAAGATTTATTGAAGATTTGTTTGCTCATATTCAATAAGATAAAACCAAACAATTAGAAATCAATAATACTAAGCATATTTATTAAAATCAATTTTTAAAGATCAATATGCAAATTAGCCTTCCCATTCATACTGTAAACCTCTATTTTGTTGTATATATAAATACAATTGCATGTTATTAGTATGTAGATATGGTCAACAGTGTAAGTAATGTAAAACATTTTATTAATAATTGAGGTTTAAATAAAATAAAATCATGGAGAATATGATGTAAATAACTAAAGGAATTGTGACTTGTATAGTATATAGTTTCGGTTACAGACGGACAAACCCACAATCTCCATTATAATAAGATATATATATATATATATATATATATATATATACTAATAGTGGCTACCCAGCGTCACCTGGGTAGAGGGGGATTTTTTAAAGTTAGTCCCACAGATCCATTATTACTGAATCGTGAGTTGAATCCTTGTGGGATGCCCCATTTGAATCCCTATGTAAAAAAAAAAAAAAAAAAATAGACCTTGCTTGATCCAGCTACTCTGAAAAGAAATGTTAATGTCTACTATCTAAAATATTAAATGAAAAAAATCCATGCTGTTATCGTTTAAATTTTATTTTTTAATCATCTTCACAAATATAAATCAAATTTATATTTAAATAAATTATTTTTGCTCAAAAACCAAGCCCTGATGATATTTACTTTGTCGTTAATTGTTTTATTTTCAAAGTTTCTTCCAGACATACATATACACACAACTGCTCTTTATATATGTATAGATAGATAGATATAGAATATATTGATACACACGCGTACACTCACCTAGACTCGAATAACAAACGCTGGCAAAGGTATGAAAAAGAATAAGTAAATTTCAATAATCAATAAGAACAACATCCACTCCCTCTCCTGGGTATATTCCACTGAAATGCATCCGGTGATTTGACACCAGTTCTGGAGTTTGTGGAGCAATCCTTTTCATTAGCATTCCCAGTGCTTCGGTGTTTTTGGTGGGCATTGACAAATTCGGACCTTAATCAGTTTAACTTGCAATTTCTCGCATATTTCTTATCCTATCTTAAAAGTATTTATATGGCTGGAAAGAAAAGAAAATAATCTTTCTAAATATGTAATTTTTATGTGTTTTTATCCATTGAATTATTTTTTACAGCAAGTTAAAACAGTATATATATTTATCTATATTATATACATACATATAATTATAGGGAAAATATTTTGGTATTAGAAGTATGAAAAAAATAAATATCTGAAACAAAATGATGAATATTGTGTTCTTAATCTTATTTATTTATTTACCAATATTTTGAGGGTCATCCCTATTTCTCAAAGATTATCTTTAACCTTTGAAAAGAGGGATGAACCTCGAAATATTGAGTGCAGAGGGGTTGGTAAATATATATAACTGACATTGTATTCTTCTTCTTCTTTAGCAGACCTACTGATGTTTTGTTTTTTTTTATTCCAGATCTCATCACCTATTTACACAGGTCTCACTAGTGTCTTCAGTTCTACTAGGTAAGTATTTTTAATACCTTTTAAAAGGCGGGGGAAAATATCAGACCATATGACCTTTAAGCACCCCTTTTGCGATCTCGTTTCATAAGGAAATTTTTTCATTTACACCGTCAAAATCTAGTTGTTTGTTAGTTTTATAATTTAAAAAAAAAAACTCTAAAAATTATCTGTTAACAAACAACCGGATTTTGACAGTGTAAATGATAAAATGTCCTTATGGAGCGAGATTGCAAAAGGGGTGCCTAAAGGTCATATTGTCCAAAATATCACTAAATAAACATTAGTCAAACAACTTTTCTTTACTTTTTTTTTTTCTTTTTTTTTTTTTTTTTTTTTTTTTCCCCCTAGCCTAGGCATAAAATAGCCCCAGGCAGGTTGATGTACTTATTTAAGAACAACATTAGTTGTGATTTTTAGAAAATCTATAAACAAAAAGCACGTGGTTTAATGGTTAGTCATAGGAAATGGACTCATCTGCCCACGTTCAAATCCTGGATGAGGCTTTGCTAACTTTTACTATATTTATTTGCACACATGCTTGCCTACACACACTCACACAAATATATTGATGATAATTTGTCAAAAACAGGAAATTGAAATTTTTCTTTTTTTAATTTTTCAGGTTGTCCAAACTGCAATTTCTAGATCTTAGCATGGCGTGCGTTTCTGTTCATGGCTTAGGAGAAATCCTTGCCAAATGCCATGATCTCCGAAAACTCAGCTTGGAGAGCTGTAACGTTAATGACACAGTGTGCAGGTAAGTTTAAAAACTGGTAAACACATTGAATAACAACCCAAAACAAACACAAATAATGATTTATCTTATAATGGAGATTGTGTGTTTGTCTGTCTGTAACTATATTACTACTCCAAGTCACAATTCCTTTAGTTATTTATGTCACATTCTCCATGATTTTATTTTTATTTAAACCTCAATTACTAATAAAATTGTTTTACATTATTAATACTGTTGACCATATCTACATATTAATAACATGCAATTTTATTGCAATATTCCACTTTAGGCTTTTTGGGGGCTAGATGGGCGGTTGGAGAGGCCCCCTAAGATCAAACAGCTGGTCACGTCAAGCCCTAGCACCTATATGATTGCCCCAACCATATTGCCTTTATGGCAACCCCCAACCCTTTTTATCATATGGGTGCTAGAAGGCAATGACTGAGGGTCTACATGTCCTGGGAATGACATTAAACTCTATCTGATGGTGAGGTTCCAGGTTTGGAGAATATGGAGCACCCTTTATCACCATTGTTCCCTGGTCAACTCTGACCCGGAGTGGTAGTACCTGTTTGGGTCCTATCTATATATATAACATGAGTTGATAATCAAAATTGTATTATGCATTAAGAATGAATTTATTTCACAACTTTGTCGGCATTAAATGACCCACTGAGGTTGATATGCCGTAAAACAAACCAAACCAAGCCAAACTGTTTGAACGGAAAGGCTAATTTGCATATTAATATTAAAATTTTGATAAATATATGCTTAGTATTATTGATTTCTAATTTGGTTTTATCTTAATAAATATGAGCAAAAATCTGCATTCTTATTTAGTTTAATTGTTTCTAATTTGATATGTTTTATTACATCAAAACTTTAATACTTGCAATCGGAGGGTGCATATATTTGCTAGTGTTTTTTTTTTTTTTCTAAAATTACAAAATTAGAAAATGTAATATATTTGAGTAAAACTATTTTTCTAATATAGAATTTTAGGGACCAACTTTGTGTTCAGTTTATGGAATCCATTTGTGAATAATGATAAATAAATCTTATTATAATGGAGATTGTGTGTGTGTATCTGGCTGTAACAGAAACTATATCACTACCAATATCACAATTCCCTTTGTTATTTATGTTATATTCTCTATGGTTATTAAATTATCATTATTTAATCTTAATTAACATCTTATTTATTAACAATGTCTCCATTAAGATCATTGTATCTGGCTGTAACAGAAACTACATCACTACCAACTTCACAATTCCCTTTGTTATTTGTTATATTCTCAATGGTTTTTTTCTTTGCTTTTTCTAGTTACATTGGTGAAAACAAAGAATTGGAAGTACTAAATATGTGCATGGTACAAGGCATCACAGACAATGGTTTAATGCCGATTGCTTCCAATTGCAGAAAGTAAGTACCTTTTTTTTTTTGTTTTCCATTTCCGTTTGATATTAAAGTCAGTATCTCCTTAGCCACTGGCACGCTGTGGTTAATATGCCGTAAAAACAAACATACCAAGCCCTTAACCACCACCGACTGATCAGCTTCAGATATCTCTTAATGGGGTCTGCAAACCAGTACTTCAAAGTATTCCCAATTGTTAGCAGTTTTATTTGTACTGTGTTTTTGCAACCCCTCCACCACAGACAGAATCTGACACAAGGTCAATTTTTAAAACAGTAAAGCTGGTTTGAATTCCAAATTTTCCTTCTAAGACTGATTGATTCATGCCTTTTCCAAGAGCATTGGCGCAAAGTAAAACACAAACAGCTTCAGATTTGAACTCAGATCATCAATTTCATTTCCTTTGATAATAACTATTTTGTTAATCATGTAAGTAAGTAAGTAAAGTCTTCGGGGCAGCCTAATGTCGGTATCAGCCATGCAGCGAGGGAGTCTATTCCCTTTTCACTAGCGCTAGACCAAGGAGATTATATTAGCGTCTGAGGTGGGGCGCCACACCTACCATCAGCTCCTTACTTTACCACACAGATCCCTGTGCTACTCATACGCTGAGTTGGTGAGGGTGGGTATTGAACAAGGAACCTTGTGGTTTTTAGCCGAACGCTCTACCGACTGAGCTAACCCGGCCCTATTAGTTATATAGAGCTTTGTAAATGGAGTTCAAAATTGTAAGTAGTTTTAAAAAAAAAAAAGGGTAACGTCATCGGGGTGGCCTAAAGTCGCTATCGCCAAGGGAGTCTATCCCCTTTTCAGTAGCGTTAGACCAAGGAGATTGTTTTTTGTTTTTTTGCATCTGAGGTGGAGTGCCACACCTACCATCAGTTCCTCACTTTACTGCACAGGTCCCTGTGCTATTCATACACAGAGTTGGCAAGGGCCAGTATCAACCCCCGGAACCTTGGTTGACGCTCTACCGACTGAGGGAGGGCTAATCATGGTAACCCAGCAAAAATGGGAGTGAATCGCTGTGACTAACGTACTGGACTACAATCTTGTAATAAGTGAGTTCAAACTCTAGTCATGGTATTACGTTCACTTTTGGACTAATATCCTTGGAGATAGTATGAACCCCCTTAACCCCACCTCCAGCAATGGGTTAAATGGCATTAAATAACCCACAAGCTTGTCATTAAAAATGGTACATCATAGCATGATTTTTATTGGAGCAATACATGTAAAATGCTCTAAAAACCCATTTTATTGGGGTCTGCGTTCGCACTGAACATAATTTTTTAAATCATCCATATATTTTATATATATATATATATATATATATATATATATATATATATAATCAGTGAAATGCTAATTGGAATTCTCTACTCCATCAGTCTCATCATTGACTTCTATTACAATAAGAACCCAGCAGGGTTGCAGGTCACGTCTCGTCTATTTTTAAAAACCTGTTGTTCTCTACAAGTTGCAGCTGCAAAAACTTAGACACCTGCTTTGAAACTGAGAAAGCCTTCGACCTCCAGACAATATTTGAATGTTTTGTCTCCGAGAGGTTTTGTTTGAGACAATTTGATTAAAAGGCAGCTTTTATAGTTTTATGTCTTATTTAGACAAATCAAGTGAAGAAGAGAAATCCTCCTCCGCAGGTGGATGTGGGGGGGGGGGTAAATTATTAAAAACGTGGACACACTTTTAAGGAGGTATGTTGAGCATAACAGTTATCAGCATAGGAAATGGAATCTGTGAAGAGGCTGTTTGCATTTCTTTTCGTCCTGCTGCCCTTGAGAAAGGCATGAATCCTCTCCTCTCTAAGACCCCCTCCTCCAATTATGGGTAAATAGTAGGGCAGACTTGGTTATTTAACCCCGGTCAGGCAACCAGTCTAGAAGAAGCAAAACTTTGAATTCGGGCCAGCTGTACTCCACTTAGAAATTGACCTTCTTGTGGCGGAGGGGTTGGGTAAATACATGCCAAATGTGTGAGTAAAATATAGAAATCGGTCAGTCGAGCATTCATCTAAAAACCACAAATTATTCTAACATGAAACTTAGCAAATATTCAACTTTTGTTTCAAGATTTTTTTCTTACAAATATTAAATCTAGAAACACTTAATGCATAATGTAAAAAGTAAAGTCGACGGGGCGGCCTAAAGTCGGTATCAGCCAGTCAGCAAGGGAGTCTATCCCCTTTTCAATAGCGCTAGACCAAGGAGATTATTTTAGCATCTGAGGTGGAGCGCCACACCTACCATCAGCTCCTTACTATATCGCACAGATCCCTGTGCTACTCATACGCTGAGTTGGCGAGGACCGGTATCGAACTAGGAACCTTGTGGTTTCTAGCCGAACGCTCTACCGACTGATCTAACCCGGCACCTGTAATCACATAGAAATAAGGGTTGGAGTTCTTTGTATTATAATCCGGGTAAACAATTTACAATCTAATATTCTGGATTAACACCTGCAGTACAATCACCATTCTGACACTCCCCATCTAGAGAGAAGAAAATCCACTACCTGCTCTACTTATGTATTGAGCACTTTTTACTTATTAGCTTTAGTTTCCTGGCGGTTTTGTATGAATATATATATATCTTATATATATATATATATATATATACATATAATTGTTTTTTCTTTTGGCCAAATATTGTACCAATAGATTATTTTTGGTTGGTATGATTATCTTGGTCTTTTCTTTTTTTCTCCCTGGGTAATGTTTGGTAGTAAATTTTTACAATCAAACTATTTGCTGTTTTTTTTTTTCTCACCGCGAGGATTTACCAACAAGTTCAGTGTGTGTGTGTGTGTGTGTGTATATATATATATATATATATATATATATATATATATATATATTCCACCTAGGCTTTTTATATGGATACTATTGAGGGCTGCATGAGAAAAAAGTTTGTGCTCATGCTTCATTTTATTCAACCTTCAATTGTAAATACATTTTTTTTTTCAACACTTGCTTTTATTTACATTAGTTAAATGTATATAATTTTCATATATCTACTGCTTATGTAACAATTTTTCACAGAGCACGTTGATAGTACATTTTCATCCTTGTCAGAAGTACCAATCTGTATGTAAATCTCTTCCCTCCCCCTTTCTCCCCCCTTCTCCCCCCTCCCATGTGTATTATGCTGTTATTTATTTTTTGCATTTGCCTTATTTCTAGATTGATATCCCTCAACCTTGCATGGACTGGACTCAAACAGCATAGTATCATGTATTTGTCTCTTTGTCTACCTGAGAGCATACATAAACTGAACCTAAGCGGTTTTCGGGAAAACATGACAGATGAAGGTACGTTTAAATGGACTTTTTCTTGTTTATAAAATGTTCTGCTTTGAAGGCTGAACTTATTGACCACACCTATATGAAATTTTTCTCCTTTTTTATTTTTACTCTCTTTCTCTCTCAATGCAATTTAACTTTTTGCCTACCAAATTTCCCTGGTACTTTTTTACCTGTATGATGGGATAGGGATATTTCAAAATTCACTATCTATTCACCTCAGAACACATTCTATTCAAATACAGTCTTATTATTATTGTAATCTGAGTCTTGATGCACAATGATAATGAACTAACCATTAGTTTTTGTACTTTGCTTGGGTGTGGTATGCATAGAAACAGTTCCTAAGCTGTAAACGGCTTAAAGTAGGCAAAGAGTTAAAATTAGGATGGAGAAAAAAATGTTAGTTAAAATTAATGTTTGACAATGTTTCATATAAAGATAATGATTGATTTCTGTTTTTATTTTTATTTTTTTCTTCCAATTTTCAGAAGTATCACAACTGGTAAAGACATGTCCTCATCTATTAAGCTTAGACTTAAGTGACTCCACAGTGATTACAGAGAAATCAGTTCATTTGATTATATATCACCTGAAAAATATTGAACATCTCAGTTTGGCAAGGTGCAATCGGATTTTACCTGTTTGCCTCTAGTGAGTATAGCTTCTTTCTTTCTCTCTCTCTCACTCTGTTGTATACCCACATCTCAGGTATATAATAGACAGAGTATAAGTATCCCAGTGTTTTTCTTTTTTCTTCCCCCACCATTTCAAGCTAACTGTAAATACATTTCAATATTTTCTTAGAAATGAATTACAAAGGATACGTTACAAGGTAAGAGTTAGACAGCTTTAGTTGTTTCACCAGATCATAAATAAATTTTTTTTTAAGAACTACAATCTATTAAGAAACTTTAGTTGGAACCCATAAATTTTTCCAGGCACTTGTTCAAAGCAAATATGTACGTCCCAGGACACTAATTCAAAAGACTATCAGCATCACTGAAATCAATCAATCAGTTCGTTTTTCTCTTTTTTTTTTTTTTTTTTTTTTTTTTTTTCTCATGAATAAAATTTGATTTGCCAAAACTTAATAATTATTATTGTGATATTCTAATTATTGTTTTTATTTTCCTTCTTTCCAGTTCCCTCAGTAATCTTCCATATCTCTCACACCTAAATATCTTTGGAATGTTACCTGAAGATATGCTGCAACATCTCTGTGATACCCTGGAACGTATCATCATTAACAAGTCACATTTCAGTAAGACAGCTCGTCCCACCACTGGTATACATCGCACAAGCATCTGGAGTCTTCGAGTTAGGGATAACCCCTTATAGGGCACTCTGGCAACTATACATTCACACCCTAATTCACAGCACCTTTTTGTTTTTTGGGGGGTTTTATTTTTTTTTATTCATCATCATCATCATAAAATAACATACTTCATGGATTACCAATAAACTCATAAGAAGATGAAGACCTAATTTAGTTTCTATTTCTTTGAATTTTTGAGATGAGGCTTGATAATTTGGATTATTCAGACAATTGTCCTCATCTTTATTGTTATCTGTACAACGTTTCGGCTAATGTGCCCTCCAGCCTTCTTCAGGTATTTTTTTGTCAGACTATTGTCTACCCCTGTGGATTGAATAAAGGGTTTGGTTTTGAAGTTCTGTGAAGGCTCCCGATTATGACAAGAGGGTTCCCAAGTCCAACAAGAAATACCTGAAGAAGGCCGGAGAGCATATCGTCGAAAAATGTTATGCCGGTAACAAAAAGATCAGGACAATAGTCTAAATTATCCAAATAATACTAATTTAGTTTAACTATTTTAGTAGCTGCACAGATTATTTACCATAGGAATTAATGCCAAAAAATTTTTTTTTCGTGTGAATTCTCAATCTGGGAACAAAGTTCTAAAGTTTTTAAGACTTCAATTATGAATAGTGTTTGTTTTTTATTTTTATATATAAAATACCAAATTGTTTTATTTTCATTCGCAATCATACTCGTACCATGTTCTTTAAACTACAATAAAAATTAGTTTGTTTTTTTAATCTTAGAACAGTTAGTAGAGCACCCACCTACTACATTTAGTCTCAGCTATAAATATCCCTGACTGTATATAAGACATGTAAGAAGTGTGATTTAAATTCTTTTACATTTTTTTTTTTTTTTTTTTAAATTATCGGTGACCACTTAAGCAATAGCTGGTACTGTACGCAACCTGAGTCCTTTGTTTATTAAAAGGACTTGATTTGGCATTAAATAGTGCAAAAGAGATTGATCTGCTGTATACCCAACCAACCCACCCACCAACCAAATTGTGTATTTCTTCCAATGTGAGCTAAATCAAATTGAGTTTGAATCTCATTCTTACTGTTTTATACAGTCACCTCAGTATTTAGTGTTAAATAAAAATTGATTCTTGTTGAATAGTCAAAATATCTTTTACAAGAATCAATTTTTTAGACTGTTGAATCCTAGCAAAGTAGTCTTAAATTGACCAATTTTTTAGTTAAGGCATTTTTTTATAATTCTTCAAATTCTGCTACTACAGGAGAGCCCTAAAGAAGGTGTACCTTGAACACCGAAACCATGGTAGAGACAAAAACTTCTTTCTACATATTTTTTTTTTTTTTTTTTTTTTCTCTTCTCAGTAATTTTCTTTTGACTTTTATTACTTTTTTTTTTTTTTTTTTTTTTTTTTTCAGAAATTTTTCATTTCTTTTTTTCTTTATTTTCTTTTCTTTATAAATTTTTTTTATTTATATGACAATGTTCAGGCAGTATAGATTAGAAATAAAGGAGTTGCCTATCTGCCCAGTCAACACGGTTTTGAATACGCTGTGTATATACTTTGGGTGGGGGTGACCAGGGTGTAACACTAAACTGCATCTGGTTGTCATTACTCTCAGGTCTACTCTTTTCCCAGAGTGGTAATACCTGTTAGGATCCCATCCATTGGTCAAATCTTTTTTAAAATGATCATATAAAATGTGTGTGTTTTTTTAAAAAAACGTATTAAATAGTGCAAAAAACTGACCATATCCTCTGCACAGGGTTAGGCCCCTCCAGAGGGGTCAGAATATAACAATAAAATGCAGCTCAGGTAGTGCTCCAATTCTGCAGATCTAGGGAGTATGGCGTAGCCTCTTTATTGCCATTACTCTTAACTCCACTCTGGCCCATCTATGGGTCAAATAGATCTTTTCAAAAATGATTTGTATTCGATAGGACTCTGTGTATAAAAAAAAAATTGATTAAAAAAATCCTAAGAAACAAATTCACAAAAAAATGTAATTATCAATGCAATTTCCTAAACTCTTGGCATAAAATAATCCTTGACAGGTTGACATGCTGTTAAAATCAATTAATTGTTTATTTCCTATCCATACTGCTTGCTTAAGTCACAGAATATAAAATGAGTTGAGTGTTGTGATAAAAATTACAAAAGTAAGTAATTGTAGGTATATAATTAAAAAAAACAAATAGTTCAGAATACTTCTTGATCTTTTTTTTTTTGTTTTTTTTGCTTGAGATTCAAATGTGAGTTCTTAATAAATTTATTTAGCATTTGATGTATCATGAATTAAGTCGCATCTCATAGGACGTGATAAAGATGCATCATCAGCGATGTTCCTAGGGTCATCAGGGGTTTCAATTCTTTCAACATCCAACCTACTTCCTGGGGTGACCCAACCAGGGTTATTCATATCTTGAAAATAATTTAGTAGGGAGGGGGCTTGCTTGCTATTATAATTCTTTCATCTCGTACTAAAAGTGCATTAATGTTTTTAAAAATGTATTTTTATTATAAATGTATTCTAAGAGAATACTATCTTTGTCCCATGATAGTAGATTTAGTTTAATTTTCCTATGTGAATATAGCAACTATTACAGGACAGGTAGTATTTCCTTACGGTAATTTTCACTATTTTTATTGCACCTCATGGCAAGCCCCAATCCTTTTTATCATATATGTGCTTAGAAGGCATTGGCTCTTATTGTCCTGTGTATGACATTAAACTGATGGTGAGGTTCCAGCTCTGGGGAATGTGGAGTACCCTTCATCACCATTACTCCCAGGTCCACTTTGACCTGGAGTGGTAGTACCTGTTAGGGTCCTATCTATGGGTTAAATAGAACAAAATGAGTTTTGAAAAAATGGAGTACCCATCAAGAATTAATAAAACAAAACATCTTTGGCATAAAATAACCCAATGGGTTTACATGCCGTAAAATCTAACCAACTATTTTTATTCGTATGTTTTGATTGCAATGTTTCAACCAGTACATTCTTTGGCTCGGTACAAGTATATCTAGCATAATAACCTTTGAATATAATTTTAGATTTTTTTAAAATAACATTGCCATCCCTATGGGTAGTATAACTACTACTGTTCTTCTACAAGGATGGCTTTGGATAATGGTTGGATGCATACCTTTCCCAAGGGTATTAGCAGCTGGTAGCATTTCACATAGTGCTAATACTCTTGGGAATGGTATGCATCCAACTATTCTCCCTCCAGCTTTGGATAAATAGTAGGGCTGGCTGGACTCATTATGGCAACTGGTTTTCAAAATAATTGAAGAAATGTTATTATTTTCAGGGGATGGTTGAGGGTATGGATTGTAGATATTCATGGAAATTCTACCCTCCAGTTTCTAATGTGGAGATGTACAATTGCTATTAGTCTTTTCATAAGGCTGTGAAAGGCCACTATTACAATTTCAAGGCCAATGGTTCCCTCCGCCCCCTTAGATAATAGCATGGCTAACATATTGAAACATTAGGGTAGAGATTGGGGGTGGGCATAGAAGATGAATATGATTTTAGACGTATGATCCTGTTTACAATGTAAATATGTCAAAACGATGTTTGATTTTGCGACATGCATATACACAAATTATGTCTTTCTTTTTTTTTGTCTTTTTTTATTAATATTATTATTATTATTATTCCTTAGAGGAACATCCATGATAGTAGGGGGTTTGGAGAATACTATTAGGATCTAAGTTTAACCATTTCCCAGCTGATATTTGTAAATAAAACCAAGTAAAAGATAACTGGTATACATGTGTATTGGAATGTTAGTGATCATTCCAACATAGTAATCTATTATTATACTAAAACTAAGCAAATCAAGCTTGGTCTCCTAAAGGCCTTTTTCCTGTTTAGTTTAAGGACATAAAAGTCATACTAAAATATTCTTTGCATTTAGGATTGAGTTATGTTTGAAAAAATTCCATTTTAATTGGTTCTAATTCGTCGTAATTTTCAATTAAGTCAAAAACTCACCCGTCCCACACTTTACATTCTGCCTATCACTTTCCTCCTCTCTATGTATATCTTGATTACCTCCTTGTTATATATATTTGTTTCTCTGTGTGAGTAAGTCAGAGGTAGTGATTGAAAGAGGGACATTTAACTACTCACTTTATTTGTATGTTAATATTCATCATCAGCGATGAGCCATAGCTTAATAAAATTCCATGATCCATTTCAATTTAAATTAGGTCAGACATTTCTTAGAAATCTTTCAAAATGATTTTAATGTTTGTTTTTTTTTGTTTTTTTTTTACTCTCTGGCCGTATGTTGTTTTTCGTTTTTTTTTTTTTTTTTAATTCACTTTGCAAACTCTTTGCCCTAATTCCAATTATCTCGCAAGAGTTCATCGGTTACCCAACGGGTCACGTTTTGTCTAGTTATATTATAAACAGACCTACCCTAATGTCTTTCTTTCTTTCTTATAATGAAGTGTTTACATGATTCCATATTTGGACAATTGTCTTCATCTTTTTATTTATCAAAAATAAACATTTTAGCTGGCACCTTCTTCAGGTGTACAAGGTGGGACCAATGTCTGCAGCTTGACAAGTAGTTATTGGCTTGATTTTGGTGTGAATTTTTTTCTGTATAATGTTTATAATTCTGGAGTGTTTTTTTTTTTTTTCTTCCTTGTTCTTCTTCAAGCACACACTCACACACACCCCAAAAAACAGAATCAGGCCAAATTCTTGCATGTCAGATAAGCTATTTTTAAAAAATTCAAAAAGAAAAGAAAATACTTGGATTGTTGGGGGTAACATACAAAATTGATATTCTTGTTTTTCATTCCATGTATTCAGAATGCAAAGTTTTCTTCTTTTTTTTTACAAACATAACTTAACCTTTTTGCTGCTACATTTTCCAATTTTTGGTAACTAGTGTCACATTTTCAAACAAAAACAATAAACATCTGGACCAATCTAGTATGAAATTTAACTATATTTACATACAGGATGACACTGTGAATTTTGACTCTAGTTCACAGCGGTGAATGGGTTAACAGGATACAGACTTATTAATCACACATTTTGATATTAAATACTTAATTTAATTAAATTTTATCCTCTTTTTTTTTTTTTTTTCTTTTTTTTTTTTTTTTTTGTCTTTTAACATGAGTTGGAAATAAGCAAAAACAAAATATTATTTAAAAAATCAAAAATCAAAAAAAAAATTGTGATCTCTGTACAGATTATTAAATAAGATCAGAATTTACAATGAGATGATTGAAAATATAAGTTGTTGTTTTTTTGGGTTTTTTTTGTTCCGTCAGGAACTCAGGACGCGTACCTATCAGCATCTGTGTGTGTGTGTGTATATATATATATATATATATATATATATATAATCCATATTGATTTTGAGATTTACTAAGCTTAATTGAGTATGGTTCAGGGACCAAATAATAGTGAAATGATGCTAAAGAGATTGTGTTGTGACTGTTTCCCAGGTGGGAAGGTTTTTTTTCTACCTTGAAAATCAGCATCTAAAAAATGAGGGCATATTCATATAACAAGGCATTATAATTTATGGTACAATGACTTAGGATTTTTTCAACAAAATAATTTTTTTTTACTTAACTGTCATCAAATCTGGCAACTAGCTGTTAAATCGAACAAATTTACTGTCAGCGATCAAAATGTTTCAGAATATATATATATATATATATATATGGGCCATTTTAGTTCAGTCAGTTTAACAACCACCTGGGAATTGCAAGGTTCCTGGTTCAATACCAGTCCCTGCCAACTCGATGCATAAGTACTACAAGTTGGCTAATTTAATCTGTGCAGTAAAGTGAAGAGTTGACAGTAGGTGTGGCGCTCTACCTCAGCAAAACAATCTTCCTGGTTTAGCACTAGCAAAAAGGGGATAGATTCCCTTGCTGTTTGGCTGATACCAACTTTTATATATATATATATATATATATATATATATATATATATATAAATTTTATGGAATAATCTCCCCCCAAAAAATGTGTACATGTTTTATTAGAAGCTGTGGTCAGGGCATTGAAAGTTAATTACTTCCATAATTATAGGATAAATATTTATCTACATAGGATCCAGTTTTGCTTATTCACTAGAGCATCTGCCTCAGAAAAACAAGGTTTCGGGCTTGAATACTGGCCTCACCAACTCAGCACATGAGAAGCACAGCTTGGATCTGTGCAGTAAAGTGGAGAACTGATAGTAAGTGTGGTACTCTATCTGAAATGCAAAAACAATCTCCCTGATCTAGCGCTAGTGAAAAGGGGGGAGACTCCTTCAATGTCTGGCTGATACCGACAATATGCCCCTCTGCCGACTTTAATTTATATATTACTGAAATTTTGATAATGTATACAAGTATGTATGTATGTACTTATCACCACCACCACCACATGATGGTAGGATTACAGTGGTGAGAGAACTGCTGTGAGCGGTTTAAAGTAGGCAAAGAAAAAAAATAAAGGCATTAGATGCTTTTATCTATCCTTACCTTAAAATTGCTGGATATTTTTGCACACACCAAAAAAATTTTTTTTTTTTTTTTTTAATCAAAAATACAATAGTTAACTTTGTTATATTTTTTATGATTATTAACTTTCAGGTCATCTCTAAAGCTGTTATGTGTGTGTTTGTACACTTAATCAGCAAAATGTAATATCTCCATTTTGTGCGTGTCGCACGGGGGAGGGTGGGTCTTCTGTCATCATGTTGATGCACGAAAATACTGTTCATTTTGATGTTGTTTTTTTTTTTTTTTTTTTTTTTTTTTTTTATGCCAAAGAATTGTTGCATTTGAATTTTTTTTTAATCCACAAATCTGTACAAAAAATTTGCCACTCATGGTATTCACCCTCTTCAAAAATATTGTTTTATTTATTTTTCATTTTTTTTTTTTTTTTTTTTTTTTTTTGTCAATGACCAAAAAAGAGGGCAATGAATTTTCTTTTTTAATGTTCTCTTGTGTTGTGATAAATGATAAATAAAAATTAAATTTTATATAAATCAAGTGTTAATGTTCTACTTATTATGAGTAAAGCTACTCTCTACAGGGTGGGCCAAATGTTGTTTTTTTTTTTTTTTCTTCTTCTTCTTTCTTTCTTTGAGGTTAAATAATTACATAGTTAATACAACCTGAAATTCTAGAAAATAATTTTTAAAGTTTTTTCTTTTCCTTTTAATCTATGAGAGGTTAAATAATTACATATCTATAAAAATAGTTATGTAATTATTTAACCTATCAAAAAATATGTTTTAATTAATTTAACAATATGTAGGTGACAAAACTTTCGGACCACCCTATACTCTGAAATCATCCTACATTCCAAATGTGACTTATATATATATATGAGAGAGGGAGGGGGCAGTTTAGCTCAGTTGGTAGAACATCCGGGTTCGATACCAGCCCTCACCAAATCAGCATATGAGTAGGATCTGTTTGGTGAAATGGGGAGCTGATGGTAAGTGTAGCACCCACACCTCAGGTGCCAACAAACAATCTCTTGGTCTAGCGCTAGTGAAAAAGGGAGAGATTCCCTTGCTGTCTGGCTGATACCGACTTGAGGCCACCCTGGCGACTTTACTTTTTTTTTACTTATATATACACCCGTTTCTACCAAAAAAAACACTAACCATACATAACACCATTAAAATAACGTCTAGGAGTAAGATTACGCCAATACCCCCCACCCACCCCATCACTCAACAAATTTTTTAAAAAACAGATTCAATTAGCAATGACTCTTTACAATTTAAGAATCATTCAAGAGTGTTACAACTATGTCTTTAGATTCAACTAAACTTTATTTAGTTAATTACAAGACCATTTATTACTTCTGCCTAGTAGTAGTTGGACTTTAGGTTAGACTAGCAACAGCTACCCGGCATCGCCTGGATAGAGGGTTAGTCTTGCAGACCCATTATTTCTGAATCACAAGTTGGATTCTGTAGTATGCCCCATTAAAAGACCTTGCATTGATCCAGACGTCTTGAAAAGAAAATTAATGTCTACTATTCATGATATTAAATGCAAAAAAAAAAAAAAAAAAAATTCTATGCTGTTATCATTTAAATTTTTATTTTTAATTATCTTCATGAATATAAATCAAATCTATTATTTTTGCTCAAAAACCAAGCCCTGGTGATATTTAATGTCTGTGTGTGTATATGTATATATATATATATATATATATATTATTATTTACTTTGTCATTGTTTTATTTTCAAAGTTTCCTCCGGAGATATATATATAGAATGGAAATGAGTAACCTACTCGAGTTTCATCGATAGATTCTTCAGGGTTACTTTTAAATTAATCGAGTTTACGATTAATCTTTGGTGTTTAATACTCGATTATTTAAAAGTAACCCTGAGAATCTATCGATGAAACTCGAGTAGGTTACTATTCTTAAAAAATAAATTTATGCTCTACATTGTATTGAGCACTTTGTATTGTTTTTCTCAACCTTAACCTCTGCGCTTCCAACGATCGTTCTTATAGTTATACATATATACAAATATATATATATATATATATATATTATATATATATATACACACACACACACACACACCCTTTATATATCTATAGAAGATTATGGCAGATGATATTACATAGGTGATGTTTTATAACTGTGATTGTGTGGGTGGTAATGAAGGTGTCTGGGGAAAATACACAAACACCTAAGACTTTTTACAATTAAAGAATTATCCAATCCTTTACAAAAGTGCTATAATTTTTTAAATACCAATAAACTCTATTTAGTTAAAATATTACAAGACTACTTATTAGTTCTACCTAGTAAATAATTTTCTAAATCACTTTCTAATCAAAATCCATTAACTTTAAAAAAAATGTTTACATCAAGTCAAAATTAGTTACCATACTTTCTAAACCAGAAGACAACCACTGACATTTACTATATAAATCTCCTTAAAACTAGTATTAGTTACACCATTAATCTGAATTACACCAGTAAGCCAATTGTATTTTTTTTTAAATTAGCCCATTGGAATTCTTAGTTTCATTATTCTTTCATGCTTCAAAAAAAATCCAATTGATTTCAGAACAATTACCAACGATCTTAAATGCGTTCTGTATATATTTCTCATTGGCCAATTTTTACCGGAAGTGCGTGCTTCTGATGTTGGGAAAGTTCATAAAAAAAAAAGTGGTAATTTTGCATAAATCTTATACCCAGATAATCTAACAATTTTTTTTAAATTTAGGGCATTAAAGTTTTCCTGATCAGTTCACAGAAAACTTTGATTGCCAATTCCTACTGGATATATATATATATATATATATATATATATATATATGTATACACACGCACACACACACTGTGATCCTGATAGCTCTTTGATTTAGTGCATCCTGGGATGCACATATTTGCTTTGAATGAGTCACCAGGAAAATTAATGGGTCCCAACTAAAGTTTCTTAATAGATTGTAGGGTTTTTATTTATGATCTGGGGAAGCAACTAAAGCCATCTAACTCCTACCTTATAACTTATCCTGTGTAATTCATTTCTAAGAAAGTATTGAAAAGTATTTACAGTTAGCTTGAAATGGTGAGGGAAAAGAAAAACACTGGGACACATGAATATGATTTTACTGCATCCTTTTAGGATTTTTGTGCATCAGGGATGCAGGACGCGTACCTATCAGCATCTATGTATGTATGTATGTGTCTGTGTGGAAGCGCATGGTTAGAGTTGTTGGAAATAGACCCATCAACACAAGTTCAAATCCTTGACGAGACTGTTTGCATTTCACATAGCGCTAATACCCTTAGAAAAGGTATCTAACTAGTTTCCCTCCTATGGGTAAATAGTAGGGCAGACTGGGCTCTTTAACCTTGGTATGTCAATCAGTCTAGGAGATGGAAAACTCTTCAATCCTATTAAACTCTGCTTAAGAAATTGACCTTGTGTCACATCCTGCTCATGTGGAGGGGTTGGGTAAAAACATATATCCAAAATTCTTTCTTTCTTAAAGTATGAATATAATCTTAACTTCTAAGATTTGTTCAAGATAAAACGGGAATTCTTCCAAGCTGTAGCCATGTCTGTACTAGTGTATGGTTGCACCACTTGACTTTAACAAAACACCCAGAGAAAAAACTGAATGTGAACTATAGAAGTAGGCTGTTCTGAACGAATCGTGGATGCAGCACCCTACAAAACAGCAGTTGTACGGCCACTTACCTCCCATCACACAAACCATCAAAGTAAGATGAATAAGACATGCTTGGTACTGCTAGAGAAGTAAGCAGAACTCAAAGCAATGTTTTTTATGGACTCCTGTACATGGACATAGGGTAGGTCGATTTTTCACTTTTTAAAAATATCAAATTCTCTCAAGCAAAAGTTGAGTTTGGTATAAAATACTGATACCAAAAACTAGATCTCTTACTAATACCATTGTTTGAGGAAATACTTTCCTTCCCCCCTCGGGGGGGTCCAGTGTGCTTCGGCCACTGGACTGGTAAAGTACAATTAATAGCGTCAATCCAGGGGGCTTTACCCCCAGGCAACACCTGCCCCCTTGACTTAAAGGGGGCAGGGCTGGGTTTATTGCCCAGCGCCTGAGGCGCCCCCCTTGTGGGGGAATGCTGACGGGATCGACGCAATTTTTGTTAGCCCACATAAAAATGAGACCTTGTGTCCAGCCCATACACATGGGGTATGAGGTAAATACCTACCATTGTTTGAGGAAATAGCATCAAAAATCGTTTGCTAAAATGCACCAAAAATATTTGTTTTCACAATATTTAGCCTAGATATTGATTAGAAAATTTAGCAATTTCAGTTTTTAAAGCAGAAAAATTTGTCATTTTAAATGAAACAAATGAAATATAACTAGAATTCAAATTGAAAATATTCCCACCAACACTTCCAATATGCTGCTTTTTTTCTTCATAATTAAGCTACAACAGTGATAACATTTTCAAACATTAAAATCAAATCCTTCAAACGAAGGCAAAGTTTTGAAAAATATTGTAATTCTTTATGCTAATTTGCAACTTTCGCCACATGGGACACGTTACAGTTCCAAAATCGACCTACCCTAATGGGCACACCAGTGTTGGCCAACCAGCCAAAAGTTACATTCATCAGCTCTTTGGTGATCTAGCAGGAACCGGTGCTTTCAACATGACTTAACTGTAAGCACCAGTTAGGGTCTCGTTTATGGGCTTAATAGATTTTTTAAAAATGAGCTTAAAATAATCTGTTTAAAAGAAAAAATAATTTTTTTTTTTAAATTTTGAATACCCAACAATAAAGAATAAAATAAAAACAACTTTGGCATAAAATAACCCAAAGGTTGACATGCCGTAAAATCCAACCAACCAACCATACACACACATACAAAGGCAAACACTTGAGAAAGAGAAAAGAGAATACAGTTGGAAGTGCATAGACCTTGGAACCACAAGGTTCTGGATTCAATATCGTCCTTTGCCAAATCAGCGCATGAGTAGCACAGCTTGTATTAGTGCAGTAAAGTGGGGAACAGATGGTAGGTTTTGCGCTCCACCTCAAATGCAAAAACAATCTTCCTCATTTAGCACCAGTGAAAAGGGGATAGACTCCCTCGCTGTCTGGCTGATACCAACAATAGGTCACTTCGATTAACTCTACTTTATGAAGAACCGAGTGAGACTCAAGTAAAGTAAAAGTAAAATCGTTGGGTTGACCTAAAGTCGATATCAGACAGTGAGGGAGTCTGTCCCCTTTTCACTAGCGCTAGACCAAGGAGATAGTTTTGGCGTCTGAGGTGGGGCGCCACACCTACCATCTGTTCCTCACTTTACCACACAGATTCCTGTGCTACTCATACGTGAAGTTGTCGAGGGCCAGTATCAAACTCGGAACTTGTGGTTCCTAGTTGCTCACTAGTAATGGTTTGCTAGTCTAGCTTGTTAACCATTACACCACATGAGGTGCCACATAAGTATATAGTTATTTACTAAGCTTCGCTTAGATCACAAGATGAATGTAAGGGCACCCAGTGAGACTCAAACTCACTAATAATGGTTTGCTAGTTTAGCTTGTTAACCATTACACCACATGAGGTGCCACATAAGGTATATAGTTATTTACTAAGCTTCGCTTAGATGTGGCACAAGGATGAATGTAAGGGGCACCCAGTGAGACTCAAACTCACTAAAATGGTTTGCTAGTTAGCTTGTTAACCATTACACCACATGAGGTGCCACATAAGGTATATAGTTATTTACTAAGCTTCGCTTAGATGTGGCACACGGATGAATGTAAGGGCACCCAGTGAGACTCAAACTCACTAATAATGGTTTGCTAGTTTAGCTTGTTAACCATTACACCACTTGAGGAACCCACCCTGTGTCAATATATTGACACACATTCACAAAATGAGTTCCATCTTGGATTAAATTGATATGTTCAAAACATTACTGTTGACTTTGTGATTTTTTTTTTTTTACTTTGTTGTCTTTTGTAGTTTAAAAAAAAAAAGAAAACAAAAAAAAACTTACCAGGCAAAATTATAATTAATTTTTTAAAAAAACAAAATATTAATGCTGAAAATTAAGACCCCGGCTAAAAATAATTATTGTGTTGTAAGTTTTTATTTTTAAAGCTGGATCTGTCGACATATTTTAATTACAACAACAAAAAAATGCTTTGATTCTGAAGCTGGGTTTTTGTACTCTTTTTTTTTGGGGGGGGGGCGGTCAATTTTTTAAATTTATTTATTTTTAATTTTTTTTTTTGTTTTTTTTTTTTTTTTTCCTGTTTATTTTTTGCTAAAATCTTTGTAATTTGAATGAAGATTGAAAAAAAAAAAAAAAAAAAAAAAAGAATCTTCCTTTGAAACGAGAGATGTATAATTTGGCAAACATTTTTTTTTGTTCCACATTGGAATCAAGTTTCATCTCTTAGAAGAGATGACATTGTGATTTCCCTTTACAAAAATTTTTTTTAAAAATCAAATAAATTAAATTGAAAGACTTTAATCTTTGTATCTGTATAATTCAGTAGAATTCTATTTTAAATAATTTTCTCATCACACACATCCTTCTCTCTCTCTCTTTCTCTCTCTCTTCACCCCTTCATTACCATTACTCCTACACCCACTCTGACCCACCCTGTCAAATGGAGTTGTAGAATACACCGACTGCATCTCTGCAGAGGGGTAAAATCCCTCCAATGTTGACCGTGGATGACCGTCTATGATGCTTAAGGACAAAATCCTGGTGACTGAGCAGTCCATGACATTCAATACTCCACTTTGGCTCTTACTTAGGCTAGACAGGCGGTCGGAGAGGCCCCTTATGATCAATCCACTGGTCACTTCAAGCCCGGACACCTATATGATTGTTCGAACCCTATTGCCCTTATGGCAAACCACTAACCCTTTTTATTATATATGTGCTAGAAGGTGGTGGCTGAGGGTTTTAGTGTCCTGGGTATGACAAACTGCATCTAATGATGAGGTTTCAATTTTGGAGCTCTGGGGAGTGTCGAGTATCCCTTCATCACCATTACTCCCAGGTCCACTCTAACTTGGAATGGTAGCACGTGTAAGGGTTCCATCTATGGGTTGAATAGAAAAAAATGATTTTTTTTAAATGTTAAAATTGTGTCACATCCTGAAAAAAATAACACTGTCAAATGAGAGCTAAATTTCCACATTTTATTAGTATATGCTGACTACAGAGGGGTAAGACACCCCCTTCCAAAAAGGGGTGTTCTGGGTATAACATTAAACTGCATCTAATGATGAGGCTCCGGTTTTGGAGATCTGGGGAGTGTTGACTATCTCTTCATCACCATCTCCCAGGTCCACTCTGACCTTGCATGGTAGTACCTGTTAGGGTCCCATCTATGGGTTAAATAGAAAAAAGAATAAGTTAGAAAAAAAGTGCTCTTAAAAAAATTGAGTTTTAAAACAAAAATTTTGTATAACTATCAAGAATGAATAAAAGAAAATGTCTTAGCATAAAATAACCCAACAAGGGTTGACATGCCATAAAATACAACAAACCAAACCAAATCAAACTAACTCCCCAAACAGTGTGTACAAATACTAATAGCTTAGTTGTGTTTGCATTCTCCTTTTGCCCCCCCCCCATCCTCGGCACTGGGCAATAATCCCAGCACTTATTCCTTCAGGTGCACCTGTGGGTGGGAGAGGCCTTTCTGAAGATGAGCTGGTTTATATTTATCACACCACCAAGTGTGTTTCTGTACAAAAGGGTTAATGCAGCTAATAAATCCATACTGGGTTATCATAGGTTAGACAAGCAACTACTTAACAATATCTAACATTACACTTGAAAATAAATTCTTTAGCCGTTCAAGATTTTATATAAGTAAACAGCTATGCAGTAGTAATATCTTATTATAATGGAGATTGTGTGTTTATCTGTCTGTAACCGAAACTATATCACTACTCAAGTCACAATTCCCTTATTTGTTTACATTCTCCATGATTTTATTTTTATTAAAAATTCAGTTATTAATAACATTTTTTTTACATTATTAATACCGTTGGTGTTATCTACATACTATATTTACCACATACCCCACATGTAAGGGTTAGACACAAGGCTCTATTAATGTGGGACCATCCACAAGCCAAGACTCATGTCGACATTCCTCTTCAAGGGGGCACCTCTGGCACTGGGCAATAAACCCAGCCCTGCCCCTTTAAATCAAGTGGGCAGGTGTTAGCCTGAGAGGATGACTCCCTGGGATCAACAATGTTAGCATGTAAGGTATAGGGCTGAAGCCACTGGAGATA
>CM042146.1:93356953-93379453 GCA_023376005.1 Doryteuthis pealeii | reverse complement strand
TCAGGGGTCGTTGACTGGTCATTGGCTGACATATATTGAGTGCTTAGAATCTTTTTTAAAAATTATTTTCTTTAGTTCTTATTTCTTTCTTTTATTCTCTCTTTCTCTTTACACAGAAAATTGATTACCGTTTTCATTTAAAATTTTCTATAGACCGTTTTAATTACACTACACCTGCTAGTGCTCTTTTATTTCCTCTAAAACTTTACCAAACACTCACATGAAATTCTGTTGAATGCTGCTGCTGCTGCTGCTGTTTGGATCTCTTAATTGAAAACTCCAAGATTCTTAGGTTGATAAATGCTAGACGAATTTCCTAGCCACAGGTTATGTTCATCTCTTAGGTTTGGAGAGGGAAAGACGGTCAAGTTTTATCTGACCTGTGCATGGCTCCAAACATGGCACAGAAAGAGGGGGGAGTGGGGGAGGGAAATTGTGTGCCAAAAAATGTGCAAATCATAAATCAAAATAATGATGAAGCAATCTGTGGGGGCTGAGTCAAGATATACGTATTAAACGTGATATTTTGTTTTTAAAATGGAATGGAATAATTAGAATTGTGCAAATGGGTATTAGTAGAATCTGTGTTATATAATGACACACATGCACAAAATGGCTTCCTTCCTAGACTATGTTAATATGCCCAAAACATCGCTTATTTGTTTCAGATAGAAATAATTGATACCAAATAACTGAAGCGCGTGGTGTAATGGTTAAAGTCATGGGAAATGGACTCGTCGCCCCGAGTTGGGTGGACGTTGCATTTCACAACACTAATACCCTTGGGAAAGGTATGAATCCTACTCTCCCTCCAGCTATAGGTAAATAGTAGGGCAGTCTGGGCTCTTTGACCTTGGTTAGGCAACCGGTCTAGGAGAAGGAAAACTCTGAATTCAAACCTGTTGAACTCCACTTAAGAAATTGATCTTGTGCCATAACCAGCTGTGCGGAGGGGTTGGTAAATATATATAACTGTGTGCAAAAAAGTTTTTAAAGAAACAGTTACACAAAAAATATAAATATGAATGTACAGGGTGATAATAAAGTCTTGTCTCCTCCTAGCAGAGTAGTCTATTGTTAGTATCAGCCGGACAGCGAGGAAGTCTATCCTCTTCTCGCTAGTGTTCAAACTGCCATTTGAACAAGGGAAGGGTAGTGGTGTACTGGTTAAAGTTGCAGGAAATGGACTCATCGATCCGAGTTCAATTCCTGGACAAAGCCACAGTTCATATCGCGCTAATACACTTGGGAAAGGTATTCTCCCTCCAGCTATGGGTAAATAGCTCTTTACTGGGCTCTGAATTCAAACCTGGTCACTACTAGAATAGACTCAGGCCTACTTAGTGATCTATTTCAATTTTTTTTTTAAATTTTGAACAAACGTAGGCAAGGTGTTAGATTTAATTGTGGATCAATATGTTTATCTTAGCTGTTAAACAATGGTCAAACTTTAAATGATTTTAGAGGTTCACATAAAAAAAAAATTGTTGTTCAGACTTTTTTCTGTCTGTTAAACACAAACTTTCTTGTTTAGAGCAAAAAAGGTCTGAGGTTCCATCTAGATCAACAATGGATATTACGACTGCCTACGTGAAAAGGGGGTATGTGTGAGGGTGGGGGTTTGTATATTTTCAAAATAATCCATCCTTGCACTGTCACCTTGAAAAATATACATTACTTTACATTTTGGCTATTGAAATGTCAAATCGCCCTCATGCCCCCTCCCCCCGGATAGTGCCTGCCTCATACTAAAAAGCTGTCTTTGAAGTGTCACTCAAAATTTTCTATTTTGAAGGGATGGTTTGATTGTTCCAAAGGTGACAAATCTGGCACAAGGTCATTAATTTGTTAGAATTAATCTTCTCTCTCTCTCTCTCTCTCTCTCTCTCTCTTTCTCTTTCTCTCTCTCTCTCTCTCTCTTTGTTGAAAAGATGCCTCTGCTTTTTTTTAAATACTCTCTCTCACACACACACACACACACACACACTCTCTCTCTCTCTCTCCTCTCTCTCTCTCTCTCTTATTTGTTTTTGAAAAGACGCCCCAGCTCTTTCTTGTTAAAATATCCCCCTCTCTCTCACACTCACACATATGCCTCCTTTCTCTCTCTCTCTCTCTCTCTCTCTCTCTCTCTCTCTCCATTTGTTTTTGAAAAGATGCCCCTCTTGTTAAAAATCCCCCTTCTATCTCTCTCTCTCTCCCTCTTATTTGTTTTGAAAAGACGCCCTAGCTCTTTTCTTGTTAAAATATCCCCCTCTCTCTCACACTCACACATACGCTCTCTCTCTCTCTCTCTCTCTCTCTCTCTCTCTCTCTCTCTCTCTCTCTTCATTTGTTTTTGAAAAGATGCCCTGCTCTTTTCTTGTTAAAATCCCCCCTTCTCTCTCTCTCTCTCTCTCTCTCTCTCTCTCTCTCTCTCTCTCTGACTCTCACACTCACACATACGCCCCCCTCTCTCTCTCTCAAAAAAGTTTTATTTATTAGATAGCATTCATACAACTCTAATTAGAGAAGTTATGTATGTTAAAACTTAAGAAAATCATTACGATGAATCCATGTTAAATCTCTAGTTTAGTCTGGTTGGTTGGTTGATTTATGGCATATCAATCCTTTTTGGGTTATTTAATGCCAGATTAATTCAAGTTGTGATAAACAAAGAGAGTTACTTACAGTACCTGCTCTTGCTTAAGTGGTCACCCAATTAAGTATTCAACAGGTTCATCACTGCTTATCTTTGCTGAACTTAGTCTGGCACAAGGCTACTGTAATGGGACACAGGGTGAGAGATTGAGAGAGAGAGAGAATGAGAAAGAGAGAGAGTGTGTGGGTGATACGCTTAACCCCTCTTATTTATTATAGAAGTACACCCACATGTACAGCTTGAAAAACTTATTCTTTATCCTTCGTACACTAGAACATTACATTATTAGAATTAGAATTAATATAATTTGACTGAATTTTTAGATGAGGCTTGATAATTTTTATCGTTTAGAGTTTTTAAACTGTTGTCCTCATTTTTATTGTTATATACACAATTTTTCGGCATTCTTGGAAAAACATCTGAAGAAGGTACATCAGCTGAAATGTTGTGTATATACCAATAAAAATGAGGACAAGAGTCTGAAAATTTGAATAATGCAAATAAATAATACAGTTGTATTTTTGTTAAATCGACTATTTCCCTTGTCTGTTTTTTTATTTTTTTATTTTTTGTTTTGTTTTTTGTTTTTATGTGTCTTTTTTTTTTAAGTTTCAGCCAGGTACCGTCTGACTTCTTCTGCCATGATGCTTAAGGACGGAGTCTTGGTGGATGAGCAGTCCATGACCTGCAACACTTCGCTTAGACCCTTACTTAGGCTAAACGGGAGGTCGGAGAGGCCCCCTCCGATCAATCGGCTGGCCACATCAAGCCCTAGTACCTATATGATTGCCCCAACCCTATTGCCCTTATGGCAAGCCCCAAGCCCTTTTTATCATATGGGTGCTAGAAAGCGGTGGCTGAGGGTCTACATGTCCTGGGAATGACGTTAAACTCTATCTGATGGTGAGGTTCCAGTTTTGGAGGTTTGGGGAATGTGGAGCACCCTTCATCACCATGCTCCCTGGTCCATCTGACCAGGAGTGTAGTACCTGTTAGGGTCCCATCTATGGGTTAAATTGAAAAATGTATTTATAAAAAAAATTGAGTATCATTTAAGAATTAATTTTATTTCAAAACTTTGTCGGCATTAAATAACCCACTGAGGTTGATATGCCGTAAAAACAAACAAACCAAACAAACAAGTGTTACGTAGACCGAAGGAGGTATGCTTAGCATAATAGTTATTGTCGTTAGAAATGGAAACGGTTACCGGAGTTCAAATTTTGGACAAGTCTGTTTGCATTTCACTTTGCACCAATGCCCTTGGGAAATGCATAAATACGTCTTTTCTCTCCTTCGAATAACTAGTAAAACAGACCGGTGTTATTTAGTCTTGGTTAGGCAACCAATCTAGGAGAAGGAAGATTCTGAATTCAAACCAGCTTTACTCTGCAAAAATAATTGACTTGTGTTGTATCCTGCTCGTGCGAGGGGGGGGGGCTGGATAAATACATACATGGCCGTAACGTCGTAATAAAATTAGATAAAAAGTTTTAAAATACATAGACAAAGAAAATAATACAATTATCAAGAAATAACAAGAGTGTCCCGTCATGGTCTAAGGATTAACAAGCTAGTCTCGTGGATCCATTACTACTAAATAGCGAGTCAATCCTCGCTGGATTACCCATATTTGCGAACGGGTTGGGTAAATAAGAGCATCCCATCGTGGTATAATGGTTAGCAAACTACTCTCGCAGATCTTTTACAACTGAACAGTGATTTTGATTCTTGCAGCGTACCTCATACTTGTGACCCTGTGTCACATCTAATCTGTGGCGGATGGGTTGGGTAAATAATAGCACCCCTTCATGGTATAATGGTTAGCAAGCTAATCTCACACATCCATTACTACTGAATAGCGTGTCGATCCATGCTGGATGCCCTATACTTGTGATCTTGTGTCACATCCGATCCGTAGCGAACGGGTTAAGTAAATACCTACAATACTAGTTTCATTGAAGGCAAGTACAACGAACCCAAATACAGGTTTTTCAACAATTTGTAAAAGTTTGTATACTTGGGATTGGCAGGTAGGAGATTAAAGATACAAATTAAATTCACTCTATACTCAACTGATTAGCAGGACAATATATATATATATATATATATATATATATTTATATATATAATGTAAGTTGTAAATGGAAATGAATCCAACAATATATTGAAAGGATAAAGAAATAAAGAAATGAAAAAAGGATAAAATTAAATTTAATGAGTTAATAACACGTGTTTCGGGCCAGGAGTTTGTTTATGTACACATTGTAGGCAATATTGCCTGAGGGGATGGGAGTTGCATATTTAATATCAGAGAGTTTGTATCATAAGTAAAGTAAAATCATCAAATTTATTAGAGGAGTAAAAAATAAATAAATTTATTAAAGGAGTAAAAAATTGAAATGGAAACTTAGTTCTGATAACTTTGAATATATATTAAAATAAAACAAACTATATATAGATAGATAATACCAGGTATGTATTTATTAAAACTTGTTTAAAAAGCCAATGAAGACTGTCTAACATTGCATCCTCAAATTTTGAGTGTATTTATTCTGTTATGACAATTTTAGGTAGTGTGACGTAAGCAGTGACGTAGTTTTAGTTACAGACAGAAACCGGAAGCGAATCTCCATTATTGATAGAAGATATTAACGCAGTATGATAATTTAATTATCACAACATTTAGTATATTAACTTAAGCGCTATTGCTAAATAGCAAGAATGATATCAGGTGCTTTTGCATTGCTCCTTCCAGCTGGGAAAATTTGGCTCAGGACCGCCCTCGGTAGCGGCAGACTCTCCGTGGAGGACTGTTCATGTCAGAAGTCACCCTGACACAACACCATGAAGCTAAGAATCTAGAAGAAAGCAGCGGCAACAATGCACCGGCACATCAACATCTTCAGGGACAGCCTTCACATGTGACATCTGTGGTCAAGAATGTTTTTAAAACATTGGACTTCACAGTCACAGGAGGCGCTGTAACTTCAAGGGCACATAAAAACTTTATTATAGTCTTCCGAGACTGAAATGCCAATACAAAATTGCTAAATAGTTCA
The DNA here is from genome assembly GCA_023376005.1 of Doryteuthis pealeii. Lineage (NCBI taxonomy): Eukaryota > Metazoa > Mollusca > Cephalopoda > Myopsida > Loliginidae > Doryteuthis > Doryteuthis pealeii. Next base: position 93,373,750 of record CM042146.1, on the reverse strand, counting down.
ATATGTAAAAAGTATAGTCTTGATTTAACTATCTCTCATTCTTTTTTTCTTTCTTTCCTTCTTTTCATCTTTTCATTATGTTCAATTGAAATAGATTAGCGTTATCGCTTCCGGGCACTCAGCCATTCTCTATCTTTCCCTTACTCTCTTTTTTTCTTTCTTTCTTTCTTTCTTCTATATTTTTCTGAGTAATATATTCGTTTTCTTCCCTTTCTTTCTTTATAATAAAAATGGAATTGTCCATTATTTAGCTGAGGTGACAACCCACATAAGAAATAAGAATTTGGTAGATAAGCAACACCTGATAATCAGGACTTACATTTCTATATTTCATCTAGGAGGATTTGGATGGTCTCATTTTTAACCAGAGAGTGTTGCAAAATGATAACGGCCGTACAATTAAGGAACACACACAAAAAAAAACTACAACTAAATAGATTTGCCAGAAGACTTTAACTCCAGTAGTATACACAAAATAGATAACAGATAGAATTACAAATTACTTTTGCCTGAATAAAGAAGACATAAATTTATGGAAAACTAATCTTTAATTTCAAAGAAAAACAATTTAGATTCAAAAACTAAAGTTCATTCTAACTAATTAAAATGACAGAAAGAGAAATAAAGATAATCTCAAACCAAGAAAGTAAATATAAAATGTAGGTACTAATAATTTTTTTTTCTCTCCTGAGGAAGGTGTACCTTGAACACCGAAACCGTAGTAGAGAGAAAAAAATGTTCTGCAACTATAAATGCTCTATATTTTACGAGATATATTGAACCCTTTTGGATTAACTACTTATGCTACATCAATGAAAACGTGGTAGTAACTTTTTCATGAATATATATATTAATCTTGGGTAGGTAATCAGTCTAGGAGAGGGAAAACTCTGAATTAAAAATTCCTGAGGTCAGTCGTTGATTGGGTTTGTGGCATTCGTGCACCAATTCTTTCCTATCGACTGTGCCCAAAAGTGCGGATGGTCCAACACAAGCCTTCACCACTATAAACAAATCACTGTGTGGGTTGTTCATTGTATGAACCCTCATGCGTCAAAATCGACGAGAGTCCATAACAATATATATATATATATATATATATATATAATATTATATATATAAAGATAAATCTAATGAGTCAGACGAACCTACTAAAAGTTTCGCTTAATGCTGAAGAGCTAAGCAAAATTTTTAGTAGGTTCGTCTGACTCATTAGATTTATCTTTATTATTTGCTCTACTTAGGTATTGAGCACTTTTACTTATTAGCTTTAGTCTCCTGGTGGGTTTGTATGTATATATATATCTTATATATATATATATGCATATAAATTGTTTTTTTCTTTTGGCAAAGGTATTGTACTAATAGATTTTTTTATATATGTTGGTACGATTATCTTGGTCTTTTCTTTTTTACAAAAAATTTTTTCTCCCCGGTTGATGTTTGGTAGTATATTTTTACAATCAAACTATTTGCTGGTTTTTTTCTCACCGCGAGGATTTACCAACAAACTTGGTATATTAAATTATATTATATATATATATATATATATATATATATATATATAATATATATATAAACTTTTTTATACAACTATATATACGTTTATTTATTTATTTTTATCAAATATTTCACGTTAACATTCACATTTATGATACAGCAACATCGTGTTTGACGTTCAACTTTCGAAATGACGCAATAGCGTTCATTCACTGCGAAACGGTCATAATTGCAATATTCACTTTCGCAATTAACTGTAATTAATCAATATTATTGATTAATTGGAATTAACCATGAAGATCCTCATGGTGAAACTCGAGTAGGTTATTTCAATACACACTGTAATGCTAAATCCGCTCTATTAACGTATTGAGTACTTTATATTTGTTATAACACTGACTTATCCGGTTAATACTTGTATCAACCATCAATATCGGGATTAACTCAATATTTGTTTCCCGGTAAGTCATTCCCTTTATCGTATATATATATATATATATATATATATATATATATATATATTGCTCTATTTCCTCCTCTGAACTATATCTACAATTGCGAAGGTAGATTTGCAAGTATATTTTAACAAGATTGCGATGGACGGAACAGATAAGTGAAGCGACATTTTTTTTTTCTTTACGTCTATAACAAAATCCTTTCATCTAGATTTGTAAGAATCTTTTCTTGAGGCGAAGCATTGTCGACTGGAACTAATTGCTTTTCATTGCAGCAGCAGTAGCAGCAATTGACTCGCTGACGTCACTTCCCTCTAATGGTCAACCAGTCACGAGTGTTGCCCATCTTTTGGCCGAAGTAAAGCTTTTTGTTGGACATTACTTTTCTCAGAAGAGGAATCGACAAGGCATTGTTCCTTTTAGAGAGTCAAAGTAAATGTGACTGGCTTTCAAGACACACACACACACGCGCGCGCGCGCATATATATATATATGTGTGTGTGTGTGTGTGTTGTCACGAACGCAAATTTACCCTTTCCATTTTTCCCACATTGGCGAGAACTGCTATGCTGGAGAAAAGAGGAAGAGCAGTTTGGATGACGCCGACCTTCAGAAGGAAAGTGGACTGTTTATCGAAACAGATCGGAAAAAAGTGCACTTTATACACAGTAGCAAGGGACACACTGATAAGACGAAACACAGAGGAAACGAGTTTGTCGTGCTTTTCATCAGTGCTCTTTTTATCTTCAAATTCATACTTCGTTCGCTGCTGTTAATTTTTACCTGTCCCGATTTTAGTTACGAATTTCGGCTGGTGTTATAGAAAGTGCCTGACTTGACAAGTTAGTAAGCAGTGTAGCTGTGAAAGGTGGATTGGCGGCAGGATACTGATCGTAACTATATATATATATATATATATATATATATATATATATATATATATATATATATATATTTAAACAAGGTCTTCAGAGGATGGTTTATTATAATTTGAAGTATTAGCCAATTTTAAAACGTTTTGGTTTGTATATTAAACCATCATCAGGTCATTGGTAAAATGCGATGTTATAACTTCTGAATAATATTCAATATAGACATAGAAAATATATTGGAAATATTTATTTTGAAGTTATGAAATTACCTATTACCAATTCCCAATTAACTGATTTAAGTAAGAAGTAACAAAGATGAAAACGGAAAGGTCCAACACCTGAGACGATACGAGACGATGAATAAGAACCCAGAAGATGTCCTCAAAACAACCAACTGAGAAAGTTAGAAGATATACACTTGTGAACATTAATTGTTTAGTTTCTTTTCTTTCCCCATAGGGTCAGTTTTAGATCCACTGGAGTAACAGGGTGAAATCGATTTTTATTTTTTTTACTCAGATTTGGTCATTTGCAGTGGTGTGCAGTAATATGAATCTGTTTTCGAGGTTTATGATGAAATTTGTTTGATATTGAAAAATATTGCGTAATCCGTGATTGGATCAGACATCATCACACTCAGACATTGTCTAACAGTGATTGTCTGCGGTGGACGCTACTACAAAGAATCGTGTAAAAATTCTAACGCTGCACGAACACACTGGTAAGCCTTCCAGATGGATCGCTGATATCTTAATAATAATGGAATGATTCGTTTTCTTTCAATTGATTTGTACAAAGGTGTAGAAGACCATAGCAGTGTAATATATTGCCTTGACCGGCGATGAACCCGGCGGATGAAGTTGACAGATCCGGTCGTAGATAAAATCAACAAAGTGGCTACCGGAAGACAGGAAGTGCATTCGTGTGATATCCGAGGTATAAAAACAGGAAATGCGTATGGTAAACTATAACTAATGGGAAACAAGCTGCGTGGGCGAAGTGGCGTGGCCATGTCGGTCACGCGGGAGCTTTAAGACTATATAAAGTCTAGAATGTTGGCTGAAGTTCAGGTTGGCTGGTTATTTCCGACTTCTGACGGCTCCTTTGTATGTACGAACTCGCTCCGACTGCTCTCCACATAAACGTCACCATCGAAGAATAAAGATATGATTATATTTTTTATATATACATGTTCCTCGTTGTTCGTGAAAGTCCAGCGGCAGTAACAAACAGAAGAAAGTAATAAGAGGCCATTTAACACTATCGATTTTGTGCCAAACTATGTTAAACTCAGTAAACATCTGTTACGATTTTTGTGGCCATTTTTAAGCTGCAGGTGAGAGGCCTTTACGGTAGAGATCCCTTGTGTTCTTTAGTGTTAGGCAGAATCATTGGTTGTTCCTTAGTGAAGAATCATTGGTTGTTCCTTAGTGAAGACTCCTAGTGTTAAGCAGAGTCCTTGGTTGTTCCCTGTGTTAGGCAGAATCCTTATGTTAAGCAGAGTCCTTGGTTGTTCCTGTGTTAAGCAGAATCCCTCTGTTAAGCAGAGTCCTTGCTTGTTGATCCGTTCGTCCATGTCGAATACGAGCAAATGAACGGCTTTCAAGATCGGTGATTAAATAGTTAACTAACCCCGTATTCAAGTGTATTGATTTATTGACTGGAACCCACGCGCCCACACAGTCTATAAGTTTAAGTGGTGGGCTACAGCACACATTATGTCAAAATAATGGGGACCTCACGTGGTGTGATGGTTAGTAAGCAAGATTTGCAGACTATTGTTACTGAGTTCGATTCTCATTGGGCGCCCCGTACTTCTGGCATTGTGCCACATCTAAGCTAAGCTTAGTAAATAATTAGGGCACCTCACGTGGTGTGATGGTTAGCAAGCTAGATTCGCAAAACATTGTTTGTGAGTTCGATTCTCATTGGGTGCCCCATACTTCTGACCTTGTGCCACATCTAAGCTAAGCTTAGTTAATAATTAGGGCACCTCACGTGGTGTGATGGTTAGCAAGCTAAATTCGCAGACTATTGTTAGTGAGTTCGATTCTCATTGGGCGCCCCATATTCTTGGTTTTGTGACACTGTTGGATTATTTTCTGTGATATAAGGCGTGCTGCAATCCACCACTTAAATTTATAGACTAAGCGATGTCATGTGGTTTAAACACCAACCAACCAACCAACAGCCCGAATACGTGGTTGGTTAACTATTTAATCACTGATATTGACAGCCGTCGATTTGCACTCTATTCGACATTGACGAATGGACCTGCCTGCAACACTAAGGAACACCAAAAACTGAGGAGCACCAAGGAACAACCAAAGGATTCTTCATTAAGGATCGCACTCTGCTTAACACAAGGGATCTTCGCTGGACAGTGCTCTTGACTGAAGCCTAAGGATGGCCACAAAAATCGTAACAGATTCTCATTGGGCGCCCTATACTTCTGGCCTTGTGCTACATATAAGCCAAGCTTAGTAAATAACTATATGTCAAAATAATCCAACAACATCTAATAGTCTGAATATGTCAGTTATGTAAGATCATTGAACATAATACGAAATAAACTTCATAAGTTGTAGCGATCAGAATAGTTCTGCTACAGCCGCATAGTTTGCAGGTCAGACATGACGACGCTCACCATTCTTGTCTCAAGTAGTTGTTTACCTCGCATCCCACGTACGCAGGTGTGACACAAGGTCTTTTTAATGTGGGACCACTCACAAACCGAAGCTCATGGGATGGTGGATGCAAAAAGTGCGCAGATCCCGCCGGCATTTCACCACAATGGGAGCGCTTCAGGCACTGAACAATAAACCCAACCCTGCCCCTTTAAATCAAGAGGGCAGGTGTTGCCTGGGATTGTATACCTTTGGGATCTACGCCGTTAATTACTAAAGCTACTGGACCCCCCCTGAGGGCCGGGTATTTGCCATGCATCCCACTTATGCAGGCGTATAACAAGGACATTATTATGTGGGTCTACCCACAAGCCGAAGCTCATGGGAGGTAGGTGCAAAAAGTGCGTAGATCCCGTCGGTATTCCCCCACAATGAGGGCGCCTCAGGCACTGGGCAATAAACCCAACCCTGCCACTTTAAATCTAGGATGCAAGTGTTGCCTGGGAGTGTAGCCCGCTGGGATCAATGCTGTTGATAATTACTTATCCGGTTCAGAGGCCGAAGTACTCTGAACCACACCGATGGGTTGGGTAAGTATATATTTGTCCCAAGTAGGACGTGCTTATTTCATTTCGGACCGCCCTGTCGGCTGGAGCGTTAGAATGCACCTCTGCAGAGGGGTAAGACTCCCCCAATTTGGCCACCTGTTGGCCGTGGGTTGTGACCCGTTATGCTTAAGGGTAGATCCCAGGTGGCTGAGCAGTCCATGACTTGCAATATTCCACTTTGATTTTCTTGGGCTAGACGGGCAGTTGGAGGGGCCCCCTCCAATCAATCGGCTGGCCACGTCAAGCCCTAGCACCTATATGATTGCCCCAACCCTATTGCCCTTATGGCAACCCCCAATACTTCTTATGATATGGGTGCTAGAAGGCGATGGCTTCGGGTCTACATGTCCTGGGAATGACGTTAAACTCTATCTGATGGTGAGGTTCCAGTTCTGGAGGTTTGGGGAATGTGGAGCACCCCTTCATCACTATTGCTCCCTGGTCCACTCTGACCCGGAATGGTAGTACCTGTTAGGGTCCCATCTATGGGTTGAATAGAAAAATATGAGTTTATAAACAAAATTGTATTATGCATTAAGAATGAATTTATTTCACAACTTTGTCGGCATTAAATGACCCACCGAGGTAGATATGCCGTAATACAAAACAAACCAAACCATTCACTTCGGAACACAAATCGAACACAAAGAGATCGACGTAATCAAATATGCTCACATCGTAACGAGAAATTGATTTATTTTTATACCAAATATAGCACCCATGTATATATATATATATATATATACCAGTCATCCACAGACACTTGTTTCGACGTTTACGTCTCATCAGTGCGGCTTGACTCTAGCCGGGAGTGAGACCCGGCAGAATTTTTGTCTGTCAAGCTCCTTATCCTCACGGCTGTTGGGGACTGTCAGTCAGAGGCGAACAATTAATTGATACGTACTTACAGGATGTATGTTTTTACAATCACCATAGAACTCAAGTCTGTAAACAACAGGCGAGCTAATGCCTTACGCTAAACGGTGAAACTTCAACTAATGTCTCCTCTACAGTGCTCTACCAGGAAACTGGAGGTATATATATATATATATATATATATATATATATATATATATATATATGAGATTTTGTGTGAGGCATGAGTGTGAAATAAATGAGAAACTCCGTTTGATATTATGTGTTAAGATTCATTTTATTTCATTCAATATTTCGGAAGTGTGAATCTCCTTTATCAAGAATGTATAGACTGATTTGTGTTGTTCTTTGCGCTTTTATAGATGGGAATGTTGAAATTCTGGTCATCTATGGGATAGGGAGGTTGGAGTTGGCTGGGTTTGTGAGATAGAAATACCCCCAACACACACACACACACGCACACACATTTTGCCGGGATTCAACATTTGTTTTTTTTGGGCTTGTCTTAGATGCCTCTGTAAGTGTGAATTGGCCTTTGACGATATCTGGTGGGTGGTGGTGCAAGTGGTGGTGCAGGTGGTGGTGGAGAGTACCGGAAGTGAGTGGGGTGGGGTTTTACTGTTAATGGATGAATGGTAGTGATACGAATTTTCGTGCAGAAATCTTATCATTATAATTTGAGAGAAAGAATTAGATCGTTCCGATTTTAGAATATTAGTTTCTTTTATGTCTTATCTAACCGGAATTATCGAATATCGAATATTATCTGTTAATCAAGAACGTTGAATACAAACACTAAAAATTCAGAATGATTTAGCAATGGCCGGCTAATACTTCTAATACAATGATAATTCCTGCAGATCTAGTGTAGGATCTATCTATCTATCTATCTATCTATCTATCTATCTCTCTCCTCTCTCTCTCTCTCTCTCTCTATATATATATATATATATATATATATATATATATATATATATATATATGTTGGTGGTTTGTTGTTTGGTTTGAAGGCTATATATATATATATGTATATAATATATATATATATATATATATATATATACAGAAACAACGATATATACAAAAAACGCAATCTCACTCTCTTTTGCAGACACTCCCAGAAATACACATATATATATATATATATATATTATATATATATATATGTGTGTGTGTGTGTGTGTGTGTGTGTGTGTGTGTGTGCGCGCGAAAGAGAGTGAGATTGTCTTTTCTGTATATATCTTTGAGTACATACAGGAGTTTTATTTATTGTGTGTGTGTATTATGTATGAATGTGTGTGGTGTGTGTCTGTATATATATATATATATATATATATATATATATATATAGAGAGAGAGAGAGAGAGAGAGAGAGAGAGAGAGAGAGAGAGAGAGAAACAGAGAGAAGACAGAAGAGAGAGAGAGAGAGAAGAGAGAGAGAAGAGAGAGAGAGAGAGAGAGAGAGGGGGCAAGTGAGCACTTGAGCAAACAACTCTTGCATAAATACTAGGGAGTGATTCCATCTCAAATCAACAAATTGGAGAATTGTAAAAGAATGATAGTTGATTGAGTATCGACCGAGGAATCGTACGGAATAAATGTAAGAACAATCCTCCCCGCCTCCAAAGTGATAACAAGGATATATTATTGCATGGGCAAACTTAACAGAAGAGAATACATACCGTATTTGATGGCATATAGGACGCACTTTTTTTCTAAAACTTTGGCTCAAAAAACTGCCCTGGGTATTATACATCGTAGGTGAAGTTTATTATTATTATTATTATTAATTATTATTATTATTATTATTATTATTATTTCCTGCTATTGAGATGTTTTGTGTATGCTTATTGCTTGCCTGTACTGCCAAATTGCTTTTATACAGCTATGCTGCTTGTGTAATGCACAGCTAGACTGTTTTCAACAATATATGCTTAAATACACTAAAAAATGTTCCTGAATCTGACCAGCTGAAATGGGGGTGCGTCTTTATATGCCGTCAAATACGGTACATTATTGGAGATACAAGAAGAACTTAAACATAGTTGTATGAGTGAAATGTCCTTATAAGAAAATCGTTTTAGTAGAGAAAGTTCTGGGGCTGCAGGTAAAAGAGGAAACTATAAACACTTACACGTTGAGCATGTTCTCGTGCGCCATGTGACACGAAAATGCTGGGTTACAAAGCCCCCACCCCCCACCCTGTCCGTAGACGGAAGACGCAACTGGTGCTTGTTACCTCTGTCAAGGCTAGAGAGTGAAAGATATTTTGAATTTGCCGCTTCTACTTTTATAATGCTTCTCGCTACGTCACATAGCGCCTACTAGCAGACACGGTGTTGGAATAATTTTGAATACAAGGTGTACTGTGGATCACATCTTGAATTTATAGACTCTTCGAGGCTGCGTGGACTGAATCGGCGTATCAACATGCTCGAATACGTGTCGGTTAACTATTTAAAGGCCTTGGTAGATAGGCATTCAGTTGCTCATGCTTAACCCTGAAGAATACAAGGATTCAAGATACATGGACCAACAAACAAGGATTATGCTTAACACTGAAAAATACAAGGATCATAGGATTTACTCAACGGATCAAACTTAATGCCACAAGGGATCTCCACTGTAAAGTGCTCTCACCTGCAGCCTAAAGATGGGCACAAGACTCTTAACACACGGGAGGTAATTACTTCTCGTGTTACCTATTAGTCGAGAGATGTAATCCAAACAGTCTGAATTAGCCCCCCCCCCTTCTCATTTTAATTTCAGGTTTGCTAGGGTATCTTAACTTTTACGTTAGTGTTTTTTCTTGGCTTGTTTGACTCCTGGCCGATAAAATATATATTTAAAATTGCGTTTAGTATTTTACAAAGAGGCTACAAATAGGATTTACGTGTAGGTCATGGTAACGTGGATGCTGTGCGTGATATGGTTTGCTCGCAAGTCACGCGACGCACGGAGAAGTCTTAAGCTGGCGAAACTCCGAGGAAATATATTGCGAAAAAAAAAAAAAAAAAAAAAACGCAGCGAAGATGAATTGTCCATTTTTTTTTATCAGATCAATATCTATCAGCTGGCTATGACATCTGAGTTGCTCGCAGGGGAAACATCTGACGCATTCTGGTTTGATATTGTAGATTTAAAGAAAATACCCTTTCTACAATTAAGCACGGTGGCGGGAGTATCATACTTTGGGGCCAGGAGTACTAATCATAGTACTGGATATCGTGGATAAAGAGCAGTATTTGGGTATTCGAGGGTGAGTCAAAAAGTAATGCCATTTTGTTTAGGACAGGTATAATTACCATAACAGGAACATGTATCATACATCAAAATGGAGCTGGTCCTCTGGGGATCACATCCCTATTTCTCCACATAGTCACCATTTCTCTCAATAGCAATGTTTTGGGGCCCCATGAAAGAGGGTTGAGAGGCAAACATTCCAGTGACGAGGAAGGGAAATCTGTAGTGGCTCAAAAACAGTCAACAGAATTTTACGGGGCAGGGATACATGCTCACATTCGAAGGTGGAACATTGCTATTGAAAGAAACGGTGACTATGTGAAGAAGTAGTGATGTGATCCACAGAGGACAAGCTTCATTTTGAAGTATGATACATGTTCCTGTGTTGGTAATTATACCTGTCCTAAACAAAATGGCATTACTTTTTGACTTACCTATGTTGAGAAGTAGGGATGTGATTAACAGAGGACCAGCTTCATTTTGATGTATGATACATGTTCCCGTGTTGCTAATTATACCTGTCCTAAACAAAATGGCATTACTTTTTTACTCACCCTTATAAAATAAATTAACAAGGGTTGACATGCCGTAAAATTCAACGAACCAACCTTTAAAAAGAAAAAAAAAGTCATTGCTTGATTGTAACATGATCTTTGATTGTGCGTAAATGGATCAAGAAATGTATTGGTTTTTCAGACTCTTCAGACAGTTAAAAAAAAATAACGCCTTGATTTCTTTTTGCTTGAAGACTTCTAAATTCTATGGTCGTCAAAAGTTTACGGAAATGCCTGAGCAATTTTTTTTCTGATTCAACAAATGCTTTAGGCTGTAGGATGAAAGGTGATATTATACTTGAAGATACAAACTCCGACAAAGGTTTGATAAACAAAACATTTAATACGTATACAGCACATGGATAAAAGGGTACATAATAATAAAGATAAAGACACATTCATGAATGGTAAAAAGATAAACATAAAAGCCACAGACGTGAGACTAGGAATAGTCCATGCTGTGTGAATAACTTACAGTAATGTAAGGGGGGCGAAGCCCCAACGAGAAGGGGTAGACCTTAACTAACCCATGTGTCTCGTAGTCGAGCAACCGGAAAAGAGAGGCAGAGACGTTTGAACCAGGCGCTTATATACTATAGCCCCTGGTGAGAACAAGCGACAACTCAGTGGGAAGATAATCCCTACAAGGCGAATATGATGTTGCCAAATCGTCTTGTTTTGTTTTGTTTTGTTTTTTGATTCCATCCATTCTTTGTTTTCTTTTTTTTCCATTCTTCATTTATCATTTACTAGAAGCGGCTACCCGGCGTGGCCTGGGTAGAGACTTTTTTTTTAAAGTTAGTCTCGCAGATCCATTATTATTGAATCGTGAGTTGGATCCTCACAGGCTGTCCCATTAAAATCCCTACGTAAAAAAAGACTTGCGTTGATCCAGCCACTATGAAAAGAAAAAAATTGATATCTACTATTTCAAATATCAAATAAAAAAAATCCATGCTGCTATCATGTAAATTTTATTTTTTTATTATCTTTACTAATATAAATCAAATCTTCATTATTTTTCCACAAAAAGCAAGATCTGGTGATAGTGAATGTGTACCTATATTTACTTGGTCGTTTATTGTTTTTATTTTCGTTCTGACATACATACACAAACTGCTTTTATATATGTATAGATATAGATAGATGTTGGATCCCAAGCCACCTTGGGATACCTAGAAATGACATCAGACTCGGAAGTATTGAAAATTTGGGTTATCTGCCCCTTAATCAGTTCCTGGGAGTCCAGACGCTAGGGGGTAGAGATAGCCCTAAATCATTAGAACAGTTTCGACGGGTAATGAGGTAAGAACAGCTTTAACCCAGGACAGGGTCAGACCTGGAAATCAGCAGAACAGGCAACCACCCGTGAGAGTCAACACGGGGAACTCAACAGGCAGAGAACACATTAGCAACGGCCAAAATAAGGTCGCCTTTTAGTCTAGGCTCCAACATGAATAAGACTGACAAACTCAACAGACTACTGCAACAAGAAACAATTAAAGAACCATTGCTTCTACAGAGCTAAGTAACTTTGTCTCTTACATTCTATAATATTTCCCGCTGAGCGAACGTGTTTGGCAATTTTCCTTGACCTTTTATGAACTCTTTCGCACACAACTTTGAACATACACTTTGTGAACACTTCTCATATTGCACCAATAGATTGTTAACCCAATTATATACATTATAATTGCCTTGTCTCCTTTCCTTTACGACAGAACTATTATTTCTCCCAATATTTCTGTTAGAAGCAAAGAAAGCTATGGAAGACACAACAAAAACAAAAATACTATATAATGACTAGAAAGCGGTTGTGAATAAAATTATCATTATGGCAAATGAAAAAAAATCACTGGAATACACTCATTAATAGCAAACTTCAAAGCATTAAACTTACCATTGGAAAATGGAACTTAAAATACAACAAAAATAGAAGAGAACAGGTTGTGCTGACCCGCCTTCACATAGCCACACCTACATCACCCATCATCATTTACTAGACGACACAGAATCCCCAATATGCACTACATGCCAAGAGCGATTTACAGTGAAAAAAAAATACTGCTAGACTTTGACCTAGTGCGAACAAAATATTACCAAGCTAATAATTAAAAAAAAAAAACAAAAAACAAAAAAAAAATATTTCACGAAAATAAGACCATCCAGGATTTTACATTTTCTAAAAGAAGTGGGATTGTACTAAAAATAAGAATAATTAAACAATAGTTCACTGGTGGCTGAGCAGTCCATGACTTGCAACACTCTACTTTTTTTTGTTTTTACTTTGGTAAGATGGGCGGTCATCGAGGCCACCTCCGATCAATCGGCTGGGAAATCTATGCATCTAACTACATCAAAATATGGTAGGGCAGACTAGGCTATTTAACCTATGTTATGCTGCCAGTCTAGGAAAACTCTTAATTCAAACCTGTTTAAACTTAAGAAATTGACAATGTGTCGCATCCTGCTCGTGCGCAGGGGTTGGTAAACACACGAGGGCGTATTTGACACCCGCGGACCCAGTATATGGGATGTACTGTTTCATTTCTGTATTTTAGATATATTGTTTGTTAATTTGTTTGTTTTGTTTTACGGCATATCAACTCGGTAGGTCATTTAGTGCCTACAAAGTTTTGCAAGATTAATAGCAATAGTTTGAAAGAGAAAATTTTAATTCAATTTTTTAATAAAAAGATTTTCTATTTAACTTATAGATGGGACCCTAACCGGTACTACCAGTCCGGGTCAGAGTGAATGAAGGGATGCTCCATATTCCCCAGACCTCCAAAACTGGAACCTCACCATCAGAGAGGTTGGTCTTACGCCTATATCGGAAAACCGATAGTAGAATTATCTTCCCTTGCCGCTATGGGGAGAATCGCCAACATACAATGTTGGCGATAAAACCAAACCCCAACACTTATCGGACGAGAACCGACCAGGACGGACGCGTCTCAACAGCACTTCAAAACGACGGCGAGTAGAAATCCCTTTCTAGCGCTAATTCACCAACGAACTGTTAATTTCACCTTTCAAGATAAGTCTCGTAGCAAATGCTAACAAATTTGCAGCATTTTGTATAACATGTGTATAATTTCCATTTGTGTTGTTTGTCTTCTTTCATCCGAATAATTGCCGACCACCGGGAGATTTAAGAGCTCCCTACGACCCCCGTAATTCCTCTTACCTCTGCAGAGGTACAGTTTGTGTATTCTAAATTTTAATACCAACTAACAAAGGTGAAATATGAATTGTTTTTACTCCACATTCCTCATTTTAGATCTGGTTTCAATACTCCCCCCTCACCAATGAAAAAATCCCTAGGGATGAAAAAAAGAGGAATTTTCAAATTTCAGAAGAGGATACCCTATCCTTTCAGAAATACCAAATTTAGTTTGGTAACTATTTTTCCCGATCCACCTTCATATCTATCAGACTAGTAGGTAAGGTGTTAATCCATAGATCAATGCACAGATACTACACTTTGATCCTAAACAGAAGTGCCGATCCTTACGTTAATAATCCCAAGAGCTTCTGTCAGTATAAAATAATATTAAAACCTGTTGGTGTATAAGTATTTACTAAGCGTAACAGCAAGGTCAGAAGTATGGGACACCCAGTGAGAATCGAACTCACAAACAATGGGTTGCTAATTTTGCTTGCTAAACATTATACCACACGAGGAAGCCAACCTGTTTGTGTATAATTTGTGTAGAGGAAAAAGCAGCGACTAAGAGACTTATTCGCTCTCGCCCTACCATGCTTTGCCTCTTGCAGAAGAGAAAGGCCATTGTGCATAACTTAGCAGAGATGCGGCAATCGATTTTATGTACGTGTTCACGTTCATGTCTTGTACAATTTTTGACTTCTTCCTCGAAATCCCCCCTCTCTCTCTCTCTCTCTCTCTCTCTCTCTCTCTCTCTCTCTCTCACACACACACACACACACACACACACATACACACACACATACACTGTCTGTCTGTCTGTCTCTCTCAGACACTCACTCACTTTCTCTCTTAGTTACACATATTCTTTCTTTCTTTCTCTTTCTCTCTCTCTCTCTCTCTCTCTCTCACACACACACACACACACACACACATACACACACATACACTGTCTGTCTGTCTGTCTCTCTCAGACACTCACGCACTTTCTCTCTTAGTTACACATATTCTTTCTTTCTCACACAAACAGACTCTTTCTTTCTCTTTCTCTCTCTCTCTCTCTCTCTCTCTCTCTCTCAGACACTCTTTCTCTCTCACATCTTTCTTTCTCTCTTTCTTTCTCTTTCTCTCTCTCTCTCTCTCTCTCTCTCTCTCTCTCTCTCTTGTCAGTCTCCCTCTCTGTCTCCCTGTCTCGCTCTGTCTCACCCTCTTTCTCACACATACTCTGTCTGTCTGTTTGTCTCTCTCTCACACACACACATTCTGTCTGTCTGTCTGTCTCTCGCATACACACACTACACAAACACACTCACAATCTCTCTCCCTCTCACACACACTCACTGTCTCTGTCTCTATCAGTCTCATTTCCCTCTCTAACACACACACACACACAAACACACACACACACACTCTCTCTCTCTCTCTCTCTCTCTCTCTCTATATATATATATATATATATATATATATTATATATATATATATATATCACCAGGTCACGCAGACAGCACTAATATGCACGACTCTCTCTCTCTCTCTCTCTCTCTCTCTCTCTCTCTCTCTCTCTCTCTCTCTCTCACACGTACGCGCGCTAGCCCTTACAAGTCAAATGAGATCAAAACAGATTAGATCTTTTAACCCTGGAGGTCATCGGACACCTTCAATGACTCGATGTCTGTTTACCATGATGCATTTTCAGCACGTTTCAACCTTGTTTTTTTTTCTCTAGCTTATAAACGGAATTGTGAGCCAGAAGTGAATACTACCACTTTCACATTACAAACAAGATGCTTGGTTGGTTGGTTGGTTGTTGGTTGGTTGGTTTTGCAGCATGTCAACTCTTGTTGGGTTATTTAATGCCATCACTCCTTTTGGACGGCATATATCATATAGATGGTGCGTGGTTAGAGTCATAGGAAATGGACTCGTCGACACGAGTTCAAATCCTGGACGAGGCTGTTTGCATTTCACATAGTGCTAATTCTCCCTATTCTCCCTCCAACTATGGGTAAATAGTAGGACAGACTGGGATCTTCAACCTTGGTTAGGCATCCAGTCAAGAAGAAAAACTCTGAACTTAAACCTGTTAAACCCCGCTTAAGAAATTGACCTTGTGTCACATCCTGCCCGTGCAGATATATATATATATATATATATATATATATATATATAGAGAGAGAGAGAGAGAGAGAGAGGGGGGGGGGTCAAGTATTTTAGTGTGAAACCATTGTCCTTCATTAGATCTAACTTAGCTCATATCACACAGATATTCCAAGTAAAACGAACAAGGCGTACTAAACATTGCGAGAGAAAGTAAGGACGAACTCATAAGTGACGTTCTCCTGTGGACTCCTACACATAGGCAAACCTGTGTTGGCCGACCAGCAAAGAATTACACACAACAGCTATGTGCGAACACTAGATGCCGTGTCGAGGACATGCCAAGAGCTATGGACGATAGAGACGAGCTGTGAGAGAGAAAGTCAAGGGAATCCGTGCTATCAACACGACATGATGATGATGATGATGATGCGAGTTGAAATTCCCACTAAAACGGTCGATAAAAACGAATTAAAAAAGGACTTCATGTTTTAGTGTTAAATCCTTTCTTAGCGGAATTCTAAGATTTTCAAACACACACACATAACAAAAGACACACACACACACACACACACACACACACACACATATATATATATATATATACACACACACACCCACACACACATATATTATATATATATATATAATATTACTACTGCGTTATGGTTAGCACTATTTCACTTGTTAAGACAGTTATATATATATATATATATATATATATATATGGAGGTGCTCAATATCTGTAATAGAGAAATAATAATGATAACAATAAATACATATATATTTGTTTTTG
>CM042146.1:93311953-93354453 GCA_023376005.1 Doryteuthis pealeii | reverse complement strand
TGGTTTTGCTGGCCGTCCTACACTGGTGTGTCCATGTGTGTGTGTCCATCCAACCCCCCTCCAAATTCCTTATTTTTGTTTTAAATGGTCATTCCATTTTTTCTATTGGGGGTGGGGGC
This sequence comes from Doryteuthis pealeii, assembly GCA_023376005.1. Taxonomy (NCBI): domain Eukaryota; kingdom Metazoa; phylum Mollusca; class Cephalopoda; order Myopsida; family Loliginidae; genus Doryteuthis; species Doryteuthis pealeii. The sequence goes on along the minus strand of CM042146.1, from coordinate 93,354,334 downwards.
GAGGACTTTTCAGCGCCCCCTAATTCCTGTACCTACTCAGAATCTCAAAATATGGACAGTTCAACGAGTTCAGTTGGAATCGATAAGTATTTTAAAGTATCAATTAATTAACTAGATCAATTAATTAACCAGATCAATTGATTCACATCAATCATGTGATGTGATTACGCTAGAATTAAACGATCCAATTTATTCTACACCAAATCGAACTTTTCTGGATGTCGTAAAGTCGTAGACGCTTATTATATTTGTACAGAGTATTACTCCCCCAATCTAAGAAGATAGTATTTAAATTCTGCGACTATATCACCCATAACATCACGCCAGCCCGTCTTTCCTAGCTGCCTTCGGTGGCTGGGCAAATAAATTGAGTGATCCCAGGGGCTATCCTCCAGGCAAACCTGCCCCTCGATTTAGAGGGGCAGGGTTTGGTTTATTGCCTGGTTCCCGAGTTGCCCCAAAACGGCAATGACGAGATGTCCACGTATTTTTTAAAAAATATTAGCCATCGCATGAGCTTCGGTTTGTGTGTGGCTTCTCACGTTAAAAAGATCTCGTGTCACATTCTTACCTTATGGCAAACACCAACCCTTTTTATCATATATGTGCTAGAAGGCGGTGCCTGTGGGTCTTAATGTCCTGGTTGGTTGGTTGGTTAGTTGGATAGTTGGATTTTATGGCATTTCAACCCATTGGGTCATTTTATGCCGAAGACGTTTTTGTTTTATTCATTCTTCGTGGTTACTCATTTTTTTCTGTAATCTGAACATTAGCTACATAAATGAGAGTAACCTCCCCCTGTTTGTTTCACTTTGAGGAAGCCGTATATTTTGGTCAGCCATTTTCATTTCACCGTAAATCTACACTGAAAATACAAATTAATTCGAATCAATACAACTGCATGTTTTAAGACGAAAATATCATAAAATGTGTTCTTAATAACAATTAAGTTCATTTCAAATAATGCGCAAGCACAATTAAAAACAGATTTTATGATATTTTCGTGTTAAAACATGCATTTGTATTGATTCGAACAAATTCGTATTTTCAGTGTAGATTTACGGTGAAATGAAAATGGCCGACCAAAAGATATGGCTTCCTTAAAGTGAAACAAACAAGGGGAGGTTACTCTCATTTATGTAGCTAATGTTCAGATAACTTTTTTCTATTTAACCCATATTATGATTATTTTGATGAATTTTTCTTTCATCTTCATTTTAGGTGTGTGTGTGTGTGTGTGTGTGTGTGTGTGTGTGTGTGTGTGTTTTACCTCAACTATTCAGACTGTCAGTCTACGTCATACTCACTTAATGTCCTGGGCTATGATGTTAAACTCTATCTGATGGTGAAGTTCCAGTTCTAGAGGTCCGGGGGAATGTGGAGTACCCATTTATAGCCTTTATTCCCCGGCCCAACCTGACTCGAAGTGATAGTGCCTGTTAGGGTTCTATCTATTAGTTAAATAGATAAAATGAGTATAGAAAAATCTGTTTAAAAAAATTGAATTTGAAAAAAATTGAATATTCAACAAGAATGAATAAAACAAAATGTCGTCGGCATAAAATAACCCAGCAAGGGTTGACATGCCGTAAAATCAAACTAACCAATCAACTATTCTGTTAAGTTTGCTCAGACAATAGGATATCCTTATTATCACTTAATCATGAATTGTTCTCACGTTTATTAAGTACTCAAACCAAGTATCATTATTCTAAATTCCCTTCACACAGGAAACGCTGGTTACCCTTCCTAGTATATCTATATCTATATATATTTACCAACCCCTCCGCACGAGCAGTATGCGACACAAGGTTATTTTCTACGCGGAGTTTAACCGGTTTGAATTCAGAGTTTCCTTTTCCTAGACTGGTTACCTAGCCATGGTTAAGAGCCCAGTCTGACCTGCTATTTACCCATAGCTGGAGAGAGAGTAGTTGGATACATACCTTCCCGATGGCGCTCTGTGAAATGCAAACAGCTTAGTCAGGATTTGAACTCGAGTCGACGAGTCCATTTCCTACGACTCTAACCTTTACACCACGCGCTTTCCTAGTATATATATTGAGCTGAAGGGAGCTTATTATTCTCACTAGGAACATTCTTTATTTCCTACTAGCTGCGACTACCCGGCGTCTCCTGAGTAGAGGGGGATTTTTTAAGTCCCACAGATCCATTATTACTGAATCATGAGTTGAATCCTCGTGGGATGCCCCATTTAAATCCCTATGTAAAAAATAACCTTGCATTGATCCAGCTACTCTGATAAGTCTTGTCTACTATCTAAAATATTAAATGAAAAAAAAATCCATGCTGTTATCATTTAAATTTTATTTTTTATTTATCTTCATGAATATGAATCAAATCTCTATTATTTTTGCTCAAAAACCAAGCCCTGGTGATATTTAATGAGTATACATATTTACTTTGTCGTTAATTGTTTTATTTTCGAAGTTTCCTCCGGACATACATATACACACAACTGCCCTTTATATATGTATAGATAGATAGATTTACTGGTGCCCGTAGACTGACAGTCTGAGTAGTCGCAGTAAAAATCACACACCTAAAATGAAGATGAAAGAAAAGCACAAGTAAAAAAATCAATAAAGTTTGACAATACTTCATTTACCAAAAATGTTATAAATAAAAAAAATCATTATTATCACTATTTTCTATCTATGAGGTATTTTGAAAAATGATGGTCGATTTTATTTGACATTTAGATGTAAACCAGGCCATTATTTTCAAAACAACCCAATTCGTTTTGCGATATATTATCTCAACTGTCTTAGTCCCCTGGTAGTAGTGGCTTTTAATTTATTTATTTAATTCATTTATTGAAAAAGAGCAAAAAGAGAAAATTGAAAAACACGTGAGAGATGGTTGGTTGGTTTGTTTTACGGCATGTTAACCCATTGGGTTATTGTATGCCGAAGACGTTTTGTTTTGTTCATTCTTGATGGGGACTCAATTTTTTAAACCTATAGATAGGACCCTAACATGTACTACCACTCCGGGTCAGAGTGAACCTGGGTGCAATGGCGATGAAGAACTGAACTGGAACTTCACTACCAGATAGAGTTTAACGTCATTCCCAGGACATGAAGACCCTCAGCCACCTTCTAGTACATATATAATAAAAAGGGTTGGGGCTTGTCATAAGGGCAATAGGGTTGGGACTATCATATAGGTGCTAGACGTGACCAGCCGATTGATCGCCTAAGTAAGGACCCAAGTAGGGTGTTGCATGTCATTGACTGCTCAGCCACTAGAGTTCCATCTTTAATCATTACGGGTCACCACACACGGCCAACAAGTGGTTCCATGGGGGGGGGGGGTACACCTCTGCAGAAGTGCAGTCGGTGTATTCTAACGCCCCAGCCGACTGGGTGTATATGAGAGTTGAAGGAATGATTTGGTTAAGAATGCCTGTAACTGCAAATATGTGTTGAATTGCGGCCATTGAAGTTAGGACATGTTAACTTCTGTTTATCTTCGTGCCATTGTTGTCACTGGCTATAAATAGAAAGATTTTCACGGGAACGAGAGACAGACAAATTGAAACCACTGATGCGTTTTATCGTTATTTTCCCCGTCCGGTTGGTAGGGCTTAGAATGTGCTGACTGTAAAGGGGTGTTCTGGTATGACACGGATGAGCGATAATTGGTTAAGGATATCGTTTCTTCGTACGGTATAGATATTTTTTTAAAAATCATTTTTAAAATTATAAGAAATATATAATAATTATCTATACATATATAAAGGGCAATTGTGTGTATGTATATGTCCGGAGGAAACTTCGAAAATAATACAATTAATGACAAAGTAAATATATATACTCATTAAATATCACCAATTCTTGGTTTTTGAGCAAAAATAATGATGGTTTGATTTATATTAGTGAAGATAATTAAAAAAAATAAAATTTAAATGATAATAGCATAGTGTATTTTGCATTTAATATTCTAAATAGTACACATTAATTTTTATTTTCAGAGTGGCTGGATTAACGCAATGTCTTTTGTTTTGACATAGGGATTTTAATGGGGCATACTACGAGGATCCAACTTGCGATTCAATAATAATGGATTTGTGAGACTAATTCTTTTTACCTCCCCCACTACCCATGCAATGTCGGGTAGCTGCTTATGGTATACTATAAGAAATATATAAATATAAGAAAAATTATTAAAAAAATATAAGGAAAAAAAGGATATTTTGTTGCCTGAGCAAACTTAATAGAGGAGAATAGAGATATGAAAGGAGATACGAAGAAGAGTTTATACATATTGTTCTGCCTGTCACTTACACACATACATTCATACTTACATTCACATACATACATTAACCCCTTTCCTAATATATTTCTTCCTTCTTTCCTTCTTTCTGAACTCTGTGTGATCCTCTGCATGTACTCAGTCAATTACGGGACTGGATGCATGTACACAACTACTCGATCCCCGTTGCCTACGTGATAAGGATCACGTACCACACTTGGACTTTTTCCCGCGCATTTGGACAATTTTTCAGTTCTTTCCTTGTCACCAGCGACAACACATGTCTTCTCCAATCTCAAATACTTTTTTTTACCGTAACGTGTGCGAGTCGTGTGAGGTTTATTGAGAACTTTTAACTTTCACCCCTTTTTATCATCTTGCAAAATTGTTTGTTTGTGTTTCGTGTTGTTCATCAATATATATCATCCCTGTTGAATCTATTGTCTTCAGTTTTTCCCTTTCTTTCGTTGTTTTCCTTTAATTGTTTAATGTCCTCAAAGACTGTTGGTTAAACTATCTGCCCCGACCTTCGCAGACAAGAGAAGGCAGAATGCATGTGTGTATGAGATAAATGTCCCAATATGAAATAGTATTTTATTGATAAAAGTCTTGAGGTTGCTGATGAAAGAGGAAAGTATAGATACATACATGTTAAGCATGTTCTCTTGTGCCATGCGACACGAAATGCTGGGGGCGTGAAGGCCCCTTTCCTGTAGACAGAAAACGCATCTAGTGCATGTTACCTCTGTGAAGGCTGGAGTGTCTAAGAGACTTTAGCGCTTCCACTTTTATATTGCTGTTCGCAACGCCACCCAGCGTCCTATTGGCAGACACGGGTGATAATTACCTCTCGTGTTCCGTATAAGTCGATAGATCTAATCTTAACAGCACTAAACTGCAGCTGGTGATGAGCCTCCAGTTTTGCAGCTTTGAGGAGTCTGTTCCGACGTGGTAGTACTTATTACGTTCCGATCTATGGGTCAAATAGATATATTTGAAAATTATTAGTATTGAATTGGAATACTTGATACCATATAACTGAGTAAATTATTTGTATTAAGAATAGTTTCTTAAAGCTAAAATTGTTTACAAAGATCATTATTTGTTACTTAAAACCATATAATAGTGTGCAAACAAATGATTGTTATCTAATAGACGTAGTTACTTGAAAATATAAGATAGTGTTTGTGCATTTGTAGCCTCCCGAAACGAGCAGGCCCTACTCCATAGATGTTAGATTCCTCACTCATACTCCAGTGAAAGACTACCAGCTAACGCTGGTGGGAAAAAAACTCACTAGGAGTGACATGATGATATAATTATAATTTGTGTCCTTGGAACGGTCTCCAAATGTTTAGGAAGGTGTTTGGATTAATTGGAAATCAGAAGAAGAATCGAGATCATCCAAATCACAGCATTGTTTAGATCGGCTAAAGAGTCCTGGAGATCTGAGGAGACTTGTTGTCGCTCAGACTCCAGTTAAAGACCATCAGTTTATGGTATGAAAAACTCACAAGGAGTGAAATAATAATAATAATAATAATAATAATAATAATAATAACAAAATATTAGTGAACATCCCAACAAACAATATCACTGAACTCAACAACCTTATCTATGCAGGAGCAAAACTAGTCTGCGATAGAATTGATGCACCCCTTCGAAACACTAATACAAACAGAGAACCAAACAGAAGCACAAAAGCTGGGTGGGAGTTCAGATTGGAAGAACAAATTAAAAAAACTACGACAACAAACAAATACTTTAAACAAAAACGCAAATACACATGTAGCTAAAATGGTTAAAAGACAACAGCAAATTAAGTTGGAAGAAGTAAATCAAAATATATCGGCTATAGAAGGAAGACTCAAAAGGTATCGAGAAAGAACTAAACAGTACAAACAAAATAGGACATTCCAAAACAATGAGAAGAAATTTTATGAACAAATTAATGGATCAAAAACAAACACGAGTGAACACCCAAATGCAACAGAAGCAGAAAAGTTTTTGGAGTGATATATGGAAGAGGAAAGAACACAATAAGAAATCGAAATGGATAAGTGATATTAAGAACGAGCTGATGGAAATTGAGGAAGGACCTATAACAAGTGTTCATATCAGTACTCAAGAAAGTAACAAATTGGAAAACACCAGGCCATGATAGCATACATGGATTCTGGTTAAAAAATGTACTTCTATCCACAAAAGAATGGCCCAGCAACTGAACAGATGTCTACAAGAAACAGAAGTACCCGAATGAATGACGAAATGGATAACTACCCTAATCCAGAAAGACCCACAAAAAGGAAACATCTCCAGCAATTATAGACCAATAACTTGTCTACCCATGATGTGGAAAATATTGACTGTTGTTATAAAGAAGAAATATACTTTTCACTCAATTGGCGTAACCTTTTCCCAGAATAATAGAAAGGATGCCGCAAGGGAAAAAGAGAAACACACGATTTACTGTATATAGACCAATACATTCTTAAAGAAGTAAAAAATAGACGGAAAAATATTGCAATGGCGTGGATAAATTACAGAAAAGCCTATGACATGGTCCCACATACTTGGCTTTTAGAATGTTTAAAAATGTATAAAATTTCCAACAACATCATAAATTTCATTGAAAAAGCCATGGAAAACTGGCGAGTTCAATCAAAAGCTGGAAAGCAATCCCTGGCAGAAGTAAACCTAACCCGGCCAGAAATATGGGACACCTAATGAGAATCAAACTCACTAACAATGGTTTGTGAATCTAGCTTGCTAACCATTACACCAAGCGAAGTGGCCAAGGTATGTGCCATATAGTACGTAAAAGCGAACAATGGAATCATCTGTTTTCTATAAATAATAGTGTAACCTCGGAAGAAAGAACTAGTGAGACTTCATGGACTTGTAAAGCAACGTGTCAGTTACTGATCACTCGTTTCACTGTATCTTGGTTTGGTTTATTTTACGGCATATCAACCTTTTTCGGGTCATTTAATGCCGAATCAAGTTATTTTGATATACGGTTGCTCACACTACCTGCTGTTGCTTAAATTGTTGGCCGTGGGTGGCGATGCTTAAGGATTGGAACCCTGGTGGCTGAGCAGTCCTTGACATGCCCCTGTCGGAGAGGCCCCTTTCTGATCAATTGGATGGTTACGTCAAGTCCTAGAACCTATATAATTGTCATAACCCTGTTGCCCTTATGGCAAACACCAACCCTTTTATCATGTATGGGCGAGAAGGAGGTGGCTGAGGGTCTTAGTATCCTAGGTATAATGTTAAACTGCATCTAATGGTGAAGTTCCAATCGTGGAGGTCTGGGGAGTGTGGAGTACCCCTTTATCGCCTTTTACTCCCAGGTCCATTCTAACCCGGAGTGGTAGTACCTGTTAGGATTCCATCTATGAGTTAAATTTTAAAAAATGAGTTTAAAAAAGATGTTTAAAATATTGTTTTAAAATTTAAAAAAATTTAATACCCATCAAGCATGAATAGAACAAAACGTCTTTGTCATAAATTAACCCAACAAGGGTTAACATATCGTGTGTAACTTTACGCTCTCCTTTCATACTGGAGAGATGACGTGTCAAACGTGTGTTACGCTCTAGCGCTAATTTCCGAATGGAGTGATGATGTGTTGATTGTAGAAATATTTATATACTTATCTGTCTGGGCCGGTACTACATTTGAAGAGTCTGGAATCCTGGTTGCTGGGCTGCTGTTCAGTTGACTGGCAATTTTTGGATTTTGGAGTCAAGAAACCAACACGGTCGGGAGAGGGGGGCTGAGGGATATATTACCTTATGCCATTTAGAGCTTTTAGTAATAACACAAGGCCACTTCTTTTTCTTTCACCCCAAATCACAACTTTCGAGGGCAAGAGTCCATGTCTTACCCTCTCAGCGTATTCTACCAGACTCAATTCCACATTCTCACCTCTCACTCCTCCTCTCTGCCACTTCGCCACGTCCCATCGCTCATCCAATCAAACAATGCCATCTGGCTATGCTGATTCATCATTAAATTTTTCTATTCTCATGTAACACATATTTTCGCTAAAAACATTTCCATGCTAATTTACATAACAGGTTACACTCATACCCACCCACCCCCGATATGCAACACACGAATCCAACAAATCAAACCATTAAGCAAGTTTAGCCACCCTTGCTATATAGATAATTTTGTTGATTTTGAACAGGTAAAAGAAAAAAAAAACGACCTTTGTTAACCTGTTTTCAATCTTTTCTACTTTTAATTATCCATTTTTTTTATAAATCAACGTCTCGTTGATTTAATCTTATGAATGGCATTAATTATATTTAGGTCAGATTTGATAAGAAGAAAAAAAAAACAGATTCTTTTCTATGCAGAAAAAAAAAGTTCAAGTGTTTATGTCAACAAATAAACGGGTTTCTACTGCGTTGTCCACTTGGCATACAATTTACAAGCCGTTCTTTGTTTCATATATATATATATATATATATATATATATATATATATATATAAAGAAACCGTATTTCAATGTATCACGTCTCTTCAGTGTGGCTAGACATAAGCCAACTCTAGCCGGGATGGAAATCCGCTCAATTTTTCTTCAGTGCCTACAGACGGATACGAGGAGTTTAACTGATAAATACATATATATATATATATATATATATATATATATATATATATATATATTTGGGAGAATATGTGCTTAATTGAAGTCATACCTAATTTGAAAATTAATAAGTTGATAATTAATGAATTAGGCGTGCATATCTGTTTAAATGTAAGGCGTAAACAAATCGAGAAAAAGTCGATCTCTGTATGTACATTTCGGCATATTATGCCTCATCAGCAGAGTTATAGACAGGAAAGTGTTCTGTGTGTGATTCGAACCCTAACTGCCAGGCTGACAGGCGAGGATTCTAACCATTACACTAGCTGGTTTTTCCCAGATTTCTCTTTTGTTTTTAAACTGATATATGCTACATTTTTGGGTGACTTTACTACACGACAATATGAGAGTAAACACACAGTATGTTTGAGATGGCGATAACCGACAATTTTGGGAGAACATGTGCTTAATTGAAGTCATACCTAATTTGAAAATTTAATTAGCTGATAATTAATGAATTAGGCGTGCATATCTGTTTCACACACAGAGCACTTTCCTGTCTATAACTCTGCTGATGAGGCATAATATGCATTAATTATCAACTAATTAATTTTCAAATTAGGTATGACTTCAATTAAGCACATATTCTCCCCAAAATTGTCGGCTATCGCCATCTTAAACAGACTGTTTGTTTACTCTCATATGTATATATGTAAAGACCGCCAAAGGGTGCCCCATCCGTTAATAGGAGAGCGTTGCCTATATATATATATATATATATATATATATATATATATATATATATATAAAATAATAAAATTCGAAGGCAATACAATGCGTAAAAAATAAAGACAAAAAGATGTTTATATGTCTAATCGATTTCAAAGCGAAGCTTTATCGTCAGAGACGGATTTCAGAAATGACGTGCTTATGTTTTTTTTTTTATATATTTGTGTGGTTATAATTTCTCTTCTTATTCCTTTTCCTCTCCTTTTTTCCTCTCTTTCTATAGAAAGAGAGGAAAAAAGGAGAGGAAAAGGAAATAAGAAGAGAAATTATAACCACACAAATATATATAAAAAAAAAAAACATAAGCACGTCATTTCTGAAATCCGTCTCTGACGATAAAGCTTCGCTTTGAAATCGATTAGACATATAAACATCTTTTTGTCTTTATTTTTTACGCATTGTATTGCCTTCGAATTTATTATTATATAACTTACTTAATATATATATATATATATATATATATATATATATATAGTGTGTGTGTGTGTGCTATATTTATAAGTAAAAATTTCTCAATATCGTGGATAGAGCATGTATATCTAAGTTAAGGTGGCGTAGGTCAATGCTGCTGGGTTTTTGGTTCCTTAAAAATGAGTTTTAAAAAAATTGAATACCCAACAAGAATTAATAAAATAAAAACAATGCCGTTATAGTATGTGGTCTACCTTTTTGATTCTGTTATAGTATGTGGCCTACCCGGTTTGAATGTGTCCTACCTCAGTAAGAGTATATTTATAGATATAAGTAGTAGGCAATTTATTGAAACTAATTATTTTTCGCATATATTCATTTTCAAGAAATGAAATTCAGTCATAAGCTATATATAGTAATTAAGAATAATTAATAAATAATTTATCCATAATTTACATGAATCAGAGATATATTTAATTCTAAAATATTCTAAAATTCTGAAATAGGGTTAGTGTTAGGATTAACAGTTATTATTATAACCTTATAATATGCTTTTTATGGTAGGCCACATACTATAAAAGAGACATGATTTCGTAGGCCAAACTCAAAAGGTAGGCCACATACTATAATGGTACCATAAAAACCTTCGGTATAGAATAACCTAAAGGTTGACATGCTATGTTTAATTAAGAGCTATTGCCAAATATATATCAGTAATTTTGCTAGATGTACAATATTTGGTAACTAGTCTACATGAACTAGCAATTTACAAATTCATCCCTTGTGGACCCCTATGGTTTTTAAGTACTCTGATAACATTTTATTCCTCCCACCGGGAGTCTATGTGGACCACTTTGAGAAGCTCGGTCTAGACCTTAGGTCAATTCCCTATCCCTCTAACGTATTTCTTTATTTGTCTGAATTTTTGAGTTGAGGTTTGATATGTATTATTTTGATTTTTCAGACTGTTGTCCTCATCTCTATTGTGAAATATGCATACACAACATTTCGGTCGTTCTACCCACCGGTCTTCTTCGGGTGTTCCTTGTAATCTCTATTGTTATATCATATCGGGTCCATACTGATTTTATATTTTAATCAAAATAATACACATCAAGCCTCATCTAAAAAATTCAGACAAAGAATATCAAATCGATATGGATTTTATATAATACAATAGTGATTAAAAGGGAAACATGAAGAAGACCGGAGGCTACAACGGCCGAAACGTTAGGTATGCATATTTCACTATAAAGATGAGAACAACAGACCGAAAAATCATAATGGTAAAAAAAAAGATTCAGATTCAGACATGTTTGATAAATATTTACAAAAATGTTAAGTCTAGTATCGGCCCCTAATAAAATTAGAAAGACACCCGGTGAGGATCGAACTCGCTACATCAAAATATTGTCTGTAGACCACTTAGTTATGTCGAGGAGAGTGAGACCTACTAAAACGTTGTTGTTGACTGGAGAGAGACTAGCTTGTATACTGGCTGCTTCCATTGCACGGCGGGTGCCTCTCTCTGATGTCGCTAAGATGACAAAATATGCTGTAAGTATAAATGAAACGTGTGTGCCAATGGATTCTTTGAGTATTTTTATTTACGCATAAGCGACATCAGGTAAGCAGGTGAAGAGGAACTGCAGTTTTTTTTTCATCTAACATCTTTTTTCTCTCATATTAACAGAATATATATATATATATATATATATATATATATATATATATATATATACCACACATAGTATGATAATTTGATTATTACAACGTTTGATATGTTTACTTAAAAACTAGTTCAATATGCAAAAAGCATAATAATCTTGATTTAACTTTCTCTCGCTCATTTTTTCTTTGCTTTTTTTGTTGTTGTTTTTCTTCTTTCTTTCCTTCTTTTCACCTTTTCATCTTTTCATTTTGTTCGATTTAAACAGATTAGCGTTATCGCTTCTCACCCCTCTCTATATATTTTCCCTGCTCTCTTTCTTTTTTCTTTCCTTCTTTCTTATCATATTATATCTGTGGAGTATGTCATTTTCCTCCCTTTCTTTCTTTATAATAAAAACGGCGGAAAATAAACATTATTTAGCTGATGTGACGACACTCATAAGAAATAAGAATTTGATGGATAAGCAACACCAGATTAACAGAATTTAGATTTTTGCAATTCATCTTGGATAATTTGGACCGTCTGACTTTTAACGAGAGCAATATGATAATGGCCGTACAATTAAGGAACACGAGTGTGTGTATATATATATATATATATATATATATATATATATATATATATATATATATATTGGAGGATATGTGCTTAATTGAAGTCATACCTAATTTTGAAAATTAATTGGTTAATAATTAATGAATTTTGGCGGGCATATATGTTCAAATTAAGGCTAAACCAATTGAGAAAATGTCAATCCCTGAATGTACATTTCGACCTATTGACATTTTCTCGATTTGTTTAGCCTTACATTTGAACATATATGCCCACCTAAATTCCTTAATTATTAACTAATTAATTTTCAAAATTAGGTATGACTTCAATTAAGCACATATCCTCCAAAGATTGTCGGCTTAAAGCCATATAAAAATAAACACATTTGTTTACTTAACCTCATATATATATATATATATATATATATATATATATATATATATATATATATCCGTAGATGGGTTACCAAGTCAGTTGGTATTACGATGATTCTAATAATTCATTGAAGGGACAAAACCATCCAGAGTGAGACTATCTGACGAATTAATCCTAAGTCATAACCCACCCCCTCTAAGATGATGAGAAGAACTGTAATCAAAACCTTTCAGGATTTCCCAGAAAAATTGTATATAAAGCCTCATGAATTTTCTGTTTACCATTTACAATAAAGTCAGCGGTCTGATGAAACTCATAGACATACACTGATACCTGTGGGTAGAAATAGATTTATAGCCGAAAAATGACCGATTTTTAAGCCTTTTTCATTTATATATATATATATATATATCTTTGAAAGGAAGGAAAACCTCAACACCATTATTACATTATAAATTTAATTCGCCCAAAATTTTTATGGATAATCATCAATAATTTTCTATTATTGATGATTATCCATCTGATGAGACTTGATTTGGGGAGTTTTTTAAATCAACTTAGATTTATTTATAAAGGCCCCAATTTTGGTCGAAATAAATTTATTATGGAATAACGGTATTGAGTTTTTCCTTCATTTTAAAGATAAATATTGCTCTGTATATAATCTAAAAAGATTATTATACATTGAGCTCTCTGTAGTGATTTAAAGATTCGCTGTATTTATACATACTGGATCATACAATAATAATACAGTGTGTCTTAGAAATCACATATAGAATCATCCCTTACTACCAAGTTTTGGATACCTCACATCTATATCTATCTATCTATCTATCTATCTATATATATATATATATATATATATATATATAAAGTAAAGTAAGTAAAGTCGTCGGGGCGGCCTAAAGTCGGTATCAGCCCATCAGCGAGGGAGTCTATCCCCTTTTCACTAGCGCTAGACCAAGGAGATTGTTTTTGCGTCTGAGGTGGAGCACCACACCTACCATCAGCTCCTTTACCGCACAGATCCCTGTGCTACTCATACGTAGAGTTGGCGAGGACCGGTATCGAACTAGGAACCTTGTGGTTTCTAGCCGAACGCTCTACCGACTGAGCTAACCCGTATATATATATATATATATATATATACTAGCACATTATAAATTGCGAGATTATTTACACAATAACGGTACTTGTCTATGGATTCGATTTGAGCGGCATCAGTCGTGTTGGCGAGTTGAGAACACAATAGCATCGTTCGACTGAAATCCTTTCAAATTTCTTAAGTAAATAGAATAAATAAAAATACATATAATGCAAATAAATTGAAATGAGAGATGGGGTAAAAATATCTATCTAGTTATTTTATTATTCGAGAAAAAGAGAGAAATGGCTCGGGTTACCAAAACAACGGAAGTTTTCACTAATTTGTAGTTAATCCACGTTGCTTAACCGTTGATCATATGCAAAGTAACATTTAGGACCGGGTTATGAAATACAAGGGCCCTTTCGTCCGGTTCTTTTCAAGTATATATATATATATATATATATATATATATATATATGTACCCGTCACACACACGATTGGGTGAGTGCCCAACAATACAATTACTACTGACCCAGGTGCTTTTGTTTATAGTGGTGAAAGCTTGTGTCGTATTCTAAGCTCCATTGATAGATGGGGAGGTTTCATGAGAAACCTCTCAAAATATTCTGTACATCTTTTTAAATTTACCTAATGCTCTCTATATACTAGTTTTTTTTAAGGGTGATCCTAGCCCTTCAGAAAGTTTTCGAACGCTAGGGTTCGAGTTCTCTTCTGTTTTTGAGGAGGAGAGCATAACCTTAAGCAGTATATTCTAAGCCCCACCGACAGGGTGATGCATTGATTTCTTCTTAATATAATGGAGATTATGTAACTATCTGTCTGTAACCAACACTACATCACCACTGACATCACGATTTCCTTAGTTATTTAAATTATTTTCTCAACAATTATGATATAGTCATTATTTAATCTTAATTAGCATCTTATTTATTGACGATATCTCTATTAAAGTCTGAGTTAGATTTGCCGCAAAACTGCCCATATTATTAATACATTTAAATCCTGAAATATGTGTAATATCTCTCTAAGAAATAAAGATATGCATAGTGTATAATTTGCATAATGATTTTAACAAAACTGGGTTTAATAAATAATTATTTACTGTTACTGATTTCTAATACTATCAGGTTATTCTCAAACGTATTAAAAAGCAACCTATATATAATTTTATATAGAAATCAATTAAAATAAGGGTGCTCTTCCTATATGTGATCTACCGTGTTGTTTACATTCCAATATGTGATCTACTCATTAACTACCCATTATTTTCCCATTAAACTAACCCTAACCCTGTCTTCTTTTTTCCTAGTTGATCACATATTGAAAGAGCACCAAAATAAGTGTAATATTTTTATATTCGTTCTTATTTAGTTTCGTTGATCATTCTAATTCAATATAATATTTTATTACATTAAAACTTAAATAGCTTTGCTAGTGGATATAATTGCAGTTGATGAAAATCTACTTCGAACTTTATCTTCTCGCAGGCAACAGGTATGTGCTACACGGTAGAGATGCAACACTATCACAAATCTCATGTCACGATTGTCGTGATCAAAATTATCCCAGTTAAACGGTATTATCGCTGTATTTGTAAAATTTGTCGATCAGTTAAAAAAACGATTTGCGTAATGCACAAGAAATGTGTGTGCGTTTGTGTGTGTGTGTGTGTGTGTGTGTGTGTGTGTGTTTAAGTGCCATCCTTGGCCAGTTGAAAAGGGCTTAAAGAAAGTTCTATGTTATGGAATCCTTTGGTGATCCTTTGGTAAGCGTATAAGTCCTATCCTGCGTATTGGTAAAGGTCCAGTAATTTAATCCTATGTCCGTCGTCCAAGAATGTCAGCGTAATTATGACCAATAGGATCGGTTAAGTATTGTATCAACCTCAGAGTACTGCCAATGATTAGCCAAGGAAAAGATCACATGATTCTGGCTTAGTCTATATGTAGGAGCGGGGATCTGGCACACACCTTATATATATAAAAAGTCAACAGTGTGTGTGTGTGTTTCTTTTATCAACAAAAAGTGTCAACCTTCATGCACAACAAAAATATCACTGCCCCCAAATAATCTGGTTGGTTGAATTTTACGGCATATCAACTCTTGTTGGGTTATTTTATGCCGAAGCCGTTTTTTATTCAATCTTGATAGGTACTAAATTTTTTAAAACATTTTTTTTCAAACTCGTTTTTTAAAAATGTAACCCATAGATGGGACCCTAACAGGTACTACCACTCCGGGTCTGAGTAGACCAGGGAGTAATAGTGATCAAGGGGTACTCCACACTCCCCAGAGCTCCAGAATTGGAACTTCACCATTAAATGCAGTTTAACGTCATTGACATGACTGAGGGGAAAGTTATCCCTTTGCAGAGGTGCAGTCGGTGTATTCCACTGCAACAGCTAACAGGGCGGTCGCAAGGAATTAAATAATAATAATATTAAAGACTGTGTAGATGCGACAATTCGAGTACTCGATGAATACACTAAAAAGAGCAAAGACAGAGAAAAAACAACTGTAACATATGGACGTGCCCAAATATAACAAAAACAAGAACACAGAAATGGGAAGAAACACAACTATATGGATACTTCAAGTGACAAACTGGAGAGATCGCAAAAGAGAAGACATGGACTTGGCTAAGAAGTGGAAATCTTAAGAGGGAAAACGGAATCTCTTATAATCGCAACACAAGACAATGCCATAACAACAAATTATATAAAAGTAAAATAGATAAGACGCAACAGAATAGTAAGTGTAGAATGTGTGGAGAAAAAAACGAAACGTTTAATCATATTAATAGGCAAATGCAGCAAATTAGCACTAAGAGAGTACTAGACTAGGCACGATTGGGTGGGAAAGGTTATCCATTGGGAATTGTGCAAGAAAGTCAATTTTCACCATACAACTAAATGATATATGCACAAGCCCGAATCTGTCCTGGAAAATGACGCATTACCAAATCCCGGCCAGAGACCAGACCTGGTATTAATTAACAAGAAGCAGAGAACTAGTCATCTCGTGGATTTTGCCGTCGTTAAGCGACGTTCTCTTGTGGAAACCAGCACATGGGCCCACTAGTGCGGGTCGTCCAGTAAAGGCCTACATTGACCAGCTCTATGCGGGCAATGAATGATAACAATGATAATAATGTTAGGTAAGGTTAGCGAGAGATCTTCATGGATATCCATGCTACTAGCGCGTCATGATGATGATGATGATGATGACGTATAAAAAGCATTACATTTCACAGAAATACCCGAAACTTTTGAGACGCTCGGTTTAGGGTTAGGGTAAGGGTTATGTTTAGTTTTAGTGTTAGGGTTAGTTTTATTGTTAGTGTTAGTGTTGGGGTTAGTGTTAGGGTAATGGTTAGTGTTAGTGTTAGAGTTATGGCTAGGCTACTTCGAGAATTTCCGTAATCTAATGCTATTTATTTACGTTAAGCAAGACACGGAGAAGGGTGAGACAGAGAGGAGAGTAGCCTCGACAAAAAAGAGAGCCAGAAAGAAAAGCCAGCAGCCCCAGAAAGCATCACAGTTTGTGTGCATTCAGTGCACCAAAGACTGTCACTCAAGAATTGGCCTGCAGAGTCAGTTGCGCAGATGCAGATAAAAGCATTATTTTTATTTTGGACACTACGCCACCGTCCTTAGTGGGCGGAAAGGATCCAATAACGATGCTATTTATACGTAAAATGCATTTTTAATTATATTATCTCTTGCGTGCTATTCTGCATTTGTACCATTGATTCTGATTGACTTACACACACTTGTAGCCTTGTGCTAAGTTAAGCGCAGAAAATAACTTAATTGAAATCTGCGCATGTGTGTTAGTCAATTTTACATAAAAGAGTTGGTTCGACCATTGTTCATCTAATCAATCGTCATTTGAAAAAAAAAAAAGGAAAAGGCGTTTTTTTGCATTATATTCTGACGTCATTGCATTTTCACAAATCTGAAAAATGGGTCAGAGAGACGCCGGTCTTTTATTTTTATTTTCTTTGTCCTTCTCTTCGAGAACTGCGTTCATTTTCCATTTTCAGTTCAATCGCTTTTATTCAATAGGTTTTTTTAAAAATAATTTTCTTTCTTTCTTTCCTTCATTTTAATTTTCATTAATTTAACAAGCAAAAAAAATGCGCACTCCGGCCACAAGTATTTAAGTCTTACTATAATTGGACCATATTACCTTTAGGCACCCCTTTTTGATCTCGATTAAGAAAGGACATGTTTTTCATTTACACCGTCAATATCCGGTTGTTTGTTAGGGGTTAGGTTTAGGGGTTAGGGGTTAGGGTTGGGGGTAGTTTTATAATTTTTAAAAAATTGTCTGTTAAAACAACCGGATATTGACGGTGTAAATGAAAAACATGTCCTTCTTAATCGAGATCAAAAAGGGGTACCTAAAGGTCATATGGTCCGTATAATTGAATAGTATATTGAATTAGAATGACTAATGAAAATAGATAGGAACATAAAAATGATTATACTTATTTTTACTTTATTCTAATTGATTTCAATATAAAATTATACATAGGATTGCTTTTAATACGTTTGAGAATAAAACGATAATATTAGAAATCAATAACACCAAGTAATTATTTATTAAACACGGTCTTATTAAAACCGGTATGCAAATTATTCATACCATACACTATGTAAACATTTATTTCTTAATGACATAACATACATCGCAGAAATACTTTGAGGCAAATATATCTCAGTTTGACCTTAATAGAGACCTTGTTGATAAATAAGATGTTGATTAAATAATGATTATTTAATAATCATTGAGAATATGACGTAAATAACTAAGGGTGTTGTGACGTTGGTGATGACGTAGTTTCGGTTACAGATAGAGATACATACAATATCCATTATAATAAGATTTCATTATCATTAGTACAATGCGGAATAGAGCGCAAGAGATAACATCATTAGATTACGTAAAAAGCATTACATTTCATTACATTTAACGGAAATAGCCGAAATCTTTGAGATATTAGGGTTAGGGTAAGGGTTTATGGTTAGGGTAAGGGTTTATGGTTAGGGTTAGGGTTATGCTACTTCAGGAGTTTCCGTAATCTAATGCGATTTATATGTAAAATGCGATTCTAATGATATTGTCTCTTGCACGCTATTCTGCATTTGTATCTCATTATCCTGACTCGTTTTACCCCCTCCTTGATACTCTAACTACCACTACCACTCTAAGCGCCTATCGTAGATCGATGGTATGCCGCAATTCCATTGCTAATACAGTAATTTCACTCTTCATTCTAAAGTTCCACTACCGTGACTCAGGATTTTGTTTGGTTTGGTTTCTTTGTTTAATGGGATATAAACCTTTGTGGGTTATTTAAAGCTAAAGCCATCATTGTAGAAGAACATTAGTGGTACTATTTGCTGGAAGGATGAGGTGGTTCATACATTTCCCAAGGGTATTAGTCCGAAAGTGAACGTCATAGAGCGACTGGAATTCTCACTATTGTGAGAAGGCCGGTACCACTCAAACTGCTCTACCCCTTCCTCCAGCATAGTATTTCTCGCTAATGTGAGAAAAGGTCAAGAGGAAGTCGTGTTCGTAACAATAGAGGTGTTCGGTGGCTTCGGCTGCTGGACCGTACTAGTTAACATCGTTGATCCCAGGGGGCCATCTCCCAGGCAAGACCTGCCCCCTAAATTTAAAGGGACATGGCTCGGTTTATTGTCCACTGCCTGGGGCGTCCCTCTTGAGGGGGAATGCCGACAGGATTAACGCATTTTTTGCACTGGCCACCCATGAGCTTCGGTTCGTGGGTGGTTCCACATTAATAGGGCCTTGTGCCTAACCTGTACACGTGGGGTACGTGGTAAATATCCTAGTATGTAGATATAGTCAACAATATTAATAATGTAAAACAACTTTATTGATAATTGAGGTTTAAATAAAATCAAATCATGGAGAATGTGACATAAATAACTAAGGGAATTGTGATTTGGGTACTGATGGTGGTTGGCAGCCTTCCGTCTACGAGAGACGATGGAGTAGTGTCAATTTTTAAACAAATTTGAACTACATAGTCTGGGCGGTTCATATGGAGGATAGGCTGTTGTCCATGCAGCAAATCCCCCCTCTCCACACTGACACTGTGATCCCAAGGAAAGGTAAGGTACCATTGCTGTTTGGTAACGGTAGTGTCGCAGGAGTTGATGGGTAATACTGGATTTCAGCATCACAACACCTTGGGGACTCCGGCTCCTGATTTGTTTTCGGGGTTTACTCCCCTAGCCTTTCCTTGAAGGCAGAGGTTTTGTGTCGGACTTGACTGATGGGTTGCCGACCAAGGCTAAGGAGACCCTTTTAACCCATTTGGGGATTTATGCACGTAGTAAGTACCCTAAAACTTACTACTATTGGTGTTCCTGTGGAATGAAATGAGATTAGGGAAACAGTATATTTTGCGTTTGTGTGTCAGATAAGCAACAGTACCTTCAGATTTTTTTTTTGGGGGAGGGTAGTAGGGGTAAGTCCACTGGGGCATCGAGCTGGTTCTAATGTTCGCTGTGGTTATACTCACTTATGCACATGTATACGTGAAGCACGTTCATTCATGTACACGTATGTTTATACTCACATATGTACATGTATACGTGAAGCACTATCTGTGTTCCTAAGGTACTGATATAGTTTCGATTACAGACAGATTGACACAGTATCTCCATTATAATAAGATACTTTTGAGTTGTTTCTACACATGCCGTTAAAATTTGAGATCATTTAAACGAAAATTGGTCAAGCTGTTTGTTTACAGAATGATATTAATTTTTCTCTATAAGTATGATATGCTGGAGAGCATTGATAAGAACCATATTTGCTGATCATAACGTGGTGAGTTCGATCCTCACTGTATCCTTCAAGGGACTTTGTGCCATGCTACACTCAGCAAATACTGCAACTAATATATTTACTAGCAGGACCTGTGGATATACCACAGTATGATAATTTAATTATTAAAACGTTTGATATGTTTAATTCAGACCTCTTAAAACATTGTTCCATATATAAAATGTATAATAATCTTGATTTATCTCTCTCTCTCTCTCTCTCTCTCTCTCTCTCTCTCTCTCTCTCTCTCTCTCTCTCTCTCTCTCGTGTGCTCTTTTGTCTTTCTTTCCTTCTTTTCGTCTTTTCACTATGTTCGATTGAAACAGATCAGCATTATCGCTTCCGCACGCTCAACCCACCCTCTCTCTATCTTTCCCCTGCTCTCTTTCTTTCTTTCTTTTTCTTTCTTTCTTTCTTTCTTATATTTTTTCTGTGTAACATGTTTTTCCCCTTTCTTTATGTATAATAAAAACGGAATTGTCCATTATTTAGCTGAGAAGATAACACTCATATAAATAAGAATTCGGCGGATAAGCAACACCAGATAATAAGGATTTACATTTTTTGCAATTCATCTTTGGCGATTTGGACGGTCTTATTTTTAACCAGAAGGGCATTGCAAGATGATGATGGTCGTACAATTAATTCATTGGCATTGCAGTCTCGGAAGACTATAATATAGTTCTTGTGTCCCTGAATTTAGAGCGCCCCCTATGACTATGAAGTCCAACGTTCGAAAAACATTCCCGACCACAGATGTCGCATGTGAAGGCTATCCCTGAAGATGTTGATGTGCCGTTGATTTGTTGCTACTGCTCTCTTCTGGACCTCTGGCTTCATGGTGTTGCGCCAGGGTGTCTTCAGACATAAACAGTCAGCTACAAATTAAGGAAAACGTGAATTACTATTAATGTATAGATTTTCTGTATAGATATGATCTGCTGCAGAGCATTGTTTAGAACTATCCTTGCTGATCATGTTTTGAGATCGATCCCCACTGTATCCTTCTAGCAGCTTTGTGTCATGCTACACTCAACAAATACTGCAACTAATATAAGTAAAGTAAGTAAAGTCGTCGAGCCGCCTTAAAGTCGGTATCAGCCAATCAGCGAGGGAGTCTATCCCCTTTTCACTAGCGCTAGACCAAGGAGATTGTTTTTGCGTCTGAGGTGGTGCGCCACACCTACCATCAGCTCCTTACTTTACCGCACAGATTCCTGTGCTACTCATACGCTGAGTTGGCGAGGACCGGTATCGAACTAGGAACCTTGTGGTTTCTAGCCGAATGCTCTACCGACTGAGCTAACCCGGCCCCTATTCTATTTATGTTTACTTTTGGGGAGGATTTGTTATATGACTTTTTAGGCTTAAAATTTATTTATTTTTCTTATATACTTAAACATTTTTTATTTCAAGATTTTTTTTTCTTCTTTTTCTTTTCGCCCATTTTTTCTTTTCTTTTCTTTTCTTTTCTTTCTTTTTCTTTCTTTCTTTATTTTTTTGTCTGAGTTTTGCTAATAGTTTTGCTTTTTTTCGTTTTTTCATTATGTACGATTAAAACAGATTAGCGTTATCGCTTCCGTACGCTCACGCCCTTTCTCTATCTTTCTCTTATTCTCTTTCTTTTTTTTTTTCTTTTTCATTATATTTTTTCTGTGTAGCATCTCCTTTTCTTTTTACCTTTCTTTCTTTCTGATAATAACGGAATGGTGTGCAATTTAGCTGTTTTTAAATGTTCTTATTTCAAGATTTCTTTTCTTTTTTCTTTTGACCCATTCTTCCTTCCTTCCTTCCTTCCTTTCTTTCGTTCTTTCTTTCTTTCTTTCTTTATTTTTTGTCTGAGTTTTGCTAGTGATTTATTGTTTAGAAAAGATTATTTATTTTAGATGTTGTCAGTTGTCCACATTCCCCAGAGTCAGGGATGCGTGACCGTGCGAAAGTGGAAAGACTGCGAATATCTCTAACTTTCTCAAACCCCAAAGATTGCATTACTGTATTGATCATATATATATTATATATATATATATATATATATATATATATAAGTCATCCACAGGCACCGTGTTTCGACGTTTCACGTCTCATTAGTGTGGCTAGACTTAGCAACTACTTCTAACTTTTCGTCACTCCGACCCCTTAACCCATCGCCTACTTCAGCTGCCAGTAAGAAACGATCTTTTTAACTGATAAATACATACATCGTTATATATATGTTACAATCACAAGAGAACTTATATCCATAAATAACAAACGAGTCTTGCTTTTACGCTAACGGTGAAAGTTCGTTCTAGAGAGTCCTACCGGGTTTTGGGAGCATATAATTGTCATTCACAGACACCGTGTTTCGACGTTTCACGTCTCATCAGTAAAACCCGACTGACTTTTCATCAGTCCAACTCCTTAACGCCTCGGCTGTCTTCAGCTGCCAGTAAGAAACGAACTTATAACTGATTAATACATACATCGGTATATATATGTTACGATCACTAGAGAACTCAAATCCGTAAATAACAGACGATTCATATCTCTATATATCATCATCATCATGTCGCGCAGGCAGCACGGATATCCAAGACAATCTCTCGCCAACCTTCCCTATCATTCATCGCCACAGGGAGTTCTTCTTCGCTGCAGCCAGCATCTTTACATAGCTGGTCGATATAGGTCCTTGCTGGGCGGCCCACACTGGCATGTCCATGTGTTGGCTTCCACAGGAGAACATCACTTATGAGTTCATCCCTTGCTTCTCCAGCAGTGCCCTGCATGCCTAGTCGTCTCACTCGGATAGTCTGTGAGATAGGGGGCAGGTGACCATACAGCTGCTCCCTTGTGGGATGCTGTTTCCACGACTTGTTCAGAACTGCTCGCAGCATTCTTGTGCAGCTCCCATCTAGCTTATTCTCGAGGCGCCTCGTTAGGGTCCAGGTAGTGCAGCCATACAGCAGTACTGATATGACTACAGCCTGGAAGATGTCGCTTTAGCTTGTCAGTGAGATCAGACTTCCATTGACAGACAATTTGTTTGTGGCCATCCATGCCTTTCCTATTCGTGTGTTAATATCGTTATCTGTGGATGAGATATTACTACCCAGGTACGTGAATTGTTCTACTGGCTTAAGGGGCTTACCGTCTAACGTGGAGATGTCTCCTTTCTTTCTGAAGCTCATGAACTCTGTTTTGGCAGAGTTCACATGCAGGCCGATGCTTTTTTGCTGCCTCCTCCAGGCTATAATATATTAAATTAGAAAAGCTAATGAAACTAAATAAAATAATAAAATAAAGATAACATGATTTGAAACAGAGGGGTGTATAATCGAAAAATAGAACAACTGAAACTTACACTTCTATCACTCTCGTCTTTCATTACTAAATTTTCCTAATTAAATAACTTAGTTAAAATAGGAAGTAAAGAATAAATCAGAATTATTCTTCTTGTTAATCGATTTCTTTTAAGATTTATTGAAGAGATTTTTTGAATAAAACCATACGATTAAAAATCAATAATACTAAGCACATATTTATTTAAAATCAAATTTTTAATTTTCAATATGCAAATAAGCCTTCCTGTTCACACTGTAAACTGCTATTTTTAGTGTAATATATAAATACAATTGCATGTTATTCATTTGTAGATATGATTAACAGTATTATAATGTAAAACAATTTTATTAGAAATTGAGGTTTAAATAAAAATAAAACCATGGAGAATGTGACGTAAATAACAAAGGGAATTGTGACTTGAGTAGTGATATAGTTTCGGTTACAGACAGAAAAGCAAACAATCTCCATTATAATAAGATATATATATATATAATTTATATATATATATATATATATATTATATTTATACTAGCAGAACCTGCGGATATATGACAGCATGATGATTCCATTATTACAAGGATTTAAATGTTTACTTAAGAGCTATTGCCAAATAGTTCAATATGTAAACAATATAAATAATCTTGATTTAACTCTCTCTCACACTCTTTCTTTCCTTCTTTTTATCTTTTCATTATGTTCGATTGAAACAGATTAGCTTTATCGCTTCCACATGCTCACGCCATCTTTCTATCTTTCTCTTTTTTTTTCTTTTTTCAAAAAAAGACTTTCTCTACTCTCTTTCTTTTTTTCTTTTTTTTTTTTTTTTTTCTTTTTTTCAAAAAGTACTGACCCCCCCCCCCCAAAAAAAATCTCTCTGCTATTTGGAGTCAGGCCTTAACTGAGTGTAGTCGCTTCCTTGCCACGGTCGACTATGACCCGGTCAATAAAGCCTAAGTCATAAAGCCACCTCCTGCCTTTGTCTATTTCCTTTCTCGTTCTTTGAATGCCTTCTTTTCAGCGCAACCACCAATAAGAGATGGGATTAAAAGAAAACCCGATAGAACACGCAGCCAAGAATATCCAGCTAATTTGAACCTGTAAAACACCCAAAACCACTTATACCCCATACGTATCTCGTATAGTATACCTGTGGACGTATATAGACGTGTGTTGTAGAATATAACTGTAGAATATAACTGTAGAATATAACTCATCTTGCATAATTATCTTCTTCTATGGATCTGGGTAACTGTTATCTGTTATTTGCGTAGCTTGATCTGTTTATCTCTGGGTGGCTATTCTTTTGGTCTTAGGTTTCTTGTTGGAATTCTTGTCTTGGTCTTGGGAAGTCTTCTGTGTCTTTGTCCGTCATTTGTTTTTGATTAACGAATACTAGATTTTCTTTTTTATAGACACCTTTTATTTAACTAGCAAAATAAAAAACGCCATCTGGGCGACGTAAATAAATATTGCCTGAGGGATGGGGAGTTGAAATCATTAGTAAAGTAAAATCATCAAATTTATTAAAGGAGTAAAAATAAAATAAATTTATTAAAGGAGTAAAAATATTTTAAAAATTGAAATGGAAACTTAGTTCTGATAACTTTAAATATATATTAAAATAAAAACAACTATATATAGATATATAATACCAGTCATGTATTTATTCAAACTTGTTTAAAAAACCAATGAGGACTGTCTAACATTACATGCCCAAATTTTGAGTGTATTCATTCTACGTTATGACGTTTTAGGTAATGTGACGTAATCAGTGACATCGTTTTTGTTACAGCCAAAAACCGGAAGCGAATCTCCATCATTAATAGATATTAAACCCAAGACAAACGCGCGTGCGAAAATGGCTATTTGGATGAGATACGCCATCGTTCGTCTAACTCGTCTAGCCAACCAGCCAAATCTGATTTCTCTAAAATAACTCCTCACGTTGGCTTAAGGTGTTACATATCCATTCTTTAAATCAACGTATTGACGTACCTCGTATAGTATATCTGTGGACGTATGTAGACGTATGTTTAGAATATACCCATTGACGTATACTCATCTTGTATACTTATCTTCTTATATAGCTTGGGTAGCTGTTGGGTAATTCCATGTCAAATCATCTGTTGGAAAAATGTGTTTTAAAAATAGTGTTTCAAAAATTGAGTTTATTGATTTTGATTGAAGAAAAATCTTGTTCTACGGCATACCCGACCTTTTCAATAGTCATCCTCGCTGATCTGGTCAACCCCAGAGTACACTTCAATCTGAGCTCCCACTTCATCACCATTAATCCCAAGCCCTCTGACCCGGAGTGGTTGAACTTGTTCGGTCCCATCTTTGATTAAATAGGAAAAAATGAGTTAAAAATAATGTGTTAAAAAAACTGAGTAAAATGTTGATAACCATCAAGAATGAAGAAAACAAAACGTCTTCGGCATAAAAACCCAACAAGGATTGATATGCTTTAAATCAACCAAACCAACCAAACCAAACCAAAAACACCCAAGTAATTTACTGTATTTTCTATTAATTGTTATTCAGTCTCTTACATCTGTCAGCAGCGGCTTAAGAATACATGACGGCACCTCTGCAGAGGGGTAAGCCCCCCCCCCAATGGGATTACCTGTTGGTTTTGGGTGGTGACCGTGATGTTTAGGACAAATCCTGGTGGAATGAGCAACCCCTCTGACCCGGGGTGGGCTGTTAGGGTCCATCTATGGTTAAATAGAAAAATATGTTTATAAAAATTGAGTATCAATTAAGAATGAATTTATATAAAAATTTTTGTCGGCATTAAATGACCACCGAGGTTGATATGCCGTAAAACAAACGAAACCGAACCAAATTCAGTCTTTTACTGAAATATTTTTCTTTCCTCAGGTTTTTTTTTCTTGGCAGGAATTTTTGTCCTTAACATCACGGATCACCACCCCAAAACCAACAGGTAAATCCCATTGGGGGGGGTCTTACCGCCTCTGCAGAGGTGCCGTCGATGTATTCTTAAGCGCTGCCGCAGATGTAAGAGATGAATACAATTAATAGAAAATACAGTAAATTACTTGGGTGTTTTTGGTTTGGTTTGGTTTGGTTTGGTTTGATTTAAGCTATCAATCCTTGTTGGGTTATTTTATGCCGAAGACGTTTTGTTTTCTTCATTCTTGATGGTTATCCAACTTTTACTCAGTTTTTTTAACACATTATTTTTTAACTTCATTTTTTTCCTATTTAATCATAAGATGGGACCCGAAACAGTCAACCACTCCGGTCAGAGTGGTCTTGGGATTATGTGAGAAGTGGTACCCCACACTCCCAGAGCTAATTGGAACTTCACTATAAGATGAACTCATCTTCTCTCTGTACGGGTTAATTATAGCAACACTTTTTTCTACTGTGTATCTCTGGCATTAGATGGTTGGGTTTTTTTTTTTTTTTTTTTTGGATTTTACTGACATGTCCACCCTTGTTGGGTTTAATTTTATGCCGAGACGTTTTGGTTTCATTCATTCTTGATGGGTATCCAACAAATTTTTTTAACTCAATTTTTAAAGCATATTTTTTAACTCATTTTTATATTTAACCCATAGATTGGGACCATAATAAATACTACCAACTCCGGGTCAGAGCGGACCCGGGTATAATGGCGATGAAAGAGTACTCCACACAGCTCCAGAATAGGAACTTCACCATTAGATACAGTTTAACGTCATACATAGGATACCAAGACCCTCAGCCACCGTCTTCAAGCACATATATGATAAAAAGGGTTGGGTGGGGGGTCAATAAAGGCGATAGGGTTGGGGTAATCATATAGGTGTTAGGGCTTGAGTTGACCAGCCGATTGATCAGAGAGACGTCTCCGACCGCCCTAGCCTAAGTAAGGTCCGAAATGGGGTGTTGAATGTCGTGG
Organism: Doryteuthis pealeii; assembly: GCA_023376005.1. Taxonomy (NCBI): domain Eukaryota; kingdom Metazoa; phylum Mollusca; class Cephalopoda; order Myopsida; family Loliginidae; genus Doryteuthis; species Doryteuthis pealeii. The sequence continues at coordinate 93,326,445 of CM042146.1, read as the reverse complement.
ACTGCTCAGCCACCAGGATTCCGTCCTTTAGCATCATGGATCACCACCCACGACCAATAACGTCTTTCATAGCAAGGTCAATATCCCGATGTGGCATGCATCTATGACAAAAAAATGTATTATTATTTCACATATATTGAAAATTATTTGTAGCAAAAAGATAGTTTGATTTTTGCTCAAAAGCGAAGCTATAACACCAGTTAAAATTTTACAAATCAGAAATCATTAATAACTTAAAATTAATTAATTTTAAGGCTTTTTTGGTAGCATTTTTGGATTCCTTGGGTCCAAATTCTTTTATAAACCAATTTTAGGACTAGGGAAGCTCTAGAACTTATTCTACAGACAAAAATAGATTACAAAACAACGCCATTTTTCTAGAACACCCCGCTCAAATTTGGAGAGCTAAAAATCAATATAACTCCGCCAATTTTTGAAATTGGAAGCTCAAATTTTAGGGATTGTCTAACTTTAACATAATCCACACCGTGACAAAATTTCAGAAAAATTGAAAGGGGTCAGTGACATGCCTGGAATGATTTTGACATGGATTAACCCAACAGCTATCCCAACATCCATATAAGAAGATAAGTATACAAGATGGAGTATACGTCAACCGGGTATATTCCTACAACATACGTCTATATACGTCCAACAGATATACTATATCGAGGTACGTCAATACGTTTGATTTTAAGGAATGGATTATGTAACACCTTAAGCCAACGTGAGGAGTTATTTTAGAAGAAATCAGATTGGCTGGTTGGCTAGACGAGTTAACGAACGATGGCGGTATCTCATCCAAATAGCCATTTTTCGCACGCGCAGTTCTTGGTTTAATATCTATTAATGATGGAAGATTCGCTTCGGTTTTTTGGCTGTAACAAAAACGAATGTCACTGATTTACGTCACATTACCTAAGCGTCATACGTAGAATGAATACACTCAAAAATTTGGGCAATGTAATGTTAGACAGTCCTCATTGGTTTTTTTTAAACAAAGTTTGAATAATACATGAACTGTATTTATATATTAATTATAGTTTTGTTTTATTTTAATATATTATATTTAAAGTTATCAGACTAAGTTTCATTTCAATTTAAATATTCTTTACTCCTTTAATAAATTTTATTTAATTTTTATTTTTTTACTCCTTTAATAAATTTGATGATTTTTTACTTTACTAATGATTTCAACTCATCCCCTCAGGCAATATTTATTTACGTCGCCCAGATGGGCGTTTTATTTTGCTAGTTAAATAAAAGGTGTCTATAAAAAAGAAATCTAGTATTCGTTATCAAAAACAAATGACGACAAAGACACAGAAGACTTCCCAAAGACCAAGACAAGAATTCCAACAGAAACCTAAGACCAAAAAATAAGCCACCCAGAAGATAAACCAGATCAAGCACGCAAAATAACAGATATACAGTTACCAGATCCATAGAAGAAGATAATTATGCAAGATGAGTTATATTCTAAGTTATTCTAAAGTTATATTCTACAACACACGTCTATATACGTCCACAGGTATACATCACGAGATACGTATGGGGATAAGTGGTTTTGGGTTGTTTTTACAGGTTCAAATTAGCTGGATATTCTTGGGCTGCGTGTTCTAATCGGGTTTTCTTTTAATCGCCATCTCTTATGGTGGTGCGCGAAGAAGGCTTCAAAGAAACGAGAAGGAAATAGACAAAAGGCAGGAGGTCGGTTTATGACTTAGGCTTATGACCGGTCATATGTCGACCGTGGCAAGGAGCGACTCACTCAGTTAAGGCCCTGACTCCAAATAGCAGAGAGATTTTTTTTTTTGGGGGGGGGGGGTCAGTTAGTTTATTTTACTTTTGAAAAAGAAAAAAAAGAAAAAAAGAAAAAAAGAAAGAGAGTAAAAGTCTTTTTTGAAAAAAAAGAAAAAGAGAAGATAGAAAGATGGCGGTGAGCAATGTGGAAGCGATAAAGCTAATCTGTTTCAATCGACATAATTGAAGATAAAAAAGAAGGAAGAAAGAGTGTGAGAGAGAGTTAAATCAAGATTATTATTATTGTTTACATAATTGAACTATTTGGCAATAGCTCTTAAGTAAAACATTAATCCTTGTATAATGGAATCAATCATGCTGTCATATATCCGCAAAGGTTCTGCTAGTTAAATATAATATATATAAATATATATATAATATATATATATAATATCTATTATAATGGAGATTGTTTGCTTTTCTGTCTGTAACCGAAACTAATATCACTACTCAAGTCACAATTCCCTTTGTTATTTACGTCCATTCTCTGGTTTTATTTATTTAAACCATCAATTTCTAATAAAATGTTTTACATTATTAATACTGTTAATCATTCTACAAATAATAACATGCAATTGTATTTATATATATCATCTAAAATAGCAGTTTACAGTGTGGACAGGAAGGCTTATTTGCATATTGAAATTAAAATTTGATTTTAATAAAATATGTGCTTGTATTATTGATTTTTAATCGTATGGTTTTATCAAAAATCTCTTCAATAAATCTTAAAAGAAATCGATTAACAAGAAGAAATAATCTGATTTTATTCTTTTACTTCCTATTTTAACTAAGTTATTAAATTAGGAAAAATTTACGTAATGAAAGAGAGAGTGAATAGAAGTGTAATTTCAGTTGTTTATTTTTCGATATACACCCCTCCTGTTTCAAAATCATGTTTATCTTATTATTATTATTATTATTTAGTTTCATTAAGCTTTTCTAAATTATATATTATAGCCTGGAGGAGGCCAGCAAAAAGCATCGGCCTGCATGTGAACTCTGCAAAACAGAGTTCCATGAGGCTTCAAGAAAGAATGGAGACATCTCCACGTTAGACGGTTAAGCCCCTTAAGCCAGTGAACAATTCACGTACCTGGGTAAGTAATATCTCATCCCAGATTAACGATATTAACACACGAATAGGAAAGGCATGGATGGCCACAAACAAATTGTCTGTCATATGGAGTCTGATCTCACTGACAAGCTAAAAGCGACATCTCTTCCAGGCTGTTAGTCATAATTCAGTAACTGCTGTATGGCTGCACTACCTGGACGCTACGAGGCGCTCGAGAATAAGCTAGATGGGACTGCACAAGATGCTGGCGATGCAGTTCTGAACAAGTCGTGGAAACAGCATCCCACAAGGGAGCAGCTGTATGGTCCCTGCCCTATCTCACAACTATCCGAGTGAGAACGGACAGGCATGCAGGGCACTGCTGGAAAGCAAGGAATGAACTCATAAGTGATGTTCTCCTGTGGAAGCCAACACATGGACATGCAAGTGTGGGCCGCCCAGCAAGGACCTATATCGACCAGCTATGTAAAGATCTGGCTGCAGCGAAAAGGAACTCCTGTGGCGATGAATGATAAGGGAAGGTTGGCGAAGAGATTGTTGGTATCCGTGCTGCCTGCGCGACAATGATGATGATGATATAATAGAGATATGAATCGTCTGTTATTACGGATTTGAGTTCTCTAGTATCGTAATCATAATATTACCGATGTATGTATTAATTCATTATAAGGTTCGGTTCTTAACTGGCAGCTGAAGACAGCCGAGGCGTTAAGGAGTTGGACTGATGAAAAGTCAGTCGGTTTTAATGATGAGAGCGTGAAACGTCGACACGGTGTCTTGTTGATACAATTTATGCTCCCAAAACCCGGTAGGACTTCTAGAACGAACTTTCCCGTTAGCGTAAAAGCAAGAACTCGTTGTTATTTATGGATATAAGTTCTCTTGTGATTGTAACATATATATAACGATGTAATGTATTTTAATCATTTGTTAAAAGATCGTTTCTTACTGGAGCTGAAGTAGGCGATGGGTTAGGGGTCGGAGTGACGAAAGTTAAGAAGTAGTTGCTAAGTCTACCACACTAATGAGACGTGAAAACGTCGAAACACGGTGCCTGTGGATGACTTATATATATATATATATATATATAATATATATATCATATATATATAATACAGTATGCAATCTTTTGGGGTTTGAGAAAGTTTAGAGATATTCGCAGTCCTTTCCACTTTCGCACGGTCACGCATCCCTGACTCTGGGAATGTGGAACAACTGACAACATCTAAAATAATAATCTTTTCTAAATCAAATAAATTCACTAGCAAAAAACTCAGCAAAAAATAAAGAAAGAAAGAAAGAAAGAACGAAAGAAAGGAAGGAAGAAAGGAAGGAAAGAATGGTCAAAAGAAAAAGAAAAGAAAATCTTGAAAATAAGAAGAACATTTAAAAACAGCTAATTGCACACCATTCCGTTATTATCAGAGAAGAAAGGTAAAAAGAAAAAAGGGATGTAACACAGAAAAAATATATGAAAAAGGAAAAAAAAAAAGAAAAGAATAAGAGAAGATAGAGAAAGGGGCGTGAGCGTACGAAGCGATAACGCTAATCTGTTTTAATCCGACATAATGAAAAAACACGAAAAAAGCAAACTATTAGCAAAACTCGACAAAAAAAAGAAAGAAAAAAGAACAAAGAAAAGAAAGAAAAAAGAAAAGAAAAAAAAATGGGGCTGAAAAGAAAAAGAAGAAAAAAAAATCTTGAAATAAAAATGTTTTAAGTATATAAGAAAAATAAATAAATTTTAAGCTAAAAAGTCATATAAACAAATCCTCCCAAAAGTAAACATAAATAGAATGGGCCGGGTTAGCTCAGTCGGTAGAGCATTCGGCTAGAACCACAAGGTTTCCTAGTTCGATACCGGTCCTCCGCCAACTTCAGCGTATGAGTAGCACAGGAATCTGTGCGTAAGTTAAGGAGCTGATGGTAGGTGTGGCGCACCACCTCAGACGCAAAAAACAATCTCCTTGGTCTAGCGCTAGTGAAAAAGGGATAAGACTCCCTCGCTGATTGGCTGATTACCGACTTTAAGGCGGCTCGACGACTTTACTTACTTTTTACTTATATTAGTTGCAGTATTTGTTGAGTGTAGCATGACACAAGCTGCTAGAAGGATACAGTGGGGATCGATCTCAAAACATGATCAGCAAGGATAGCTAAACAATGGCCTCTGCAGCAGATCATATCTATACAGAAAATCTAATACATTAATAGTAATTCACGTTTTCCTTAATTTGTAGGGCTGAACTGTTTATGTCTGAAACACCCTGGCGCAACACCAGAAGCCAAGGTCCAGAAAGAGAAAGCAGTAGCCAACAAAATCACGGCACATCAACATCTTCAGGATAGCTTCACAGCGAACATCTGTGGTCGGGAATGTTTTTCGAACGTTGGACTTCAATAGTCATAGGGGGTCGCTCTAGATTCAGGACACAAGAACTAATATTAATAGTTCTTCCGAGACTGCAATGCCCAATGAATTAAATTGTACGACCATCAATCATCTTGCATGCCCCTTCTGTTAAAAATAGACCGTCCAATCGCCAAAAGAATGAATTGCAAAAAAATGTAAATCCCTTATTATCTGGTGTTGCTTATCCGCCGAATTCTTATTTATATGAGTGTTATCTTCTCACTAAATAATGGACAATTCGTTTTTATTATACATAAAGAAAGGGGAAAACATGTACACAGAAAAAAATATAGAAAGAAAGAAGAAAGAAGAAAGAAAGAAGAAAGAGAGCAGGGGAAAGATAGAGAGAGGGTGGGTTGGCGTGCGGAAGCGATAATGCTGATCTTTCATCGAACATAGTTGAAAAGACGAAGAAGGAAAGAAAGACAAAAGAGCACACGAGAGAGAGGAGAGAGAGAGAGAGAGAGAGAGAGAGAGAGAGAGAGAAGAGAGAGAGAGAGATAAATCAAGATTATATTACATTTTATATATGGAACATGTTTTAAGAGGTCTGAATTAAACATATCAAACGTTTTAAATAATTATATTATCATACTGTGGTATATCCACAGGTCCTGCTAGTAAATATAGTTTAGTTGCAGTATTTGCTTGAGTGTAGCATGGCACAAAGTCTTGAAGGATACAGTGAGGATCGAACTCACCACGTTATGATCAGCAAATATGGTTCTTATCCAAAGCTCTCCAGCATATCAATACTTATAGAGAAAAATTAAATATCATTCTTGTAAAAACAGCTTGACCAATTTTCCGTTTTAAATGATCTCAAATTTTAACGGCATGTGTAGAACAACTCAAAAGTATCTTATTATAAATGGAGATAACGTGTCATCTGTCTGTAATCGAAACTATATCAGTACCTTAGGAACACAGATAGTGCTTCACGTATACATGTACATAATGTGATAAGTATAAACATACGTGTACATGATGAAACGTGTTCACGTATACATTGCATAAGTGAAGTATAACCACAGCGAACATAGAACCAGCTCGAATCCCCAGTGACTTCCCTACTACCCTCCCCCCCAAAAAAAAAATCTGAAGGTAACTGTGCTTAATCTGACACACAAACGCAAAATATAACTTTCCCTAATCTCTTTCAATTCCACAGGAACACCAATAGTAGTAAGTTTTAGGGTACTTACTAACGTGCATAAATCCCAAATGGGTTAAAAGGGGTCCTCCTTAGCCTTGGTCGGCAACCCATTCAGTCAAGTCCGACACAAAACTCTGCCTTCAAGGAAAGGCTAGGGGAGAAACCCGAAAACAAATCAGGAGCGGAGTCCTCCCAAGGTGTTGTGATGCGAAATCCAGTATTACCCAATCAACTCCTGCGACACTACCGTTTACAAACAGCAATGGTACCTTACTTCCTTGGGATCACAGTGTCAGTGTGGAGAGGGGGGATTTGCTGCATGGACAACAGCTAATCCTCCATATGAACCGCCCAGACTATGTAGTTCAATTTGTTTAAAAATTGACACCTTCATCGTCTCTCGTAGACGAAGGCTGCCAACCACCATCAGTACCAAATCACAATTCCCCCTTAGTTAATTTATTGTCAACATTCTCCATGATTTGATTTTATTTAAACCTCAATTATCAATAAAGTTTGTTTTAACATTATTAATATTGTTGACTATAATCTACATAGCTAAGGATATTTAACCACGTACCCCACGTGTACAGGTTAGGCACAAGGCCCCCTATTAATGTGGACACCGAAACCGAAGCTCATGGTGGCCAGGTGCAAAAATGCGTTAAATCCTGTAGGCAATTCCCTCAAGAGGGACGCCGCCGCGCCCCCCCAGGCAGTGGACAATAAACCGAGCCATGTCCCTTTAAAATTTAGGGGGCAGGTCTTGCCTGGGAAAGATGGCCCTGGGATCAACGATGTTACTAGTACGGTCAGCCCACCGAAGCACCGAACTCACCTCTATTGTATACAACACGACTTCCTCTTGACCTTTTTCTACTCAACATTAGGCGAGAAATACTATGCTGGAGGAGGGTAGAGCCAGTTTGAGTGGGTACCGGCCTTCTCACAATAGTGAGAATTCCAGTCGCTCTTGACGTTCACTTTCGGACTAATACCCTTGGGAAATGTATGACCACCCATCCTTCAGCAAAATAGTACACTAATGTTCTTCTACAATGATGCTTTAGCTTTAAATAACCCACAAAGGTTTATAATCCCATTAAACAAGAAAACCAACCAAACAAATCCTGAGTCACGGTAGTGGAAACTTTAAAATGAAGTTAGTGAAATTACTGTAATTAGAATGATTGCGCTACCATCGATGCTACGATAGGCGCTTAGAGTGGTAGTGGTAGTTAGAGTATCAAGGAGGGGGTAAACGAGTCAGGATATGAGAATTAACAAATGCAGAAATAGCGTGCAAGAGACAATTCATTAGATCGCAAATTTTACATATAATATCGATTAGATTACGGAAACTCCTGAAGTACATAACCCAACCCTAAAATGTAACAACCATAAACCCTTACCTAACCATAAACCCTTACCCTAACCCTAATATCTCAAGAGATTTCGGTATTTCGTTAAATGTTTTAATGAAATGTAATGCCTTTTTACGTATCTAAATGATGTTATACTCTTGCGCTCTATTCCGCATTGGTACTAATGAAATGAAATCTAATTATAATGGAATATTGTATGTTCTCTATCTGTAACCGACTACGTCATCACCAACGTTCACAACACCCTTAGTTAATTTCGTCATTATTCTCAATGATTATTAAATAATCATTATTTAATCAACATCTTATTTATCAACAAGGTCTCTATTAAGGTCAAACTGAGATATAATTGCCTCAAAGTATTATCTGCGAATGTTATGTTATGTCATTAAGAAATAAATGTTTACATATGTATGGTTGAAATAATTTGCCATACCGGTTTAATAAGACCGTGTTTAATAAATAATACTTGGTGTTTATTTGATTTCTAAATTATCGTTTTATTCCTCAAACGTATAAAAGCATCCTATGTATAATTGATATATTGAAAATCAATTAGAATAAAGTAAAAATAAGTATAATCATTTTTATGTTTCCTATTAATTTCATTAGTCATTCTAATCATAGTACTTTCAATATACGGACCATATGACTTTAGGTACCCTTTTTTGACTCGATTAAGAAGGGACATGTTTTCCATTTACACCGTAATATCGGTTGTTTTTAAGCAGACAATGTTTTTAAAAATTATAAAACCGTTGAGGTTTTTCAACTGCCCCGCCGAACCCTCATAAACCTCCTTTAACCCAACCTGCTAACCCCTAACCCCTAAAACCTAACCCTAACCAAAACAACCGGATATGACGGTGTAAATGAAAAACATGTCCTTTTCTTAATCGAGATCAAAAAGGGGTGCCCTAAAGGTATATGGTCCCAATTATAGTAAGACTTAAATACTTGTGGCCGAGTGCGCATTTTTTTTGCTTGTTAAATTAAATGAAAATTAAAATGAAGGAAATGAAAGAAAAGAATTATTTTTAAAAAAACTATTGAATAAAAGCGATTGAACTGAAAATGGAAAATGAACGCAGTTTCTCGAAGAGAAGGACAAAAGAAATAAAAATAAAAGCACCGGAGCGTCTCTCTGACCCATTTTTTCAGAATTTTGTGAAAATGCAAGTGACGTCAAGAAATATAATTGCAAAAAAAAGCCTTTTTCCTTTTTTTTTTTTTTTTTCCAAATGACGATTGATTAGATGAACCAATGGTCGAACCAAACTCTTTTAATGTAAAATTGACTAACACACATGCGCAGATTTCAATTAAGTTATTTTTCTGCGCTAAAACTTGACAAGGCTACAAGTGTGTGTAAGTCAATCAGAATCAATGGTACAAATGCAAATAAGCACGCAAGAGATAAATATAATTAAAATGCATTTTACGTAATAAATACATCGTTATTTGGATCCTTCCGCCCACTAAGGACGGTGGGTAGTGTCCAAAATAAAAAATATGCTTTATCTGCATCTGCGCAACCTGACTCTGGGCCAATTCTTGAAGTGACAGTCTTTGTGCACTGAATGCACAAAACTGGTGATGCTTTCTGGGGTCTGCCTGGCTTTTCTTTCTGGCTCTCTTTTTGTCGAGGCTACTCTCCTCTTGTCTCACCCTTCTCCGTGTCTGCTTAAGCGTAATAAATAGCATTAGATTACGGAAATTCTCGAAGTAGCCTAGCCATAACTCTAACACTTAACACTAACGCATTACCTAACACTAACCCCAAAACACTAAACACTAACATAAAACTAACCCTAACTAAAACTAAACAAACCCTTACCCTAACCCTAAACGATGCGTCTGCAAAGTTTCCGGGTATTTCTGTGAAATGGTAATGCTTTTTAATACGTCATCATCATCATCATCATCATGACGCGATAGTAGCAATGGATATCCATGAAGATCTCTCGCTAACATTACTGAACATTATTTATCATTGTTTATCATTCATTGCCCCGCATAGAGCTGGTCAATGTAGGCCTTTACTGGAGGGGGGCCCCGACCCCCCCCCCCGGCCCTTTTAAAGGTTTTTGGGCCATGTGCTGGTTTCCACAAGAAGACGTCGCTTAACGACGCAAAATCCACGAAGGACATGACTAGTTTCCTCTGCTTTCGTTGTTAACTTAATACCAGGTCTGGTCTCTGGCCGGTGATGTGGTAATTCCAGTCAAAGTCCTAGAGATTTTATGCGTCTCATTTTCCAGACAGATTCGGGCTTGTGCATATATCATTTAGTTGTATGGTGAAAATTGACTTTCTTGCAACAATTCGCCAATGGATAACCTTTCCCACCCAATCGTGCCTAGTCTGTACTCTCTTAGTGCTAATTTGCTGCATTGCCTATTAATATGAATTAAACGTTTTCGTTTTTTTCTCCACACATTCTACACTTTACATCTGTTGCGTCTTATCTATTTTACTTTTATATTTGTTGTTATGGCATTGTCTTGTGTTGCGATTATAAGAAGATTCCGTTTTCCCTCTTAAGATTTCACTTCTTAGCCAAGTCATGTCTTCTCTTTCGGATCTCTTCCAGTTGTCAACTTGAAGTATCCATATAGTTTGTGTTTCTTCCCATTTCTGTGTTCTGTTTTTGTTATATTTGGGCAACGTTCAATAATGTTTAGCAGTTGTTTTTTCTTGTCTTTGCTCTTTTTAGTGTATTCATCGAGTACTCGAATTGTCGCATCTACACAGTCTTTAATATTATTATTATTTATATTCCTTGCGACCGCCCTGTTAGCTGTTTGCAGTGGAATACACGACTGCACCTCTGCCAAAGGGATAACTTCCCCTCAGTCATGTCAATGACGTTAAACTGCATTTAATGGTGAGTTCCAATTCTGAGCTCTGGGGAGTGTGGAGTACCCCTTGATCACATTACTCCCGGTCCTTACTCAGCCCGGAGTGGTAAGTACCTTTAGGGGTCCATCTATGGGTTCATTTTTCGAGTTTTTGAAATGTTTAAATTAGTACCTATCAAGATTGAATAAAAACGGCTTCGGCATAAAAAACCCCAGAGTTGATATGCCGTAAATTGCCCAGATTATTTTGGGGGCAGTGAATTCTTGGTGTGCTGAGGTGACACTTTTTGTTGATAAAGAAACACACAACCACAGTTGACTTTTTATATATTAAGGTGTGTGGCCAAAGATCCCCGCTCCTACATATGACTAAGCCAGAATCATGTGATTTTACCCCCCGCCCCCCCCTCCTTGCTAATCAATTGGCAGTACTCTGAGGTTGATACAATATCTTACCGATCCTATTTGTCATAATTAACCTTGACATTCTTGGACGACGGACATAGGATTAAATTACTGGACCTTTACCAATACGCAGGTAGGACTTTACGCTTACCAAAGGATCACAGGATTCCATAACATAGAACTTTCTTTAAGCTCCTTTCCAACTTGGCCAAGGATGCACTTAAACACACACACACACACACACACACACACACACACAAACGCACCATTCTTGTGCATTACGCAAAGTGCGTTTTTTAACTGATCGACAATTTTACAAAATACAGCGATAATACCGTTAACTGGGATAATTTTGTCACGACAATCGTGACATGAGATTTTGTGATAGTGTTGCACTCTAGCCGGTAGCACAATACTTTGCCTGCGAGAAGATAATGTTCGAAGTAGATTTTCATCACTGCAATTAATATCCACTAGCAAAGCTATTTAAGTTTTAATGTAATACAAATATTATATTGATAGAATGATCCAACGAAACTAAATAAGAACGGAATATAAATATTACACTTATTTTGGTGCTCTTCATAGTGATTCAACTAGAAAGAAGACAGGGTTATGGGTTAGTTTTAATGGGAAATAATGGGTAGTTTAATGAGTAGATCACATATTGGAATTACAACACGGTAGATCACATATAGAAGAGGCACCTTATTTTAATTGATTTCTATATAAAATTAAATATATGGTGCTTTTTAATACGTTTGAGAATAACCTGATAGTATAGAAAATCAGTAACAGTAAATATTATTTATTAATACCCAGTTTTGTTAAAATCATTATGCAATTATACACTATGCATATCTTTAATTTCTTAGAGAGATATTACACATATTTCAGGATTTAAATGTTAATAATATGGGCAGTTTTGCGGCAAATCTAACTCAGACTTTATAGAGATATCGTCCAATAATAAATGTAATTAAGAATTAAATAATGACTATAAATCATAATTGTTTGAGAAAAATAATTTAATAACTAAGGAAATCTGTGATGTCAGTGTGTGTAGTGTTGGTTACAGACAGATAGTTATAATCTCCCATTATATTAGAGAAACAATGCATACCCTGTCGTGGGGCTTAGAATATAACTGCTTAAAAAAAAGTTATGCTCTCCTCCTCAAAAAAACAGAAAGAGACCGAACGCTAGCGTTCGGAAACTTTCTGAAATGGGCTAGGATCACCCTTAAAAAAAACTAGTATATGAGAGCATTAGGTAAATTTATAAAAAGAATGTACAGAATATTTTTTGAGAGGTTTCTCATGAAACCTCCCCATCTATCAATGGAGCTTAAGTAAATACACACAAGCTTTCACCACATAAACAAAAGCACCTGGGTCAGTAGTTAATGTATTGTGGGCACTCACCCAATCGTGTGTGGACGGGTATAACATATATAATATATTATTATATATATATATATTACTTGAAAAGAACCGGACGAAAGGGCCCTTGTATTTCATAATCCCGGTCCTAAATGTTACTTCTATGATCAACGGTTAAGCAACCGTGGATTAACTAACAAATTAGTGAAATACTTCTCGTTGTTTTGGAACCCGAGCCAATTTCTCTCTTTTCTCGATAATAAAATACTAGATAGATATTTTTACCCATCTCTCATTTCAAAATTTATTTGCAATTATAATGTATTTTTATTATTCTATTTACTTAAGAAAATTTGAAAGGATTTTCAGTCGAACGATGCTAATTGTGTTCTCAAACTCGCCAACACGACTGATGCCGGCTCAATATCGAATCCTAGACAAGTCCGTTATTGGTGTAAATAATCTCGCAAATTTATAATGTGCTAGTATATATATATATATATTATATACGGGTTAGCTCAGTCGGTAGAGCTGGCTAGAAACCACAAGGTTCCTAGTTCGATACGGTCCTCGCCAACTCTACGTATGAGTAGCAACAGGGATCTGTGCGGTAAAGGAGCTGATGGTTAGGTGTGTGCTACCTCAGACGCAAAACAAATCTCCTTGGTCTAGCGCTAGTGAAAAGGGGAATAAGACTCCCCGCGATGGGCTGATACGCGATTTAGGGCCGCCCGACGACTTTACTTACTTTACTTTATATATATGATTATATATTATATATATATATGATAGATAGATAAGATAGATAGATATAGATGTGAGGTATCCAAAACCTTGGTAGTAAGGGATGATTCTATATGGATTTCTTAAGACACACTGTATTATTATTGTATGATCATATATAATACAGCGAATCTTTAATCACTACAGAGAGCTCAATGTATAATAACTTTTTAGTTATATACAGAGCAATATTTAATCTTTAAAATGAAAGGAAAAACTCATACGTTATTCATAAATAATTTATTTTCGACCAAATGGGGCCTTTATAAATAATCTAAGTTGATTAACAAAACTCCCCAAATCAAGTCTCCATCAGATGGATATCATCATAATAGAAAATTATTGATGATTATCCATAAAGGCCCAAATTTTTGGGCGAATTAATTTATATGTAATAATGGTGTTGAGGTTTTCTTCTTTCAAGATATATATATAATATATTATATATATATATATATATATATATATGAAAAGGCCTTTAAAAAATCGGTCATTTTCGCTATAAATCTATTTCTACCCACAGTATCAGTGTATGTCTATGAGTTTTCCATCCAGACGCTGACTTTAATTGTAGTTTTTTATGGTAAATCAGAAATTCAATGAGGCTTAATATCAATTTTTCTGGGAAATCCTGAAAGGTTTTTGATTACAGTTTCTTCTCATCAATCTTAGAGGGGGTTGGTTATGACTTAGGGATTAATTTCGTCAGATAGTCCTCACTCTGGATGGTTTTGTCCCTCAAATGAATTATTAGAAATCATCGTAATACCAACTGATTGGTAACCCATCTACGGAATATATATTATAAATATTATAATATATATAATAAATATATATATTAATATATTGAAGGTTAAGTAAACAAATGTGTTTATTTTATATGCTTTAAGCCGACAATCTTTGGAGGATATGTGCTTAAATTGAAGTCATACTAATTTTGAAAATTAATAGTTAATAATTAAGGAATTTAGGTGGGCATATATGTTCAAATGTAAGGCTAAACAATCGAGAAAAATGTCAATAGGTCGAAATGTACATTCAGGGGATGACATTTTTCCTCAATTGGTTTAGCCTTAATTTTGAACATATATGCCCGCCAATTCATTAATTATTAACCATTAATTTTTCAATTAGGTATGACTTCAAAATTAAGCACATATCCTCCAATAATAATATATATATATATAATATATAATTATATATATATATTATATACACACACCGTG
>CM042146.1:93290160-93311853 GCA_023376005.1 Doryteuthis pealeii | reverse complement strand
CTGTTCACACACAGAGCCACTTTCCTGTCTTAACTCTGCTGATGAGGCATAATATACCGAAATGTACATACAGAGATCGACTTTTCTTCGATTTGTTTACGCCTAACATTAAACAGATAATGCACGCCAATTCATTACATTATCAACTTAATTAATTTTCAAATTAGTATGACTTCATTAAACCACATATTATCCCAAAAATTGTCGGCTATCGCCATCTTAAACAGACTGTTTACTCTCATATGTATATATGTAAGACCGCCAAAGGTGCCCCATCCGTTAATAGGAGAGCGTTGCCTAGATATAATATATATATATATATTATATATATAGTTGTGTGTGTGTGCTATATTATTAAGTAAAAAATTCTCAATATTGGCGATTAGAGCATGTATATCTAAGTTAGGTGGTAGGTCAATTGTGCTGGGTTTTTGGTTCCTTAAAAATGATTTTTTTTTAATTGAATACAACCCAAGAATTAATAAAAATAAAAACAATGCCGTGTATAGATTGTGGCCTCACCTTTTTGATTCTGTAAATGTATGTGGGCCTACCCGGTTTGAAATGTGTCCTACCTCAAGTAAGAGTAGTTATTTATAGATAAAGTAGTAGTGCAATTATTGAAAACTAATATTTTTCGCATATTAGTTCATTTCAAGAAATGAAATTCAGTCATAGCTATTATATAGTAATTAAGATAATTAAAAATTAATTATCCATCAATTTACATGAATCAGCCAATATATGTAATTCTAAAATATTATTAAATTCTGAAATAGGGTTAGTGTTAGGATTACAGGTTATTATTATACCTTATAATATGCTTTTTATGGTAGGCCACTACTATAAAGAGACCATGATTTCGTAGGCCAAATTCAAAAGTTAGGCCACCATACTAGTAATGGTACCATAAAACCTTGGTATAGATAACCTAAAGGCTGACATGCCATGTCTTAATTTAAGAGCTATTGCCAAATATATATCAGTATTTTGCAGATGTACAATATCTGGTAACTAGTCTACATGAACTAGCATTTACAAATTCACCCTTGTGGACCCCTATGGTTTTTAAGTACTCTGTATAACATTTTATTCCTCCCACGGAGTCTATGTGACCACTTTGAGGAAAAGCTCGTGCTAGACCTTGGTCAAATTTCCCTATCGCTCTAACGTATTGCTTTATTGTTCTGAATTTTTGAGTTTGAGGTTTGAGAGGTATTATTTTGATTTTTCAGACTGTTGTCCTCATCTCTATTGTGAAATATGCATACACAAACATTTTCGGTCGTTCTACCACCGAGTCTTCTTCGGGTGTTTCCTGTAATCTCTATTGTTATAGTCATATCGGTCCATACTGTTTATTTTTAATCAAATAATAACAATCAGCCTCATCATTAAAAAAATTCAGACAAAGGAATATCAAATCGATATGGATTCTATTATAACAATAGTGATTAAAGGGAAACTTGAAGAGGACCGGGAGGGACTACAACGGCCGAAACGTTTAGTTATGCATATTTTCATATAAAGATTGAGAACAACGACCGAAAATCATAATGTAAAAAAAAAGATGGGCAGATGCAGACATGTTGTAAAATTTTACAAATGTTAAGTCTAGATCGGCCCTAAAAAAAATTAGAAAGACACCGTGGAGGATCGAACTCGCTACATCAAAATATTGTCTGTAGACCACTTTAGTTATGCGAGGAGAGTTGAGACCCTACTAAACGTTGTTGTTGACTGGAGAGAGACTACGCTTGTTATACTGGCTGCTTCCATTGCACGGCGGCGTGCGCTCTCTCTGATGTCGCTAAGATGACAAAATATGCTGTAGTAATAAAGGAAACGTGTGCTGCCTGGATTCTTGAGTATTTTTATTACGCATAAGCGACACACAGTAAAGCAGAGGAGAGGAACTTTGTCCTCAGTTTTTCTTCTCTAACATCTTTTTTCTCTCATATTAACAGAAAACCTAGTATTATTAATATATATATATATATAAATTATAATATAATATACTATTATATCATATATATATATATATTAGTATGATAATTTGATTATTAAACGTTTGATATGTTTACTAAAAACTATGTTCAATATGCAAAAAGCATAATACTTGATTTTAACTTTCTCTCGCTCATTTTCTTTGCTTTTTTTTGATTGTGTTTTCTTCTTCTTTCCTTCTTTTCACTTTTTCATCTTTTCCATTTTGTTCGATTTAAACTGATTAGCGTTATCGCTTCTCACCCCTTCTCTATATATTTCCCTCTCTCTTTCTTATATATACTGTATCTGTCTATATTCAATGTAAGAATTCATATAAGAGGAAAGGGCGTAGGCGTAGGAAGCGATAACGCTAATCTCGTTTTATCAACATAATGAAAGACGAAAAAAAGCAACACTATTTTAGCAAAAACTGCAGACAAAAAAATAAAGAAAGAAAAGAAAGAAAAGAAAAGAAAAGAAAAGAAAACAGCGCGAAAGAAAAAGAAAAAAAAGCAAATAAAAGAGGATAGAGTGTATGAGGTAGCAGGAAATAGTATATTCAAAGTGTATTTGCCTCTCCTATTACTTTCATTAGGTCATATAATAAAAAAACGGAGTGCCCGTGCGCAGAAAAAAACAGTGAATACAATTTTAGCTGAAAGGAAGATGTGACGACACTCATAAGAAAATAAGAAGTTTGAGGCACTAAGCAGAGCCCAGCCAGGTAAACAGGAACATGTCTCAGAATTTCCTCTATGCAAATTATTAGGATAACCTCTAATCGCCCTGGCACCGTCGACTTTTACAGAGAGAGCAAATTCGACAATACAATGGGCCCGTACCAATTAAAGGAAACACGAGATGCTATAATAAACCTACAACAAATTACTAATACGTATAACTTATACTGAAAGTAAAAATAAGATAACTAGCCCCCCTATTTAGAGTGAGTATATAGACCCTATAACCGTGTATATAAAATGTCCCCGAGGATATGTCGTGACATTCAATTTGGATAAATCAATACACCTAACCATTTTGAGAGACTTAATTAGTATAATAATTAATGATAATTTAGCGGGGCATAGTTATGTTCAAAACATTAAGTGCTAAACCAAATCAACGCAGACACAGGAATTCAACATCCTGAATGTAAAATTATCGGAAACCTTCCGACATTTCTCATTTGATTAGCCCTACATTTGACAATAAAATGCCGCCTAACTTCCTAATTATAACTAATTAATTTTTCAAAATTAGGATGACTTCAATTAAGCAACAATATCCTCAAAAATTGCGGCTTAAGCCAATAAAATAAAACCAATATTGTTACCTTAACCTCATACATATATATATAAAATATATTATATATATATATTAATATTATCCGTAGATGGTTACCAAGTCAGTGTGGTATTACGAAATGATTCTTAATAATTCATTGAAGGGACAAACCAACCAGAGTCAGACACTATCTGAACGAATATAAATCCTAAGTCATAACACCCACCCCCTCTTAAGATGATGAGCAAGAATCTGTAATAAAACCTTGGCAGATTTCCAGAAACAATTGTATATTAAAGCCTCAGTGAATTGTTTCTGTTATTACCCATTTACAATAAAGTCAAGCGGTCTGATTGAAACTCATAGACACTACACTGATAACCTGTGGTAGAAATAGCATTTACTAGACGCGAACAAATGACCGATTTCTCTAAGCATGTTTCATTTAATTATTATAATCTTTTGAAA
This sequence comes from Doryteuthis pealeii, assembly GCA_023376005.1. Lineage (NCBI taxonomy): Eukaryota > Metazoa > Mollusca > Cephalopoda > Myopsida > Loliginidae > Doryteuthis > Doryteuthis pealeii. Next base: position 93,308,112 of record CM042146.1, on the reverse strand, counting down.
AGGAGGAAAACCCAACACCATATTACATTACTAATTATCTACGCCAAAATTTAATATATGGGAATAAAGGTCGTTGAGTTCTTTCCTTCATTTTAAAGATAAATATGGCCTGTAATAATCTAAAAAGATTATTATACATTGAGCTCTCTCGCTAGTGATTGTAAAGATTCGCTGTATTTATACATACTGCATCATACAATATAATTACAGTTGTCTTATATCACATATAGAACATCCCTTACTACAATTTTGCGATACCTCACATCGTATATCTATCTATATATATATATATTATACTATATAATATATATAAATAGTAAAGTAAGTAAAATCGTCGGGGCGCGCCTAAAGTCGTATTCAGCCGCATCAGCAGAGGAGTCATAATCCCCTTTCTCACTAGCGCTAGACCCAGAGGGATGGTTTTTGCGTCTAGGGGTGGAGCACACACACTACCATCAGTCTTTACCGCAATCCCTGTGCTAACTCAAGTACGCAGAGTTGCGCAAAGACCCGGTATCGAACTAGGAAACCTTGTGGATTTCGTAGCCCGAACGCAATCTACCGACATGAGCCTACCCGTATATATTATATAAATATATACTAGCACATGATAAATGCGAGATTATTTACACAATACACGGTAAACGTTGGATCGTATGGATTACGATTTAGCCGCAATCAGTCCGTGTGGCGAGTGACGAACACAACCTGGCATCGTTCGACTGAAATCCTTTCAAATTTCTTAACGTAAATTAGAATAAATAAAAATCACATATAATGCAAATAAATGAAATGCAGAGATGGGCGGTAAAAATATCTGATCAGTTATTATTTTTCGAGAAAAAGAGAGAATGCTCGGGTTACCAAAACAACGAAGTTTGTCACTAATTTGTAGTTAATCCACGTGCCTTAAACCGTTGGATATATGCCAAAGTAACATATATAGGGAACCGGGTTATAGAAAACTACAAGCGGCCCTATCGTCCAGAAATTTTTCAAGTTATCCCAAAATTATATATATAATTATATGTATACCCGCAAACACACGATTGGGGGAGTGCCCAACAATACAATTACTTACTGCCAGGTGCTTTTGTTATAGTGGTGAAGCTTGTTCGTATTCAAGCTCCATGATAGATGGGGAAGTTACAATTGAGAGAAACCTCTCAAAATTTCATGGTACAATCTTTTAAATTTCCTAAATGGCTCTCTATATACTAGTTTATTTTAAGATGATCCGTAGCCCTTCAGAAAGTTTTCGAAGCGCAGGTAACGATTTCTCTATCTGGTTTTGAGGAGGAGAAGCATAACCTTAAGCAGTATATTCTAAGCCCACCGACAGGTATGCATTGATTTATTTCTTTAGTCATAATGGAGATTATTAACTATCGTCTGTAACACAACACTACATCACGCACATGACATCACGATTTCCTTTTAATTTAATTTTCTCAACAATTATGATATAGTTCATTAATTAATACTTATTAGCATCGTATTATTGACGATATCTCTATTAAAAGTCTGTTAGATTTGCCGCAAAACTGACCCATATATAATACATTTAACATCCTGAAATATGTGTAATATCTCTCAAGAAATAAAGATATGCATAGTGATATAAATTTGCATAATAGCTTTACAAAACTGGGTTTGATAAATTAATGGTTTACTAGTTACTGATTTTCTAAATACTATCAGGTTATTTCTCAAACGTATTAAAAGCAACCTTATATATAATTTATATTAGAAATCGAATTAAAAAAAGGGTGCTCTTCCAATATGTGATCTACCGTGTTGTTTACATTTCCAATCATGCTGATCTACTTCATTAACATCCATGTATTTTCCCATTGAAACTAACCCTAACCCTGTTCTTCTTTTTTCCTAGTTGATCACATATATGAAGAGCACCAAAATAACTGTAATATTTTTATATGTCGTTCGAGCAGTTTCGTTGATCATTCTAATTCAATATAATATTTATACATTAAACTTTAAATAGCTTTGCTAGTGGATATAATTGCAGTGGATGAAAAAATCTACTTCGAACATTTATCTTCTCGCAAGCAACAGGTAGTGGTGCTACACGGTAGAGATGCAACACTATCACAAAAATATCATGCCTCACCGATTCCGTCGTGAATCAATTAACCCACGTTAAACGGTAATTATACGCTGTATTGTAAAATTTGTCGATCAGTATAATAAAAACGATTATGCGTAAAATGCACAAGGAAAAATGTGTGTGCGTTTGGTGTGTGTGGTGTGTGTGCTGTGTGTGTATGTGTGTAGAATTTTAAGTGCCATCCTTGGCCAGTGGAAAAGGCTTTAAAGGAAAAGTTACTTGTTATGGAATCCTTTTGGTGATTCTTGTGATAAGACGTAGTAAGTACTATCCTGCGTATTGGTAAAGGTCCAGTATTAATACTCCTATGTCCGTCGTCCAAGATGTCAGCCGTAATTAAATGCACCACAGGTACGGTCGGTTAAAGTATTGTATTCAACCTCAGAGTACTGCCTTCCCACGAACTCCGCAATGACCATAGGAGAGAAGTACTCACATGATTCGTCGCATCATGTCTATATGTGAGTAATGAGCTGGAAGAGCATCTGGCACACACCTATATCAGTACCTTAGGAACACCAATAGCTTCACGGTATACTATATGAGTATATTAAAAAATATGTGAGATATACAACAGTGATAGTGTGCGTAGTGTTTCTCTATGTTATCAACATGAACGTGCTCGACTGTCAACCTCATGACTACAACAAAAGATATGCATCTCACTAGTCCCCCAAATAATCTGGTTGTTGAATTTAACAGACCGGACGATCATGCACTCATTGTGAGAAGTACCTAATTTGTACTGTCTGAAGTGCGCTCCTTTTATTAGCTCGGAAATCTTCGTGATATGGATCACTAAACTCTACTTATCACAACACCCCTCTCTTCTCTCTCTCAAAACTCGTAATTTTAAAAATATATTCTATCCTACATAGATAGGGACTACTAACATACGGGTTGACTCACCCACTGCCGTGATCTGTGCATGGTAAGACTCAAGGGCCAGTAATAGTCATCAAGGAGACTACTCCCACACTCCAGAGCTCTCATGAAATGGTTATATCCCTCCTACACTATCTCTAAAATTGCTCGATTTAACCGTCATTCACATGAGAGCTGAGACAGACCACATGTTATCCCTTATGCCAGAGGTGCAGTCAGTGTTATATCAGCTGCCAACATTGTCTAAGACAGGGCGGTCGCCAAGCGAATTAAATAATAATAATATAACAGGACTGTGTAGATGCGACAATTCGAGCTACTCGATGAATACACTTGAAAGAGCCAATGATCACGTGAGACAGAGATAAGGACCAACATAAATTCTCACCAATATGAGCTGCCGCTTATAAAAAAGTGATAAGCATAAAAACAGAACCACAGCTGTGTAGCGACATAGATAATCAGCGGACTACTCGCGATACTATGTCAAAGAGTAAAGTCGAAACTGCAGCGAGATCGCAACATAGCGCGATCATAGAAAGCCTTACATAGAGCTCTGGCTTAGAGGGAGTGTGAAATCATACCTCAGCGAGAAACAAATTCGGACAATACTCTTCACTCGGATACGTCAACACATAGCGATTGCGCGTGATAATCAGAACTCGAGAATACCATGTTATATAGCTACACATCTAGGATGAAAGACAGCCTACAGGCGGGCCATTATGTATGAAGCTCTTGCGTGAGTAATGCCTCGCTCGAGCTCTACTGAATAAAACTGAAACCTATATTTGATATTCTCGCACTACCATAAAACTAGCACTAAAGGTACGCGCCCATCTTAATCTGCATTGCTAGCTAAGAAGTGCAGATCAGTATGTGCTCATTGTGGGTTGGAGGGAAAGGTTTGATCCATGTGGACTTGTGCAGAGGATGAAGTCAATGTTTCACCCAATCACCTAAATCCTGCCATATTAATTGCAACAAGCCCGACTCTCTAGAAAATACGGGTTACTCATATATATCACATCCGTACGCATGAGTAACACCAGAATTCGACTCACTGAATATCACAGACTCAGACACAGAGAACTTCAGCAAAGAGACGGAACTCTTATGCCATCTCGTGGCATTATTGCCCCGTCGTTCTCTCTCTTGATGGAAGTAAGCCAGCACATGGAGAGCCCATCACCTAGTGCGGGTGTTCACTTAAAGTGTATCTACCTGTACACCCATTTCACCAGTCTCTAACGCTGTGAGGCTATATATGAGAATCGCATCTCAAACTAGATCAATAATAATTGAGTATGTACTAGTAAGATGTTATGCTCGATGATGAGTTTATCGGTTACATGCATATCCATGCGACTAGGCGCGTCATGATGATGTGACTGATTGATGATTGTGACGTATAAAAAGCATTACATTTCACAGAAATACCCGGAAACTTTTGAGACGCTCGGTGTCTAATTCGTCGTTAACAGTGACGGTTATTAGTTTAGATATATAGTGTCTTAGAGCGTTAAGCGTTTATCCTCTCCGATATAAGCTGTGTTAGTTGATATCAGTGTTTGGGTAGGGTTAGCATCGATAGTCCCGTATGTGAAGTAATATGATATACGTAGTTCACTGATATACCAGAATTGACTGGCTAGGCATCGAGTTCGTGAGACTTTCAGAGTGGCCAACAAAATTCGGTACATGCTAATTGCATATTAATTCTCTCCGCGTAATGACACGCCACAGGACACGAGAGAGGGTGCGCCCCGAGAGGCAGAGGTGAGCGAAATAGTGATAGCCTCGATCGAAAGCACATAAATATGAGACACGACATTATAAGCCAGCAAAGCCCGCTAGAAGAGGCGATCAGCAGTTTGTGTGCCATGTCTGTTCGCCATCCGAGGAGAGGAACTGTTGCACTCGACACTCTCGGTCCTGGCCAGGAGTCTACGATATGACGCAGAGTGATCAGTATAAAACTGTGCATACTATTTTTCCATATGCATTCCTAGACAGCCCACCCTCCGTTGAAGTAGCCACGAAAAGTGTGATCCTAGTTACAAGCGACTGCCTATTTGATCCGGTACTACACGATCGGCATCCCTCTGTATCGCCATCAGGTGCGTGAATTGAAAATCTCGTACTGACGTTGCGCATAGTCTAGACATGGTTTGTACGAGCAGGTTGGGATTCTGATTAACTTTAGCCGACACTTCCGGCCTTGTGCCTAAGCTTAAAGCGCGAAGAAAATAAGCTCTCAATGGGAACTCCTGGCGCCATGTTGTGTTAATCAAACCTTTTAGCACAACCAAAAATCGAGTATCGGGATGTCCGACATGTGTTCATCTAAATCAAATCTACATGTCCTGAACAACAATACAAAGCAAGGACCCAAGGCGTTTTATTGCAAAGATACCGCTTATGCAATTTAGTATGTTCTTGACGTTCATCTCGACGAGTATTTCACAAAATCTGAGAAAGACTCAGGGTCAGTAAGACGCCGCTCCATTCAATAATTGTTGTAATTATTTCCCTAGTTGTTCACCTATCATCTCAGAAGCCATGCGTATCCATAATTTCAATAAATATATCAGTCAAATCGCCTTTATTCATCCTCAATAGTGGTTATATTGGTGATATTAAATGAATAAAGATTTTCTTTCAATATTCTTTCACGCGTATCATTTTAGAGTTCTTCATCTCAAATGGTTATTAGCAAGCACACATAAAACACAATTGCGCACTCCGGCCACCACTTCCAAGTGACTATTTAGAGAGGCCTTTACGAGTATTAATTGGAGTCCAAGTTATTTACGTCGTTACGGGGTCCACCGAGCTATCTATATTGTGATCTTCGTCAGGTAAGACCAGACATGTTTTCATTTACAGCCGTCAAATATCCTGGTTGTTTGGTTAGGGGCGTTATCGGATTTAGGAGGTTACGGGGATTAGGTAGCAGGTTGGCATTAGATAGTAGTTTTACCTATATGGAAGAACAAAAAATTGTCTGATTAATAAAAGCGGATATTGTTACGCGAAGAGGACATGTAATACTAGATCTAAGAACATGTCCTTTCTACAGCGCGATTCAAACAAAGGAGAGGTACGCGGGACAAATGTTACAGATAATGCGTCGTATAATGTTGAAATAGTAGATTGAATCTCACGTGAAATGACTAAGATGGCAACAATTAAACACCTTGGAACATAAATGAAACTCTATTAGCTCTGCTACCCTAATACTCTACCCTATATATTTCTATAATTATTACTTACACTTGATTTCAATATCAACATAATCTACTACAGTATGGATTGCTTTATAATACGCTCTTTGTAAGAAATAAAACGATCCCATATATCCACGTAAAAATATCAGATATAATCACCAAGTATCTGGCTATTATATCTTCTATTAATATACAACTGTAATGAAAGGTGTAATCGTCTTAATACCGGTACATGACAATTAATATCTAGCCATATCATCTTACTGTACTTGCGCATTCTTTTTATTTTTCTACCGCATAACATTAACATACATCGTCTAGACTTAAAATAGCTTATAGATGGACAAATAGCATCTCAGTATTGATCTCTTAATCAGAGACCTTGATTGATAATAAAATATGTTTGGGAGTATAAAATAATATTTGAATGTATTGTGAATAATCATTCGAGAATTTATGACGTAAATTAACATAACGGCTCGTTGTAGACGATCGGTTCGATGGATGTCAATAGTTTCTCACGCATATACCAGGATCGTGACACGATAACCACTACAATATCCATTCATAGATAACATAACATCTCTCATTTATCATTCGTTTAGAGTTAGATTCAATGAACGGTGTGAAACTAGAGAGAGGCGCTCCCAAAGAGGGAAGATAACATCATTTAGATTACGTAAAAAGAGGTCATTTACATTTACCAAATACATGGTTTCCAACGAAAATAGCCGAAATCTTTGAGCATATTAGGGTGTTAGGGTAAGGGGGTTTATGGTAGCGGTAAGGCGTTAAGGTTAGGGTTAGGTTAGGCGTTAGGCTACGTACAAGGAGTTTTCCGTAATCAATGCGAATTTAATGTAAAGCGATTCTTAATGATATTGTCTCTTGCACGCTACTTCTTTTTTATGCATTTGTATCTCATATCCTGACTCGTTTACCCCCTCCTTGATACTCTAACTACCACTACCACTCTAAGCGCCTATCGTAGATCGATGGTATGCCGCAATTCCATTGCTAATACAGTATTTCACTCTTCATTCTAAAGTTCCACTACCGTGACTCAGGATTTGTTCTGGTTTGGTTTCTTTGTTTAATGGGTTATAAACCTTTGTGGGTTATTTAATGCTAAAGCCATCATTTGTAGAGAACATTAGTGTACTATTTTGCTGGAAGGATGAGGTGGTTCATACATTTCCCAAGGGGATTAGTCCGAAAGTGAACGTCATAGAGCGACTGGAATTCTCACTATTGTGAGAAGGCCGAGGTACCACTCAAACTGCTCTACCCCTTCCTCCAGCATAGTATTTCTCGCTAATGTGAGAAAGGTCAAGAGGAAGTCGTGTTCGTAACAATAGAGTGTCCGTGGCTTCGGCTGCTGCGACCGTTACAAGTTAACATCGTTGATCCCAGGGGGCCATCCCCCAGGAAACACCTGGCCCCCTAAATTTAAAGGGACATGGCTCAGTTTATTGTCCACTGCCTGGGGCGCCCCTCTGAGGGGGAATGCGACAGGATTAACGCATTTTTTGCACTGGCCACCCATGAGCTTCGGTTCGTGGGTGGTTCCACATTAATAGGGACTTGTGCCTAACCTGTACACGTGGGGTAACGTGGTAAATATCCTAGTATTGTAGATTATAGTCAACAATATTAATAATTGTAAAACAACTTAATTGATAATTGAGGTTTAAATAAAATCAAAATCATGGAGAATGTGACGTAAATAACTAAGGAATTGTGATTTTGGGTACTGATGGTGGTTGGCAGCCTTCCGTCTACGAGTGACGATGTTTAGTGTCAATTTTTAAACAAATTTGAACTACATAGTCTGGGCGGTTCAGATGGAGGATAGGCTGTTGCCATGCAGCAAATCCCCCCTCTCCACACTGACACTGTGATCCCAAGGAAAGGTAAGGTACCATTGCTGTTTGGTTAACGGCTGTCGCAGGAGTTGATGGGTAATACTGGATTTCAGGCATCACACCACCTTAGGGACTCCGGCTCCTGATTTGTTTTCGGGGTTTACTCCCCTAGCCTTTCCTTGAAGGCAGAGGTTTTGTGTCGGACTTTCCTGACTGATGGGTTGCCGACCAAGGCTAAGAGACCCTTTTAACCCATTGGAATTTATGCACGTAGTAAGTACCCTAAAAACTTACTACTATTGGTGTTCCTGTGGAATGAAATGAGATTAGGGAAACAGTATATTTTGCGTTTGTGTATCAGATAAGCAACAGTTCTCTAAGATTTTTTTTTTGGGGGGTAGTAGGGGTAAGTCCACTGGGGCATCAAGCTGGTTCTAATGTTGCGCTGTGGTTATACTCATACTTAGCACATGTATACGTGAAGCACGTTCATTCATGTACACGTATGTTTATACTCACATATGTACATTGTATACGTGAAGCACTATTGGTGTTCCTAAGGTACTGATATAGTTTCGATTACAGACAGATTGACACAGTATCTCCATTTATAATAAGATTACTTTTGAGTTGTTTCTACACATGCCGTTAAAATTTGAGATCATTTAAACGAAAATTGGTCAAGCTCTTTGTTTACAGAATGATATTAATTTTTTTCTATAAGTATGATATGCTGGAGAGCATTGATAAGAACCATATTTGCTGATCATAACGTGTGGAGTTCGATCCTCACTGTATCCTTCAAGGGACTTTGTGCCATGCTACACTCAGCAAATACTGCAACTAATATATTCTAGCAGGACCTGTGGATACCACAGTATGATAATTTAATTATTACAACGTTTGATATGTTTAATTCAGACCTCTTAAACATTGTTCCATATATAAAATGTTAATAATCTTGATTTAACTCTCTCCTCTCTCTCTCTCTCTCTCTCTCTCTCTCTCTCTCTCTCGCTCGCTCGCTCGCTCGCTCGTGTGCTCTTTTGTCTTTCTTTCCTTCTTTTCGTCTTTTCACTATGTTCGATTGAAACAGATCAGCATTATCGCTTTCCGCGCGCTCAACACCCTCTCTCTATCTTTCCTCTGCTCTCTTTCTTCTTTCTTTCTTCTTTCTTTCTTTCTTAATATTTTTTCGTGTAACATGTTTTTCCCTTTCTTTATGTATAATAAAAACAGAATTGTCCATTATTTAGCTGAGAAGACAACACTCATATAAATAAGAATTCGGCGGATAAGCAACACCAGATAATAAGGATTTACATTTTTTGCAATTCATCTTTGGCGATTTGGACGGTCTTATTTTTAACCAGAAGGGCATTGCAAGATGATGATGGTCGTACAATTAATTCATTGGCATTGCAGTCTCGGAAGACTATAATATAGTTCTTGTGTCCCTGAATTTACAGCGCCCCCTATGACTATGAAGTCCAACGTTCGAAAAACATTCCCGACCACAGATGTCGCATGTGAAGGCTGTCCCTGAAGATGTTGATGTGCCGTTGTTTTGTTGCCGCTGCTCTCTTCTGGACCTCTGGCTTCATGGTGTTGCGCCAGGGTGTCTTCAGACATAAACAGTCAGCTACAAATTAAGGAAAACGTGAATTACTATTAATGTATAGATTTTCTGTATAGATATGATCTGCTGCAGAGCATTGTTTAGAACTATCCTTGCTGATCATGTTTTGAGATCGATCCCCACTGTATCCTTCTAGCGGCTTTGTGTCATGTTACACTCAACAAATACTGCAACTAATATAAGTAAAGTAAGTAAAGTCGTCGAGCCGCCTTAAAGTCGGTATCAGCCAATCAGCGAGGGAGTCTATCCCCTTTTCACTAGCGCTAGACCAAGGAGATTGTTTTTGCGTTTGAGGTGGTGCGCCACACCTACCATCAGCTCCTTACTTTACCGCACAGATTCCTGTGCTACTCATACGCTGAGTTGGCGAGGACCGGTATCGAACTAGGAACCTTGTGGTTTCTAGCCGAATGCTCTACCGACTGAGCTAACCCGGCCCCTATTCTATTTATGTTTACTTTTGGGGAGGATTTGTTTATAGACTTTTTAGGCTTAAAATTTATTTATTTTCTTATATACTTAAACATTTTTATTTCAAGATTTTTTTTCTTTCTTTTCGCCCCATTTTTTCTTTTCTTTTCTTTCTTTTCTTTTCTTTCTTTCTTTATTTTTTTGTCTGAGTTTTGCTAATAGTTTTGCTTTTTTTCGTCTTTTCATTATGTACGATTAAAACAGATTAGCGTTATCGCTTCCGTACGCTCACGCCCTTTCTCTATCTTTCTCTTATTCTCTTTCTTTTTTTTTCTTTTTCATTATATTTTTTCTGTGTAGCATCTCCTTTTCTTTTTACCTTTCTTTCTTTCTGATAATAACGGAATGGTGTGCAATTTAGCTGTTTTTAAATGTTCTTATTTCAAGATTTTTTTTCTTTTTTCTTTTGACCCATTCTTCCTTCCTTCCTTCCTTTCTTTCTTTCGTTCTTTCTTTCTTTCTTTCTTTATTTTTTGTCTGAGTTTTGCTAGTGATTTATTGTTTAGAAAAGATTATTTATTTTAGATGTTGTCAGTTGTCCACATTCCCCAGAGTCAGGGATGCGTGACCGTGCGAAAGTGGAAAGACTGCGAATATCTCTAACTTTCTCAAACCCCAAAGATTGCATTGCTGTATTGATCCTATATATATATATATATATATATATATATATATATATATATAAGTCATCCACAGGCACCGTGTTTCGACGTTTCACGTCGCATTAGTGTGGCTAGACTTAGCAACTACTTCTAACTTTTCGTCACTCCGACCCTTAAACCCATCGCCTACTTCAGCTGCCAGTAAGAAACGATCTTTTTAACTGATAAATACATACATCGTTATATATATGTTACAATCACTAGAGAACTTATATCCATAAATAACAAAACGAGTCTTGCTTTTACGCTAACGGTGAAAGTTCGTTCTAGAGAGTCCTACCGGGTTTTGGGAGCATATAATAGTCTTCACAGACACCGTGTTTCGACGTTTCACGTCTCATCAGTAAAACCCGACTGACTTTTCATCAGTCCAACTCCTTAACGCCTCGGCTGTCTTCAGCTGCCAGTAAGAAACGAACTTATAACTGATAATACATACATCGGTATATATATGTTACGATCACTAGAGAACTCAAATCCGTAAATAACAGACGATTCATATCTCTTATATATCATATCATCATGTCGCGCAGGCAGCACGGATATCCAAGACAATCTCTCGCCAACCTTCCCATCATTCATCGCACAGGGAGTTCTTCTTCGCTGCAGCCAGCATCTTTACATAGCTGGTCGATATAGTCCTTGCTGGGCGGCCCACACTGGCATGTCCATGTGTTGGCTTCCACAGGAGAACATCACTTATGAGTTCATCCTTGCTTCTCCAGCAGTGCCCTGCATGCCTAGTCCGTCTCACTCGGATAGTCTGTGAGATAGGGGGCAGGTGACCATACAGCTGCTCCCTTGTGGGATGCTGTTTCCACGACTTGTTCAGAACTGCTCGCAGCATTCTTGTGCAGCTCCCATCTAGCTTATTCTCGAGGCGCCTCGTTAGGGTCCAGGTAGTGCAGCCATACAGCAGTACTGATATGACTACAGCCTGGAAGAGATGTCGCTTTAGCTTGTCAGTGAGATCAGACTTCCATATGACAGACAATTTGTTTGTGGCCATCCATGCCTTTCCTATTCGTGTGTTAATATCGTTATCTGTGGATGAGATATTACTACCCAGGTACGTGAATTGTTCTACTGGCTTAAGGGGCTTACCGTCTAACGTGGAGATGTCTCCTTTCTTTCTGAAGCTCATGAACTCTGTTTTGGCAGAGTTCACATGCAGGCCGATGCTTTTTGCTGCCTCCTCCAGGCTATAATATATTAAATTAGAAAGGCTAATGAAACTAAATAAGAATAATAATAAGATAACATGATTTGAAACAGAGGGGTGTATAATCGAAAAATAGAACAACTGAAACTTACACTTCTATCACTCTCGTCTTTCATTACTAAATTTTCCTAATTTAATAACTTAGTTAAAATAGGAAGTAAAGAATAAAATCAGAATTATTTCTTCTTGTTAATCGATTTCTTTTAAGATTTATTGAAGAGATTTTTGATAAAACCATACGATTAAAAATCAATAATACTAAGCACATATTTATTAAAATCAAATTTTTAATTTCAATATGCAAATAAGCCTTCCTGTTCACACTGTAAACTGCTATTTTAGTGTATATATAAATACAATTGCATGTTATTCATTTGTAGATATGATTAACAGTATTAATAATGTAAAACAATTTTATTAGAAATTGAGGTTTAAATAAAAATAAAATCATGGAGAATGTGACGTAAATAACAAAGGGAATTGTGACTTGAGTAGTGATATAGTTTCGGTTACAGACAGAAAAGCAAACAATCTCCATTATAATAAATATATATATATATATATATATATATATATATATATATATATATATATATACTAGCAGAACCTGCGGATATATGACAGCATGATGATTCAATTATTACAAGGATTGAAATGTTTACTTAAGAGCTATTGCAAATAGTTCAATATGTAAACAATATAATAATCTTGATTTAACTCTCTCTCACACTCTTTCTTTCCTTCTTTTTATCTTTTCATTATGTTCGATTGAAACAGATTAGCTTTATCGCTTCCACATGCTCACGCCATCTTTCTATCTTTCTCTACTCCCTTTCTTTCTTTTTTCTTCTTCTTTTTTCTTTCTTTTTTTTTTCTTTTTTTCAAAAAAAGACTTTCTCTACTCTCTCTTTCTTTTTTTTCTTTTTTTTCTTTTTTCAAAAAGGACTGACCCCCCCCCCAAAAAAAAAAATCTCTCTGCTATTTGGAGTCAGGCCTTTAACTGAGTGTAGTCGCTTCCTTGCCACGGTCGACTATGACCCGGTCAATAAAGCCTAAGTCATAAAGCCACCTCCTGCCTTTGTCTCTTTCCTTTCTCGTTCTTTGAATGCCTTCTTTTCAGCGCGACCACCAATAAGAGATGGGATTAAAAGAAAACCCGATAGAACACGCAGCCAAGAATATCCAGCTAATTTAAACCTGTAAAACACCCAAAACCACTTATACCCCATACGTATCTCGTATAGTATACCTGTGGACGTATATAGACGTGTGTTGTAGAATATAACTGTTAATGTATACTCATCTTGCATAATTATCTTCTTCTATGGATCTGGGTAACTGTTATCTGTTATTTGCGTAGCTTGATCTGTTTATCTCTGGGTGGCTATTCTTTGGTCTTAGGTTTCTTGTTGGAATTCTTGTCTTGGTCTTGGGAAGTCTTCTGTGTCTTTGTCCGTCATTTGTTTTTGATTAACGAATACTAGATTTTCTTTTTTATAGACACCTTTTATTTTAACTAGCAAAATAAAAAAACGCCATCTGGGCGACGTAAAATAAATATTGCCTGAGGGGATGGGAGTTGAAATCATTAGTAAAGTAAAATCATCAAATTTATTAAAGGAGTAAAAAATAAAATAAATTTATTAAAGGAGTAAAAAATATTTTAAAAATTGAAATGGAAACTTAGTTCTGATAACTTTAAATATATATTAAAATAAAACAAACTATATATAGATATATAATACCAGTCATGTATTTATTCAAACTTGTTTAAAAAACCAATGAGGACTGTCTAACATTGCATGCTCAAATTTTGAGTGTATTCATTCTACGTTATGACGTTTTAGGTAGTGTGACGTAATCAGTGACATCGTTTTTGTTACAGAAAAAAACCGGAAGCGAATCTCCATCATTAATAGATATTAAACCCAAGACAAACGCGCGTGCGAAAATGGCTATTTGGATGAGAGACGCCATCGTTCGTCTAACTCGTCTAGCCAACCAGCCAAATCTGATTTCTCTAAAATAACTCCTCACGTTGGCTTAAGGTGTTACATATCCATTCTTTAAATCAACGTATTGACGTACCTCGTATAGTATATCTGTGGACGTATGTAGACGTATGTTGTAGAATATACCCATTGACGTATACTCATCTTGTATACTTATCTTCTTATATAGCTCTGGGTAGCTGTTGGGTAATTCCATGGAAAATCTATGGGTTAAATATAAAAATGAGTTTAAAAATATGTTTAAAAAATTGAGTTTAAAAAATTGTTGGATACCCATCAAGAATGAATGAAAAAACACGTCTTCGGCATAAAATAACCCAACAAGGGTGGACATGTCGTAAAATCCAACCAACCATCTAATGCCAGAGATACACAGGTAGAAAAAAGTAGTGGTATAATTTAACCCGTAGCAGAGAGAATGATGAGTTCATCTAATAGTGAAGTTCCAATTTTGGAGCTCTGGGGAGTGTGGAGTACCACTTCATCACCATTAATCCCAAGACCACTCTGACCCGGAGTGGTTGAACTTGTTCGGGTCCCATCTATTGATTAAATAGGAAAAAAAGAGTTAAAAATAATGTGTTAAAAAAAACTGAGTAAAATGTTGGATAACCATCAAGAATGAAGAAAACAAAACGTCTTCGGCATAAAATAACCCAACAAGGATTGATATGCTTTAAAATCAAACCAAACCAAACCAAACCAAACCAAAAACACCCAAGTAATTTACTGTATTTTCTATTAATTGTTATTCAGTCTCTTACATCTCTGTCGGCAGCGGCTTAAGAATACATCGACGGCACCTCTGCAGAGGGGTAAGACCCCCCCCCCCCAATGGGGTTACCTGTTGGTTTTGGGTGGTGATCCGTGATGTTTAAGGACAGAATCCTGGTGGATGAGCAACCCACTCTGACCCGGGGTGGGCTGTTAGGGTCCCATCTATGGGTTAAATAGAAAAATATGTTTATAAAAAAAATTGAGTATCAATTAAGAATGAATTTATATAAAAATTTTGTCGGCATTAAATGACCCACCGAGGTTGATATGCCGTAAAACAAATGAAACCGAACCAAATTCAGTCTTTTACTGAAATATTTTTCTTTTCCTCAGGTTTTTTTTCTTGGCAGGATTATTTTCAATTGTCTATTTTATATTCGGAACATAAATATTTTCATATAAATTTTTTCTTCTTCTTCTTCTGCTTTTTCTTTCCTTGTCTTCCACTTTATTTCACCATTTCTATAATGGAAAATGTCTACAATTTTCTTTTGATTTTTTTTCTTTAAAAACAAAAACAAAAACAAAAAGACAAATATTATTGTGGACAACTACAGAAACAAGTAAAATAAAGGGCAAAACAAAACACTAACATAATCGTTTGGATATTTTCCAAATATTACTACCCCCCTCGGTACCCCCTCCCAAATACCCCCCCCCCAATGGCGAATTTATACCAAAAAAATGTCATCATCATCATCATCATCATCATCACATCATTCTTTCTTTCCACTAAAGGACTCTTGGCTAGTTGGTTAATTGGCCACGTCCTACCTATGGCGATCGGGTTGGGTTACTATCTACGCAGGTCTTCTAATTCTTTAGGATGTGGCACAATGTGTCACTGACACATGGTCAATTTCTTAAGTAGAGTTTAACTGGTTTGAATTAAGAGTTTTCCTTCTCCTAGACTGGTTGTCTAACCAAGGTTAAAAAGCCCAGTCTGTCTTACTATTTACCCGTAGCTGAAGGAATGCAAACAGCCTCGTCCAGGATTTGAACTCTGGTCACCGAGTCAATTATCTACGACCATAACCATTACACCACGCGCCTCCACCAAATGTACAAGGTGTGTCATAAAAGTATCGAGATTGAAGCTGTATTTAGCAAGATAGAAATGAACAATGAATGGAACGTTAATTTTTTTTCAGAATACAAGGTGTGTCAAAAAGTACAAAAAATCTCGATACTTTTTTGGCACACCTTATATATGGATGATTTTAAGATATTTGCAAAAATTTAGAAAGTAAGAATCTCCAGCGATGATCTAGGATTGGAATCTGGGTCTTATCCCTCGGCAGGGGATACAGCCAGCATATTCTATGCCTCGCCGACTGGGCTCAGAACAAAGTTCAGTTTCTTCGTGAACAACTGATTACATCCTATGGTTCACTGAACGTGTCCCAATTAATAACTGACATGAAACAAAACTAGCATATTACAGGCAAATGAAAAGCTGAAATCCTCTGCCGCTACACACCTTCATATTCATTAGATTAATCAAACGTAATTCATTTTAATTAATCTAATGACTTTAATTAGAAAGCCAGATTATCAACGACGTTGTCATATCAGTCAGTGGTTGAATTTACTACAAATCAAATCAGATCAAAATGCGTATCAGAGTGTATAGAAAATTAGTAAACGATGAATTAAACAAAAAACAAAAAAAAACAGGTGGTTGGTTGGATGGTTGGTTGGTTGAATTTTACGGCATATCAACCCTTGTTGAGTTATTCTATGCCGAAGACGTTTTGTTTCATTCATTCTTGATAGGCATTCAACTTTTTGTTGTCATATCAGTCAGCAGTTGAATTTGCCACAAATCAAATCAGACCAAAATGCGTATCAGATGTATAGAAAATTAGTAAATGCTGAATTAAAATTTTTTTTTATAAAAGCAACAAAAAAAAAACAACAAACAAAAAAACATAAACAAAGCAAAAAAAAATAAACAAACAAAAAAAAACCCAGGTGGCTGATGGTTAAAAAAAAATAGTGAAATAGATCACTAATTAGGACTGAGCCTATTCTAGTAGTGACCACCCCAAGGGAAGTTTAACAGGTTTGAATTCAGAGTTTTCCTTCTAGACTGGTTGCCTAACCAAGGTTAAATAGCCCATTCTGTCCTACTATTTACCATAGTTGGAGGAGAGTTGTTGGGTATTAGCGTTATGTTAACTGTAGCTTCGTCCAGAATTTGAACTTGGGTTGACGAGTCCATTTCCTACGACTCTAACCATTACACCACAGTTGAATCGTACGGCATATCAACCTTTGTTGGGTTATTTTATGCCGAAGGCATTTTGTTTTATTCATGCTTGATAGGTATTCAACTTTTTTAAAACTCATTTTTTTAAACATTTTTTAAAACTCGTTCTTTCTATTTAAAGCCATAGATGGGACCAAACAGGTATTACCCCTTTTGGAAAGGGGTGTCTTACCCCTCTGTAGTCAGCATATACTAATAAAGTTTGGAGATTTAGCTCTCATTTGACAGTGTGTGTTTTTTCCAGGATGTGACACAATTTTAACACATTTTTTAAAAACTCATTTTGTTTTCTATTCAACCCATTGGAACCCTAGTGCTACCACTCCGGGTCAGAGTGGACCTGGGAGTAATGACGTTGAAGGAGTATCCCACACTCCCCAGAGCTCCAAAATTGGAACTTCACCATAAGATACAGTTTAACGTTATACACAGGACACTAGAATGATTTAAGAAGACTAAAACACCGCGTTCTAGCACATATATGATAAAAGGGATATGGGTTGCCATAAGAACAATAGGGTTGGGACAATCATGTAGGTGCTAGGGCTTCACGTGACCAGCCGATTGATCGGAGGGACAACCTGAGTCTTTTGTTTAACAAAGAACAATGTAACATATGGTTATTACAATAAAACATTTATAAATTAATCAAATTTCTGTTGATATACCGCAAAACAAAACAAACAAACAACTAACTCTTGTCCATTTCAAGAATGTTATTAGGTAACTTCCTAGAATATGTCTTATATATCACTAAGAAATAAAGGTTTACATAATATATACTGTGGT
>CM042146.1:93250160-93285160 GCA_023376005.1 Doryteuthis pealeii | reverse complement strand
TATTGTAATGAAGCAAGTTTAGAGTTTTTCTTCGTTTACTAATATATATATATATATATATATATATATATATATAGAGAGAGAGAGAGAGAGAGAGAGAGAGAGGGGGGGGGCACCGGGATTGGCCTGTTTTGTGATTGTGGTTTATAAAAAGACAAGAATTCGAACACTGATCTTCTAGGCAAGCAGGTTCTTCCGATTTAGTAGATTGGCGCAACTCACTCTTCCTAATTTTCCCCAATTTGGCATGATGACGTTCTAAGATAAGTTTAGGTAAATATTATGAATGACGTCACTCTCCCACCATTTATTTTTTTTTTAAAATTTTTTGCACTAAAATGACCTTCTGGAGAACAGCAAGCGAAAACGAATCTTTCATATTCCCACCCTAATGTTTCCGTATCGATTCGGCCATCTCCATAGCAACAGTCACTATAGTGATGATGGAGTTTGTCCTCCTCCAATCATAAACCTTCCCTCTTCAGCGTTCTCTCTCTCTCTCTCTCTCTCTCTCTCTCTCTCTCTCTCTCTCTCTCTCTCTCTCTCTCTCTCTCTCGACCTTATTACATTTTGTTGTTGTTTTCTTCTTTTCTTTTTTTTCTTGATAACCTTTTCTCTCCCCTTCACTGCATTCACCACCCCCTTCCACTACAACTCCCCTCCTCCTCCTTCTTATCATCATTACCAACAGCAACTGTTTTTAGAGACAGCATTTTTTTCCTATTTTATTTATTGGCTTTATCGATCGAATGCTTATTACCACACCGACGTTGATCGCTGCTTCGATTTTTGTGATTTTTTTTTTCAATGATTCAAGAGAATCGCACATCTGGCTTTTAACCAGTTTCCTCATTAAATTACTGCTGGTATATTATTATTATTATTATTATTATATTATTATTATTGTTGTTGTTGTTGTTGTTGTTGTTTCGTTCCATTAGAGTTTTTCCCACCTGCCTTAGCCGGCGGTTCACTGGAGGCTGAGTGATAGCAAGTCTCCTCAGGTCTCCAGGACTCTTTTGAGTATTCTAGCCGATCCCAACAGCACTGTAGTTTGGATGGTCTAGATTCTTCTTCTGATTCATTATTATTATTATTATTATTATTATTATTATTGTTGTTGTTGTTGTTGTTGTTGTTGTTTCGTTCCATTAGAGTTTTTCCCACCTGCCTTAGCCGGCGGTTCACAGGAGGCTGAGTGATAGCAAGTCTCCTCAGGTCTCCAGGACTCTTTTGAGTATTCTAGCCGATCCCAACAGCGCTGTAGTTTGGATGGTCTCGATTCTTCTTCTGATTTCCAATTCACCCAAATTCTTTTCCTGAGCTTTGGGACCGTTCCAAGGACACCAATTACAATTGGTTCGACCTTTACTTTCATGTTCTACAGTTTTCTCAGTTCTCTGGCAAGGTCCAAGTATTTGTTTATCTTTTCGTTTTCTTTCATTTTCACTTGGTAGTCACCCGGGACGGCAAAATTCATAAGATGACAAGTTCTCTTCTTGTCAATCCATACAAAGTCTGGTTTCTTAGCCGGGATAAGGTTATCCGTCTTTACCTCGAAAACCCGGAGAATTTTATGCGTCTCATTCTCCAGGACAGGTTCAGGCTTGTACATTATTATTATTATTATTATTATTATTATTATTATTATTATTGTTGTTGTTGTTGTTGTTGTTTGTTGTCGTTCCATTAGAGTTTTTCACACCTGCCTTATCCGGTGGTTCATTGGAGGCTGAGTGACAGCAAGTTTCCCCAGGTCTCCAAGACTCTTATGGGTATCCTAGCTGATCTTAATAATTTTGTTGTTTGGATGGTCTTGATTCTTCTTCGGATTTCCAATTTCTATTTTTGCTTTGATATAATTTGTTCTTAGGACATTTTGAGCTTCAGTCCATGACCAGGTGTTTTTTATGAACAATCACCCCAATTTGTCACTTGAAGTATCCATATAATTGTTTTTCTACCTATTTCTGTTTTCTTTTTCTTGTTGTTTTTTCTGCTTGTACATGTGTTGTAGCTGTTCGTTGCTGTAATTAATCTTTCCTTGCTTTTTTTTTTGTGTGTATTCTTTGAGCTTTGACTTGTGGCATCTACGCAATCGTCAATGTTGGCAAGACCTATTCTTCTTCTTCTTCTTCTTCTTCTTCTTATTATTATTATTATTATTATTATTATTATTATTATTGTTCACTTCATTCGAGTTTTTCCCACTCGCATTAGCCGGTGGTTTACTGGAGTCTGAGTGACAGCAAGTTCCTCAGGTCTCCAGGACTCTTCTGGGTATTCTAGCCGATCTTAACAATGCTATAGTCTGGATGGTCTCAATTCTTCCTCTGATTTCCAATTTCTATTTTTGATTTGATATAATTTATTTTTAGGGCATTGTTTTGAGCTGCAATTATGAGTGATTCAGTTTTTCTCTTGGGGTTTCCTTTTCTTAACCATGGCAAGTGTTTTTTTTTTATGAGCAATCACCCCAATTTGTCACTTGAAGTATCCATATAATTGTTTTTCTACCAATTTCTGTTTTCTTGTTTTTGTTGTTTTTCTGCTTGTCCATATGTTGTAGATGCTGTTTTTCGCTACTGTAATTAATATTTTCTTGCTCTTTTTCTTTTTCGGATTTCCAATTCTTCCAAACTCTTTTCCAAACCTTTTGGGGCCGTTCCCAATGCCCCAACTACAATTGGTACGACCTTTAACTTCATGTTCCACAGTTTTTTCATCTCTCTGGCCAGGTCCAAGTATTTGTTTATTTTTCGTTTCATCTTCACTGTTTGATCCACCGGGACTGCAAAATCCACGACATTATAAGTTTTCTTCTTGTTAATTAATCCTAGGTCTGCTCTCCTGGCCGGGATAAGGGACCCGTCTGTATTTCAAAGTCCTAAAGGATTTTATGCGTCTCAATCTTTAGAACAGTCCTCCGGCTTGTGCATATACCATTTAGTAGCATGGGGAAAATTGAAGTTCTTGCACAATTTCCAGTGGATCACTATTTCCCACCAGTTGTGCCTACTCTCTTATACACTCTTTGTGCTAGTTTGCTGCATTCGCTTATAATGTGATTAACCGTTTCGTCTTTGTCTCTACACATTCTATACTTGTAATTCTGTTGCATCAAATCAATTTTTGCATTTGTATAATTTGTTTTTATGGCATTGTCTTTGTGCTGTGATTATAAGAGATTCGGTTTCTCTCTTGAGTTTTCCTTTCTTAGCCATGTCCATGTCTTCTGATGTAATATCTCTTGAGTTTGACGCTTGAAGTACCAATGTAGTTGTTTTCTTCCCACTTTTGTTTTTTTAGTTTTTGATGTATTTCTGCTTGTCAATATGTTGCAATTGCTATTCTTGGTTGCTGCAATTAGTATTTCCTTACTTTCATTAGTGCATTTGTCAAGTGCTCAGATTGTCGATCTACACTATCTTCAATGTTGACTATCCCCTGCTCTCTTTTTTTGCTTGGCACATAAAGTCTGTCTATGTTGTCTCTCGGGTGTAATACCTTGTGTATGGTCATGAGTTTCCTGGTCCTTTGGTCCATCTGCCTGAGCTCCTCTCTTGTCCATTTTAGGAATGGTCCCGAGTATCTTACGAGCCCATGTGTTTATTCCCTTGATAAAGTTTCTAGGGACTTTCTTGTTCTTCTGAAGTATTCCTTTCTTACTTTTATTTTCATTTCTGTTTGTTTGATGGTGTCTGCTTTAATATTCCCAGATATTTATAATTCTCTTTTTCTCCACGTGTCCTAATTTCTTCTCAATTCGTATTTCTATTCCCTTCGTCGTTTCATTTTTTTTCTTTCTCATCACGAGCCTGGCACACTTGTCGGTGCCGAACTCAATCCCTATATCTTGGCTGTATATTCTTATGGTTTGTATAAGGGTTTCTAGTTCTTGTTCATTTTGGCATTGAGAACTTTTCACAGCCGCCTAAGCTATTGGTTCATTGGAGGCTTGAAATAATTATTTAATTCTTTATTATGTAATATTTAGTAAATGATAACCAGAGCGGGAGACGATCGAATATCAAAATATCTGTATATTATTTTTTAAATTGAAAAGTGAATAGACTTGAAACCACTCTGAAAAGATAATAATGTTCCTATTTAAAATATCAAATGCAAAAAAAAAATTGAAATTTATTTATTAAAGAGAATTTAGAATTTGTCTAAAAGGTAAATAAAAACTGACTACTTATTTTATATATGGATTTTTTAAACGTGAAACTAAGTGATTGATTTAATTTTTAAACGATCCACAAAAAACTGTATATCAATAAAAAAAAATCAGATTAAATAAACGACTTTTTAATTAAATATTTACTTTACAACAGTAAAAACGCAGATTTAATTAAAATTCAATTATTGAAATTATTTTTCAATACGAAAAATTAATAAACCAATATAATTTTGTTGAAGATCTCGTAATTGTATATTTAATAGTTGAACATCAAGAAAAAAAACAATAATTAAAAAAAAAAACATTAAATTATCGCGATTATTTTATAAACAGTGACTAACATGACAAGAAAAAAATGATTGTTTTGACCTTCCGTAATTTAATTGTTGACGTTTTAGCTAAAAACGCCTAACAATGGTCTAAGAAGAATCTTAATGTTGTTCTATTGTAAATTTAATATTTAATGTCTTCGAAAGTATAGATCAAATCTTCTGAATTTTCAACACCAAAATGAAGATCTAGTGATAATGATTGTGTATATATATATTTACTTTGTGATTAATTGTTTTATTTTCATAGTTTCACCCAGACACAAGCACACATACATACACATAACTACTCTTAATATATGGATAGGTAGATAGATGGTAAAATGCAGCGTTTCGTCCATTCCTCTATTGTATTTAGTTTATATACTGCATTGTATAATCGTGGGGTAATGATTAGAGTCGTAGGAAATGGACTCGTCGATCAGAGTTCAAATATTGGACAAGACTGTTTGCATTTCACATAGCGCTAATACCCTCCGGAAAATGTATGCATCCAACTACTGTCCCTCTAGCTATTGATAAATAGTAGGGCAGACTGGGCTCTTTAACCTTGGATAGGAGAAGGAAAACTCTGAATTCAAACCTGTTAAAATCCGCTTAAGAAATTGATCTTGTGTCATATCCAGCTCGTGTGGGTATATATATATATATATATATATATATATATATATATATATATATATATGCCTATGTGTGTGTGTGTGTGTGTGTGTGTGCACATCCCACTGTTACTTAAACAACATTAAAATCCTCAATATAAATGTTCACGAGTGGGGGAGGATAGCTACGAATCGTGTGGCTTGGAGGAGACTTGTTTATGATAGCTGTAAGGGGTTTGAGGTAAGGCGGCTCGAGCACTCCATCCTGAAGCGGTCTCTATGTAAGCGGCACATGACGGACGCCATGGACACATTTCCTACATTTAAATCCGGACCATATATGTGACGTGTGTGCCTGTCGAGGGATGGGCTTCTCAGTCACGTACAGTCACATACGAGAAGAAGCCGGGGAAGGGGTTCATATGTGTGACAGGATGACGTCTGAGCCATCTGCGTGCTCACGATGGAACTACTTGGAGAAATGGCCTTCGTCTGTGAAGAAGTGGCAATCGCCATATATATATATAAGGACCTACATGAGTCAGACACTATCTACCTAGGTTTCACCCGAATGGTTCTTCAGGATAATCCTGAATTACCTTTTTTTAAAACTGAATTACCTGGGTTTTTTCCTCACCGGTAGAGTTTAGAAGTAATATATATATATATATATATATATATATATATATATATATAATCGAAGAAGTATATCGTCAAATTTCCTTGTTTCCATACTTCGGAGGTATTTTGTCGATGCCCACCGTTTTTCTGCTTTTGATTATTTTTAGCACTTCGTCAAGTTCATCGTCCGTAAAGTGTCCGTAAAGTGTCCATAGCTTAATGTTTTGTTGGTCATTAATGATTTCTTTTTTAAGAGGGTTTTCAAGTATATTCTTGAAGTGTTATTTCCACTTGAGAATTTTGATTTTAGCTTTCATCTCGATGTGCCTTTCCTATCGCTAACTTCGTTTGCTGTCTACCATAATAATTCTCCTACAGAATATTTGATTTTTTTTTATTTGGCTTTGGATCTACTCTAGTTGCTCTTGTTGTAAGTTGGAGATAATGTTCATGTGTAATGTAACATTAAAGAAACAGGCAAAACAGTTCCATTAATAAACAAAGAAGTTTGAGTCGTAACAAAAATTATGTGTATTATAAATTGTATCAAATGAACAACAAATTACAATGGTGTGGTTTGGTTAATGAATTTCGCGGGAGTTCGCGGGAGTTTTGAATTTTGGTGTCGGTCAGTTTGGCTTTGTCTATTTTTAGAATACGATCCTTTTTTCTTTAGTATTATCTGCGTTATTCGGACTATTGTCCCCATCTTCATTGTTATTTGTACGACGTTTCCGCCGATATGCCCTCCGGCCTTCTTCAGGTATTTCTTGTCGGACTCGGGAGCCTTCTCGGATTCGGGAACCTTCTTTTCGAACTCGGGAACTTTCTTATCGTAATCGGGAGCCATCACGGAACTTTGAAACTAACCCTTTATTTAGTCCACGGGGGTATCCTGTTCTCATTCCGCTAACCATAGCTGGGGTAGGAGTTGTGTTAATTATTCTTCTATGTTACTGCCTCTACTCAGGATTGAACCCGGAATCCAGAGATAACTGTCACTTAGAACTGTCTTAACCTAACTACCTTATCCACTATGCCATGTGTCCAATCTTTGTTCCATAAACCTGGTCTAACAAGATACTACAGCTTATGAACCATTACATATCCACCGTCTTTTTGTATGTTTTTGTTAGATCTATTTGTCCTTTTTTATTACGTAGGGATGACTTTTATGTTATCTCGTTGTTATATAACAAAAATGAATATCTGTCCTGATTCACAAATTCATTAACTCATATATACACCTACTCACCAACAAAACAAATGAAAACACTTCGGAACAGAATCTAATAAATATATTTGTTTGAAACATCAAACGGATGCTGAGCCGACAGTAGCTTCAAGCAAAATGAACAAAACATGTTTTTGCTCATGAGGCTCCACGCAAACTTCCGAGTGAACAAATTTACAGACAATTAAAAAAGTCCCCTTTTATTTTTTTAACCAATCACAAACTTGATCCTAAACAGTTATAAAAACGTCAGTCTAAAAGTCACGAAAGCAGTTGACTCCAGCACTGGTATACAGCGTCCCTTTTTCGGACAATATCAAAAGACAGCTGAACTTACCGACCCATACCACATCACTACGCCGCTCACAACCAAGTCACCCGGCCAAGAAACAGATTTCCACCCTCTCACGTCCTCACTCTTCACCGAGTGAAAGAAGGACTACATCATTTATACATTTTCCAGCTTTTAAAAAATTTTAAATAAACTAAATTAATCTAATTCTTTCGTCCGTCTTCTTTTGCTATCAAACACTTTCTTGCTATATATCATGGTTTTCTTGCTATATATCATGGTTTTTATTAACATAAAAATTATAAGTCTTTAACTTGCATATATAACTTGCATATATAACTTGCATATTATAAGTCTTTAACTTGCTATATATCATGGTTTTCTTGCTATATATCATGGTTTTTCTATAACTACTTTTGTCTCCCAGTATTTTTAATTATATATTTGGTTCCCAGTAGTGTTGATAGTATATTTTGTTCTTTGTTTGGTTGGTATTGTTGGAATATTTGGCATATAAGGTATACTACAATTCCCCACCTAAATTCATAGACTGTGCGAGGTCATATGGTTTATTCCTCCAGCCAATCAACAGCCATAATGTGTGGCTGACTCACTACATAAACACGGATATTTTCATGGTCCATTTGCAAACCATTGACGAAGGAACTTACAATACAGAGGATTCTTTACCAGAGGATTACCATGCGCTCTTGCTTAAAGATTAAAGGATGACCAATAAGACTGTAACAGGTATGCATTCAGCTGCAACTTCTAAGTGGGTGCTGACAAAATTTTCATATTCATCATTTGAAGTATGACTTTCTGATGAGTATTAAACTTCTTTCTCACAGTTACCAAATAGTGTTTACGTATATCACTATAGGCAAGTGAGGACCAATCATATCGTACAGATTTAAACGGTTTGCTTCTTATTTCTAAACAGACTCAGGCATATCTACTGAGACGATTCTATGATCGGTTGGATACTTCTTGGCACTCGAAGATGTGGCAAGCAAGAAACTTGGGCTTAAAATCTTGTTACTACTGAAGATCAATGAATTCCATATGCAGTTATAAAGGTGTTAAGATTCTTGTGGCTATTTTTAGGTTGCAGGTGAGAGCACTTTACAGTGGAGATCCGTTTTGAGTGGAATCCTTCGTTGTTCCTCGGTGTTAAGCACAATCATTGGTTGTTGATCAGTTCGTTCGTGTCAAATACGAGCAACTGAACGCCTTTCAAGGTCGGCCATTGAATAGTTAACCAACCATGTATTCGAACGTGTTGATAGGCTGGTTGAATCCACGCGGCCACGAAGAGTTTATAAATCTAAGTGGTGGGCTCCAGCACACCTTATATTAGCAAAATATTCCAACAAAAGGTGAAGAGACAATTTTGAAAATAGAATTTAGGGCCTACTATTTAGTAAAATAGTAGGCCCTAAATTCTATTTTTAAAATTGTCTCTTCACCTTTTGTTGGAATATTTTGCTAATATAAGGTGTGCTGGAGCCCACCACTTAAATTTATAAACTCTGGTGAGTGTGAAAAATTAGATTTGAACTCGGGTCATCGTGTCCATTTCCTATGACCATAACTGTTGTAAAATAATGAGAGGTGGGAGTCAGTGATGACAGCGGTAAGTTGACGTGGTACGAATGTGGATAAGTGTAATTATGAAAAATACCTAGAATAAGAATGACGTATGAATAACTGACATTGGTTTCTGATTAGACAGAACAAGGCAAGAACGAGAACGAAGAGTGAAAGAGAGAGTAAAAAGTTTGGAGAGTTTTTGGAGGAGACGGATAGAGGAGTCTAGACTGAGTGTTTGAAGGAGACAGACGGAAGATGATGATCTTTCTTTTGAGGCTCATTACTTGGGTTAAAGAAAAAGGAATGATCTCTGAAAAAAAAACAACATTAACGAGTCTTGTGTTCGTTAATTAAAAACTAAAAATGGATGCAAGGACAAAAAGAACCTAAGATCGCAAGTGGTTCCAGCTAGACCCCAAAAAAAAACCCCAGACAGAATGACAGCCTAACAACTGACCCAGCTACTCCAATCCAGAATAGCAGATACCCAGATTGGCGACCGTTAATCTTCGATGAGTTTAGAGATAAGTATATAACTATTACGAGGTGAGTAAAAAAAAAAGTAATGCCATTTTCTTTTTTTCATGTGAAGCTTTAAAAAAAAACTAAGGCCTACATTGAGACCCTAACAATGCCCAGAGCAAGAATCCGACGAGTAAGACCCAACTTGCCAATCGACAATGTCCTCCTTTTATGACAATGTTCGACCACACACAAGCATCAGGACAAGGGAGAAAATCGCCTCATTCGGGTGGACAACTTAACCGCTTTCTCCATACTCACCAGATTTAGCGCTTTCAGACTATCATCTCTTTGGCACCATGAAAGAGAGTTTGAGAGGCAAACATTATTCCAGTGACGAGGAAGTGAAATCTGTAATGAAGAAGTGGTTCAAAGAACAGTCAACAGAATTTTACGCGACAGGGATACATGCTCTCATTTGAAGGTGGGACATTGCTATTGAGAGAAACGGTGACTAGGTGAATGTGTAGAAGTAGGGATGTGATCCACAGATGACCAGCTTCATTTTGATGTATGATACATGTTCCTGTGTTGATAATTATACTTGTCCTAAGCAAAATGGCAACCTACTACATCTTTTAATTGGTACTGCAGCGTTACACCGTTACACTACGAGCGCCTCCAGTTTGATCAATATATTCGTCTGTCAAGTAACCTAGCATTTCTTTTGCATGACCGGACATCTCTCAAAAATCAATATTACCAAGAAATAGAAGACACTATTTTTTTCCACTTATATCTGACCTAAATTCCCGTGTCTTAACACCGTTTTTGTCAACTTATGTATCTTTCTCAGATTAAAGACACTTCGGTCAGCCATTCACACAAGAAAACTAATTTAATTATTTTAGTATAAAAAGAATGTACGTATTCGTTTATAGCCAATACTAGGTCCTTATAATTCATTAATCGCAAAATATATTTGCAAGTAGCAAAATATATTGGCAGGTCGGGGTCACCATTTATATCAGAGTTTTTCAAGCGGTGTGCCGCGGCACACTAGTGTACCGTGAAGCTTCCGTGGGTGAGCCGAGAGTGTTGAGGACGGTTGGTCATCCTATTATATTTTTATTTTATTACTTTAATATTTTTTGTTTTAATTATTTTTATGTTGTTTTAATTATAATATACATTTCACTATTTCATTTCTTTTAGAATTTAAATGATAAAATAATTATATGTTTATATACTGATGGTGTACCTCGATCAATTTATTGCCCAGCTCAATGAACCGTGAGATGAAAAAGGTTGAAAAACTCTGATTTATATAAACGGTACGCATTGGTTTATAACCAACATTATGTCATCATAATACATTAGTGCATCTTTGAATACACTAACACTGAATATTTGGTTAGGAAAGAAAAACAACAAACTTACACGAACAATGCAAATATAAATATTTTATATATACAACATGTAACATCAAAATGAACAACTAACTCGCATAAACAATACATGTATTAGTGCATTTGATGTGTGCCGGCTGCATCGCTGCATCCGACTCCACAATAAATACGTTTATTTATATGAAAATCGGCACAGAAAATACAACTGGACACACACCTGGGCACAATGCCCGAAGTTTTTATTTTTGGGGGAAACGGGGTACAAAACTCGTCATGCTTCTATATCTTTTAGTTCTGTCTTAGCTAGTCTCACTCGCCGACCGATCCATACAAATAAGTACAGTCATCCATCGACTTACACTACTGCTTTCACCGAAAAATCCGCTGTCACTCTGTGTGTGATGCCCTACTTAGACCCATATGGTAAAAATAAAAAGCCTATTTAAAATTTTATTTACAATTCTATAATGATTAAAAGTGGGATTGGAGGGGGCAAAAAACAAAAAAGTCCCCAACGAAAAACAAGAAACAAAATAAAAAATGAGGCCATTTTGGTTACCCCCTTTCCTTCGTCTATTGTACTGGGACCGCCGACTGTCTTCCGGAAGACCGAAAGCAAGCCGATCAGTTGCCCTAAAAAGGGAGTGGGTGTCCTTAATATGGTCATGGGGAAGAAATGAGGGGAAGATGATGTGAAGTTATTGGGATGGATTTAAACAAATGGTGTTGATTCTCCAGGAACAAAATACTAAGGGTTTTAAGGGTGTGACAAGAAATTTTCGGGCTAGGAAGTCCTGGATGGGTCCCAAGTGAATAAACAATACATACATGTTTGATTAATACCCCTGTTACTTAATTGTACGTCTGTTATCATCTTGCAACACCCTCTGGTTAAAAATGAGACCGTTCATTTCATCTTGGACGATTTGGACGGTCTGATTTTTAACAAGAGGGTTTTGAAAGATGATAACGGTCGTACAATTAAGTAATCCCTGGGAGCGAATAAATTATTTGTTTCATCATCAGGGGCACGTACTCTAGGAAGAACCTTGCAATAAATGGTGAAATGTCAGGGTCAATCTCTGGCACCTAAGGAGTTACAAAAATGGGTAATACCGACTGAGCTTTTTTTGGCACTAAATATTTGTACGCAGGGGGTGCGTTGTGTAATGGTTAGAGTCGTAGGAAATGGACTTGTCGACACGAGTTCAAATCCTGGACGAGGCTGTTTGCATTTCACATAACGCTAATACCCTTGGGAAGTGTATGAATCCATATATTCTCCCTCCAGCTATGCGTAAATAATAGGACAGACTGGACTATTTAACCTTGGATAGGTAACCAGTCTATGAGAAATTCTTAATTTAAACCTGTTTAAACTTCGCTTAAGAAATTGACCTTATGTCACATCCTGCTCGTGCGGAGTGATTGGTAAATATATACTTGTACGCAGGAGAGGTCTCGAAATAAACTTGACCTATTTTGCTCCGTGGAGTGGGAAGCTGGTAAATAGTCACATACCTGTATGATTTGATTATAGTGCATATTAGTTTAGTGTGACCTACTTTTGGCGGGAAAAATATCAATTGCAGCCAGAAATGGTAAACCGTTTCTATAGAGTGTCCAAGATTGGCAAATGTTTTAAAGAAGATCACTGGAACTGAAGTCATCTTGTTATGGCATTTCTAGTTAAATGAAATTTTTTGTTTTTTGAAAATGATGGTATTTTTTATAACTGTATTCTCGTGTTGCATTCACGTAAACATGCAACACGAGAATACAGTTATAAAAAATACCATCATTTTCAAAAAAAAATTCATTTAACAAGAAATGCCATAACAAGACGACTTCAGTTCCAGTGATCTTTTGAAAAAGAGATTTTATCTCGAAAATTCAAGAATAAAATACAGGTTAACACACAACACCATTGATACCTTACTTTTACACCTGCATTGTGATAGCCTTCAAAATCAACCTCCAAACCAATATATACACAATGCTTCAAGCAAATTATAAAACTCTCTTATATATATATATAATATATAATATTTATATATATATATATATATATTTATAAATGAAATTAATCCGAAAAAATGAATTTACAGAAAAATTTAAACAAGAGTGGAAGAACTTCAACAAAAAGAAAAAAGTTATAAAAAAAGAATAAAAACAATGATTTTTTAACATTAAAAATTTTTTTAATTCAAAAATAAACAAAAAGAGTTTTGAAAATAAATAAAAAGAAGATTATCAAAATGTTCAAAATAATCCAGCTTAAAAGTTACATGTCCACAGCACAACTGAAAAGATGTTAAGTTTCAAAAAATTTGTTGTGTTATTTTTTTTTTTTTGTAAGAATAATCTTTGGAGGTGTAAAATCCGTATTTTGTTTTTCATGAGACAAATTCTTTCGTATAATTTTTTTTCTCGAGAATTTGACTTTAGGAAACAGATTCTGTCAGCAGATAATAATTACTAAATTGTTTTTAAATAAATTATATATATATATATATATATATATATATATTTCTTGTGTCGCTTACGTGTTAGCTTATTCATTGATATACTAAGGCATTATAAGGGCCTAGTGTTGGTTATAAAGTAATAGGTACTATTCTTATGCTGGAATTTCAAGAAATGGTGTTCACAAAAATGTCAATCAATACCAAATATCTTTTTATCTACAGAATTGGCAATTGACTATAATGCGTTTCTTATAATGCATTAGAATATCTAATGAATAACCTAACACTGAATATTTCGGTAACGAAAAGACAAAGTCATATTAGAAAACATTCACAATATTCAGTTAAAGAACAAAACGCTAAATCTGGTGAGTATGGATGATGATACATGTTCCTGTGTTGGTAATTATACCTGTCCTAAACAAAATGGCATTACTTTTTTACTCACCCTCATACATAAAAGAGATCATTAAGAACGTACAGATCTTCCATGCTTTTCTGTGGGTTGTAATGCAATCATGCTCCGTGAGTAGAGTAGAGATACATCTGTACTTTTCTTTCACTCAAAGCCAGGACAGAAAAGACGTACGCGTTGTCTCTCTAAAGAAGGATAGCTGAAAGAGAGAGTTGGCTAAGGATGAATTATCAAGTGACCAACGGACACGTGACTAGGGAAGTCCCGCCTGAAAAAAATCCAAGGGGAGACATTTATCTTTGTCAACCTACAAGTTTTTGGATTGCTAGAGTTTTAGATGGCATGTGTTGCCCAAAACGATCATTGGTTAAAGGTGTTATTAAAGCGCGTAGTATCATTGTAATAGGGGAATAGAATTAAGATCATACAACAATTAATTAATCTCTGAATATTATTACTGGGTTTTAATTAGTTAGATTACTTAATTTTGCGAAACGTTCGCTGAAGGGCAGGGGACTTCGTGTATGCAAATAACGTTTAGCACAGGTAATTTTATTGATACGCAGAAATAGATTAAAACAATTATCCTATCAACACAACAGCTTATGGAATCCTACTGTTACGCAATTTTAACCAGTTTTGTCTCGCAAACCTATAAACGCGTGGTGTAATGGTTATCTTCGTAGGAAATGGACTCGTCGACCTGAGTTCAAATCCTGGACGAGGCTGTTTGCATTTCACATAGTGCTTAATACCCTTGGGAAATGTATGGGGGACTTTATCCCTCTGTAGAGGTGCAGTCGGTGTATTTTACTGCCCCAGTCGACAGATGGTAAACAAACAATATGCTATCAGAGGAAAAATAAGTTCAGTATTACCCATAAACATGTACACTCCTAATCCAAAACAACTACTCTCCCTCCAGTTATGGGTAAATAGTAGGGTAGAGAAGGCTCTTTAACATTTGGATAGGTAACCAGTCTAGGAGACGGAAAGCTCTAGATTCCAACCTGTGAAATTCCGCTTAAGAAATTGACCGTATGTCATATCTTGCACGTTAGGAGCTGTTGGTAAATATATAAACAAATGCGTTTTGACTAATTGACTGATTTTAACGGCATGGTAACCTCTCTGGGGTTATCTATGCCTAGAGGTTAGGGCA
The DNA here is from genome assembly GCA_023376005.1 of Doryteuthis pealeii. Taxonomy (NCBI): domain Eukaryota; kingdom Metazoa; phylum Mollusca; class Cephalopoda; order Myopsida; family Loliginidae; genus Doryteuthis; species Doryteuthis pealeii. Next base: position 93,270,393 of record CM042146.1, on the reverse strand, counting down.
TTGGGTACATTGCACGTTTATGTCTTCGTCTTTTGCGTAGTTGTTTCTTAAGAGTTCATGTACATGTGTGTGTGTGTGTGTGTGTGTGTGTGTGTGTGTGTGTGTTGGGAAAAATTGTGTTGTCTTAGAAGCATGGAAAAAGTATAGATCAGAATCAAAATTATGAATATTGTGTTCTTAATCTTATTTATCTTCTAATATTTTGAAGTGCCCCCCTCTTTCTCAGAGGTTTATTTTTAGACTGACTGTTATTTTTTTTTTTTTTTTTCAATTACGTCTTATTGTTTGTCCTTTTCATTATTTCTTCTTTTTTTGTATTCATCTTTATTCTGTTTATTTTTTCTTTCTTTTTTCTTTCGTTTTATTCTAATTTCATATCTTCTTTCTTTCTTTCTTTCTTTTTTCTTTCTTTCTATTTATTTTCTTTTTTTCTTCTTTTTCTTTTTTTTATTTTCCCATCAACACTCCAAATTTAGATTTAATATTTCTTAAAAAGAGAAAGAAATCTATTACCGCATTTCTTGAAGCAGAAAATAATTTTACATCGCAAAATTTTTATCTCCAGGCAAAATAATGAAGAGAGATCACCTTGAGATTATAGACAAAACAATTGATAAGCCGACAAAGATGTAAAAATCTTTGTGATGATCTGCGATTACATTTACAAATGAATCAAATTTCGACATTAAATAACACATAAAGGTCAAATAGATCTATTTGAGATAATGAAATATTTAATTGTTTAAAATGATTGTGATGATGTATTAATGTAGCGTATATAATAAGAGACCATAATTGTTAAACTTCGGCATAAAATAAAGCAACGTTTAACATGCCTTGGGTTATATCATATGGTGTGTTGCCTTGGGTACGAGTTCTTGTTTGATATCATTTTTCGTGTTGCCTTGAACCTGAGTACTGGTGTGATATTATATGGTGTGTTGTCTTGTCTGCTTTATATGGTGTGTTACCTTGGGCGTGAGTTGCCTTGGATACGAGTTTTTGGGTGATATATGGTGTATTGCCTTGTCTGCTTTTATATGGTGTGTTGCCTTGGGCGTGAGTTGCCTTGGATACGAGTTCTTGGGTGATATATGGTGTATTGCCTTGATTGTGTGTTGCCTTGGGTGATTGCCTTGGATACGAGTTCTTGGGTGATATCATATGGCGGGATGCCTTGAGCGTGAGTGCTAGTGTGATATCATATGCTGTTACGGTGTGTGCTTTTATATAACGTGTTGTCTTGAGTGCAAGCTGACACGACTTGGGTGCTTTCATAATTGCCTTGTGTGTGTTGCTTCGATTGCGAATTGCCTTGGATGTGGGTTGCTTGGGGGGGGGGTTGTCTTTGGTGATTTCATATGGCATGTTGTCTTGATTGGTTGGTTGGTTAATTGGATTTTACGGCATGCCAATCCTTGTTGGGTTTTTTATGCCGAAGACAGTTTGGTTAGTGGCTGTAAAGCTGCAAAAGAGAATGTCGGAGATACACGCAATTGTTAGCACAGACCACGCACAACCGAAACTCATGCGTGCCCCCCCCACGTTAATTGATCCTTGTGTTAAACTGACATAGTAGGATGTCAGTAAATAACTAATTACCTGGCTTTCAGACCCTTGTGTCCAGTGGTTTCGTCCATTGGGCTCGTCAGACATGTAATATCAGCGTGATCGCCGTGGGGCATCCCCCAGGAAATAAACTGCCCCTCGATTTAAAGGGGATGGGCTGAGTTTATTGCCCAGTACCTGAGGAGCCTCAAAAGATGAATGCAGGAGGGATGCACATAATTCTTAACACTGGCCACGTACGAACCGAAGTTTATGCGTGCCAGCCAACGTAAATCGATCCTTTTGTTAAACTGACATGGCACTGACAGTAAATAATTACTCACTAAGCTTTCGAGCCCTGTGTCTAGTGGTTTCAGCTATTGGACCGGTAAGATATGTAATATCAGCGTGATCCCAGAGATCCAGCCTCTCAGACAACACCTGCCCCCTCGATTTAAAAGAGCAGGACTGGATTTATTGGCCAGTGCCTGAGGCGCCTCAATAGAGGAACGCTGGAGGGATACACGCAGTTGTTAGCACAGGCCACATATGAGCTTCGGTTCATACGTGGCTACCAACTTTAATCGATCTTTGTGTTAAACTGACATGGTGGGATGTCAGTAGATAACGACTTATCCCCCCCTTCGGGACCTGTGTCTAGTGTTTTCGGCTATTGGACCGGTAAGATATGTTATATCAGCGTAATCCCAGGACGCCCCCCCCCCAGGCAACACATACCCCTTCAATTTAAAAGGGCAAGGCTAGATTTATTGCCCAGTGTCTGACGCGCCTTAAAAGAAGAATGCTCCAAGGGATACACGCATGAGTTTTGGTTTCCCACGTTAATCGATCCCTTTGTTCAACTGACAGTAAATAACTACTTAAATAATGATTCCCCCTACCCCAACCTAATTAATCACATCGAGTTGTTCTGTTATTCTAACCGTTGTGCGTGACCAGGAATTAAATTGTTAACAAGACGCGAAACGAAGATAGATTTGTCAGGGCATTGTGTGTTTATTAATGGCGATGTCGGATGGCCGGGCAGTTGTAATTCAAAATAGAAAAGACAAACGCCGGCGCTCGTGTCATTTCCAACTGCAACGTAACACTGCAAATATCTTCAACTGAAAATTGAGCTTTTCTAACACAAACATCTCTTATTTATTTGTAAATTGCAATCATCCTTAACAAGAATTCTTTGTTTTCACCTAAGTCTCATCAGAGAATTACCACAGGAAGAAGAACTACGATAGAGAGAACAAGAAAGTTATAATGAGGGTGGGAGTGTAAGAAAAAATTATTGCAATTACCCAAGATCAGGTAACTTCATGCCGGAAACACCCCTAGTTGTAGATGGTAGACGAATTCCTTCTGTTTGCAGAATGTTAGGTTATGTATATTTTCTCCAGGATGCAGTGCCGAAATTCTGAACGCGCACGAACTAGGATGGTGAACTGATTCTTTTTGAATAACTTGGAACAATCCGAGTTAGCCAATAGATGTTGAACAATGGCAGAGTCAGCATTTTGATTTGTGCTACAAGATCTTTTTTGAATATGTGAGCGGATGGCTAAAGGCACATGCTGGTTGATTCTATTTTCAAGCCTTTGGGTCGTATGGCCTATATAGAGAATATCGCATTCGCATTTATATTGATAAATTAGGAAACTGTTGTGATGAAGGGGCACACTATTCTGGAGGTTAGGTGGGAAAATCACATTAGATTTGAGAATGAATCTCAAATTAACAGCAAAGGAACACCGGATCACATATCTTTTAATTTGTACGACTAGGCGTGTTGAGTTGTCACCAGCTTAGTCAAACAAATCTGTGAGCCGGTGTTTCTTTAGCATAATTCATGGATACCCTGTGAATTATGTAAGTAGTGTAGTATAAATTTTGAATCAGAGTTCGTTAGAAAATTCAAATCGGAGGGAGTTAAGTGGAAAATTACCTTGACCGTTATGGTTATGATTGACGTGTGGTGACTTCCATTTGACCCCCGAAAAAGTTTTAAAACTTACAAAAATGCATACATTCCTATAATATACATATATATGATCGAGGTTTGTGTTTGATCGCTCCTTTACAGTGTAAACATGGCCACTCCAGTAGCAGTGCACACCAAGGAAGTGACCTGATTTCTCTGGTTGGAAGGAGTGTCAGGGGTTGAAATTCATCGGAGGCTTTTAGTACAATACGGAGACAGTGCATTCTGTTCACTCTCCAAACAGATTGACCAGCCACCATTATCAAACTGTCCATACAGGATCTGACACAGAAAATGACATTCCAGCATCCCGATTATGTAACCCATCTGATCCAGCTATATATATATATATATATTATATATATATATATATATATATATATATCATCCACAGACACCGTGTTTCGACGAATCACGTCTTTCAGTGTGACTAAACATTTGTTAGAAACCCGATCGATTCATCATGTCGGGCTACTTGAATGCTCATATATCGTCACCTACAGAATGGGAAGGGAATTTTAACTGTTTGATACACACATCGGTATGTATGCAAAGGCCATCATAGAGTGCTCTGTCCTTTTTATAGGAGAGCGTTGAGTTTAGCCTTTAGTTGGCGGTCGTCAGCGAAATCCCCTCCAGAGTCCTGGGGGTGGGGAGCTCTTTCATTTCGTCTTGCCAATGCTTTCAATTTGTTGTTTTTTCTTGGTCTTTGGAGTTTGCGTTCCGTTTTTGTTGGAAAGTTTTCTTTGTGGTTCTTGATATTAATGAAAGCTGTTTTTAATTTTTGTTTTTCCTAAGGACGATATCTATTGTTAATTTAGTCATTATATTACCCTTTCATATGAAGAAAGACTTAGGAACATTGACTGACCAAGTTTGGTTTATCGACGTACAAGAGGGGATATGATTGAATTCTACAAATATACATATGGTTTTTATTCAACGAACTTTGACCTACTAAACATTGCTCAAAATATCAATACAAGGGGTCATAAATTAAAACTCTTTAAAATATTTTGTAAAGCAAATGCAAGACAAAATTATTTTAGTAACAGAGTGGTGAATACGTGGAATAAACTACCATCATCAGTGGTGAATGCCCCATCGCTAAACTCCTTTAAGGTTAGATAATCTGTGGAAAGATTATAAATATTCTTTGGAATTAAGATGAAGGTTTATAAGGAACAGCTGACATGTCTCAGACCTAATATACTAGCCGAAAAGATATTATTATTATTATTATTATTATTATTATTATTATTATTATTATTATTATTACAAGCTTCGAAGTTTACATCGTTTTCCCAAATATCCGAGACTTTCTTGTGCAATTTCATGACAGTTTTGTTTGTTAATTGTTCGTATCTCCTTTTATCTTGTTCATAAATATGGTTAGATTTATCTACACTCAGGAATATTTTTTGGTGTCCTGATTTCTTTTGAACCATGATTTAATTGTTATTTGCTATTTACAACTAAAATGTGTATGAAGGGAGAAATTAGGGAAACCATACTACACAGCCTCCGCCCGTAAGCATCACGGGTCACCACCCACGACCAACCCAGGCTGCTCGGCCTCCAAGATTCCGTCATTAAGCACCACAGGTTGTCACCCACGGCCAACTGGTGGCCCCATTGGTGGGATTTTACCTCTCTGCAGTGGTTCAGTCAGTGCATTCTTCTAACCTTGCCGACAGGGCGACCATCTAATTGTGTATAAATTATTAGCATCAAACATAATACTTGAAACTATATAACCGCGTACAAATTATTAGCATTAAAAATATTTACTTGAAGTTTAATAAATCCTACTCGTGATATACTAGTTATATAAATGATTGATCATTAAAAGCTTACGGTATTATCTCTAGATTGCCTTTCGTTTTCGAACTTTTTTTGTACGTCTGTGTGTCAATGAAATGCAGAATTTTACTGATAAATCTTAATTATGAGAATCTGAAAGAAATCAATTAAAAATTGACTGGAAAAAAAGAAAAAAAAAGAAGACACAAAACTGATTCGGATAATTTAATGGTGGTGTTTCGGCTAGGCATTTTTCCGATTGAAATCTGGAAGTTTTAACTTTTTTTACAGTTTTATCCAATTTCTTTGATAAATTAATCATTGTGAATATGGACGTATAAAGTGTACACTGTTCAATGAGAGGTAACTTTAAAGCTGATGTTAATGCAATTTAGTCCTTGTAAGCTATCTCACTAGTGTGACCATTGAATATATATATATATATATATATATATTATATATATATGTGTGTGTGTGTGTGTGTGTGTGTGTGTGTGTGGAAATGAGAGGTAAGTGGATAGTCTTTAAAGCTGATGTTAGTGAATTCAGTTCTTACAAGCTACCTCACTAGTATATATATATATATATATATATATATATATATATATATATATATATATATATAAGAATAATTGGATGCATGCACTTCCTAAGTATACTAGCGCTACTATCAAAAATATGCACCCTGCGGTGCAAGTATTTAAGTTTTGATATGATAAAATATCATATTAGATTAGAAACACTCATGAAACTAAATAAGAATGCAGATAAAAATGATTTGAAACAGAGGGGGTTATAATCTAAAAATAGAACAACTGAAACTTACTGTTCCATCATTTTTCATCACTCCCGTCTTTCATTGCTAATTTTTCCAATTTAACTAGTCAAAATATGAAGTAAAGAATGAAATTACAGTTATTTCTTCTTCCTAATGGATTTCTTTTAAGATTTATTCCCGAGATTTTTGCTCATATTCATTAAGATAAAACCAAACAATTAGAAATCAATAATACTAAGCACATATTTATTAAAATCAAATTAATAATATTAATATGCAAATTAGCCTTCCCCTTCAACCGTAAACCGCTATTTTTCAGTATATATAAATACAATTGCATGTTATTAGAAAATTGATAAGGCCAACGGTATTAATAATGTGACACAATTTTATTAATATAGGTTTAAATAAGAATACAATCGTGGAGAATGTGACGTAATTAACTAAGGGAACTGTGACTTGAGTAGTGATATAGTTTCGGTTACAGACAAACACAAAATCTCCATTTTAATTAAGAGATATAAGATGCTAACAGCCTGATGCAGGACTTGAACTCGGGTCGACGAACCCATTTTCCTACCACGCTAACCATTACACCATGCGCCTCCACATAATTGGCGATTATATGGTATCGAATAATTTTTAAGCATATCTACATGACTGATAAACAAGTACTAACTCTCTGGGTCAGAGTGGACCTAACAGTCATGATATTCCACCATTTCCAGTTCTCACAAACTAGGGCCTCACCATTAAATGTGGTCTCATGTCATGCATAGAACATCTATTAATAATGGAGATTCACTTCCGGTTTTTGTCTGTAACAAAAATTACGTCACTGCTTATGTCACATTACCCAAAATCGTCATAACATAGAATAAATACACTCAAAATTTGAACATGCAACCTTAAACAGTCGTCATTGTTTTTTTTTAAACAAGTTTTAATAAATACATGACTGGTATTATATATCTATATATAGTTTGTTTTATTTTAATACATATTTAAAGTTTACATTTCAAATTGTTTTATTTTTTAATCCTTTAATGAATTTGATGATTTTACTTACTTAGGGTACAAACTCGCTGACATTGAATTTTTAACTCCCAACCCTCAGGCAATATGTTTCAAAAATCTATTTTTACATCGCCCGGAGGACGTTTTTTTTTTATTTTGTACTAGTGCAACCTAATTTGACAAAAAAAAGTATCAATGTGCTAAAAGCAACAAATATTTGACCGAAGAAATGTGTTGAAACTTTCTTATCCGATGACCTCTCACATCCTCTCACTAAAACCGTTATTTATTTTTCCCGCGCTCTGACACTTATGTTTGACCAAAGTTAAAATGGCGGCAAACTTAACCTACGCAACACACGTTAAGATAATAACTGAAAGGTGTTTGTGTTATTATTCTGTCAGTCAGATGGGGCGAACTCTAGCTGCAAAAATGGCTTCCTCAGCTGTGAACCGTTGATTCAAGAATGAGAACGTCTCCCAGGAAATTACAAGATGTCTTATTTCGCTTTTTCTTTTTCTGTTTAAACACATTACCTACATTTTACGTGGTATATATATATATATATATATATATATATATATATATATATATATATATATATATATTCAATGGTCACACTAGTGAGATAGCTTACACTTCACTAAGAACAGCTTTAAAGTTACCTCTCATTGAACAGTGTACACTTTATACGTCCATATTCACAATGATTAATTTATCAAAGAAATTGGATAAAACTGTTTTATTTCAAAAAGCTTTTTTAAAACTTCCAGATTTCAATCGGAAAAATGCCTAAGCCGAAACACCACCATTAAATTATCAGAATCAGTTTTGTGTCTTCTTTTTTTTATTTCTTTTTTCCAGTCAATTTTTAATTGATTACTTTCAGATTCTCATAATTAAGATTTATCGGTAAAATTCTGCATTTCATTGACATACAGACGTACAAAAAAAGTTCGAAAACGAAAGGCAATCTAGAGATAATACCGTAAACTTTTAATGATCAATCATTTATATGACTGCGATATCACGAGTAGGATTTATCAAACTTCAAGTAAATATTCTTAATGCTAATAATTTGTACGCGGTTTCAAGTCTTCCTACCTGATGCTAATAATTTATATACAATTAGATGTGGCCGAAGAATATACTGACTGAACTTCTGGAGAGAGATAAAATCCTCCTCCCCCCAATGGGGCCACCAGTTTGCCAGGGCGATCCGTGATGCTTAAGGACGGAATCTTGGAGGCCGAGCTGTCCATGGCATGCAACACACCACTTTGATCCTTCCTTGGGATAGACGGGTGGCCGGGGTGGTTTCTTCTGATCAATCGACTGGTCACGTCAATCACTAGAACCTATATGATTGTCTCGACTCTATTGCCCTGATGGTAAACCCACAGCACTTTTTATCATATATGTGTTAGAAGGCGGTGGCTGGGGATCTTAGTGTCCTAGGCATGACGTTAAACTGCATCTAATAGTGAAGTTCCAGTTCTGGAACTCAGGGGATTGTGGAGTACTTCTTCATCACCCTTCCTCCCAGGTTCACCCTTACGCCGAGTGATAGTACCTGTTAGGGTCCTATTTATGGGTTAAAAAAAAACATGTTTAAAAAATATGTTTGAAAAAATTGAGTTTTAAAAAATTTGAATGCCCATCAAGAATGAATGAAACTAAACGTCGTCAGCATAAAATAACCCAACAAATGTTGACATGTCGTAAAGTCTAATCAACCAACACACCAACAATAAGATGGTTTCAAGTAACTATTTTTTTATGCTAATAATTTGCACACAGTTATATAGTTCCAAGTATTCCTATCTGATGCTAATAACTTATACACAATTTGGGGTGTTGGAGTCACTCTTTCGTTACCATTGCTACCAAGTCAACTTTGTCAACTTTGAGTGGTGATACCCATTAGGTTCTCTCCTATCGGTCAAATAGATCTGTTTATTAGTATTAGATAGGAATACTTGAATCCATATAACTGTATGACAACAAATTTATTAATAATGGACATTCGGTCTTAATTTGCCTGTAACCGAAATTACGTCACTGGCTACGTCACATTATCCAAAATCGTCAATACGTAGAATGAAGAAAAATCTTATATTATATACACTCTCTATATTCTGGTCTTGTGCCACATGTAAGCTAAACTTAGTAAATAACTATATTATATAAATTCAAAATTTGAGTATGGAAACTTAGACGGTCCTCATTGCTTTTTAAAACAAGTTTTAATCGATACACGCCCGGTATTGTATATTTATATATAGTTTGTTTTATTTTGATATATACGCAAAGTTATCTAACGATCTATGAGAAAATTATTTACAAACAAGAAAATAGTCATTTTTTTTCAGTATCAAGAGGTTAACTAAAACGTTTACAAATAAATACCTACGATTTTTTCTAAAATTCATGTGTAAAATATTTAAAATAATCATTTAATTAATAATTGATAGATGCATTTTATTTGTGGGGAACAGAACGAAGTTTCCATTCCAAATTGTTTTATTTTTTACACCTTTAATAAATTTGATGATTTTACTTGATTATGATGTAAACCCTCTGACAATATCTTTTATAAATTAATTTTTACACCACTCGGAGTTTTTTTTGTTTTTTGTTTTTTGGGGTTTTTTTTGTTAGTGATTATAATTATTAAAACAGGAATAGTTACTAGAAAGGATATAATTGCTTGCATATTATTAGTATTAGAAAGAAATATTTGAAGGAATATAATTGTATGCAAATTATTTGTATTAAGAAAAAGTGTGTGACTTTAGAAAAATGTAGTAATGTCGTCATTTATCTATTTTGTAAACAATAAAAAATGAAACAAAATAATAAGCAAATAAATATGGACCAAAAATTAAACGGATAATTTTGCTCCGTCGCCATAAATCTTGGAAAAAAAATTTGTCACGGATTTGCCACTATATATGAAGAAGGGGGTCTATAACAGCATGTTCTAATCTATCTATCTATCTATCTATCTATCTATCTATCTATCTCTATGTGTTCCTATCTATATATCTATCTATGTGTGTCTATCTATCTATCTATCTATCTATATATATATATATATATATATATATATATATATATATATATGTGTGTGTGTGTGTGTGTGTGTGTGTGTGTGTGTGTCTGTGTGTGTGTGTGTGTCTGTGTCTGTGTCTGTGTCCTATCTATGTATCTATCTATGTGTGACCCTATCTATCTATCTATCTATCTATCTATCTATCTACCATGTTCCTATCTAGCAATCTGTCTAACAATCTACCTATGTGTGTTCTTGACTATCTATCTATCTATCTATCTATCTATCTATCTATCTATGTGTGTGTGTCCCTATCTATATCTATCTATCTATCAATATATCTATGTGTGTCCCTATCTATCTATCTATCTATCTATCTATCTATGTCACTATGTTTCTATCTATCAATCTATCTATCAATCTATCTATGTGAGTCCCTATCTATCTATCTATCTATCTATGTCACCATGTCCCTATCTGTCAATCTATCTATCTATCTATTAATCTATCTATCTGTGTGTTCTCATCTATCTATCTATCTATCTATCTATCTATCTATCTATCTATCTATGTGTGTCCCTATCTATCTATCTATCAATCTATCTATCCATGTCACCATGTTCCTATCTATCAATCTATCTATCAATTTATCTATGTGTGTTCTTATCTATCTATCTATCTATCTATCTATCTATCTATCTATCTCAGCATGTTCCTCTTTATTTCCTATTCCTGTCCTATTTCTTCTTTCACAGTTTTTAAAGATTGCAAGCTGTTTACACATCAAATCAAAGAAAACATTGGAGATTCTCGCGTAATGCCCGACGGATCTTTCACCAAAAAATCCACACTTGAAAGAATTGTTTACGTTTGCCAATTTGCCTGCATGGGCCGATCCCTACTCCTTCCCTCAGATACCTGATCGGTTCATCAGACACTCTAAGGTAAATAGGTAAAGTTCACTAATGTTAAAAGAGAGTAAACAAACATTTTGTAAATAAAATATTTATTCAATATCCTTTGGCAGTACAATGTAAAGCATCTATCTATCGATCTATCTATCTCAATCGGTTCATATCTATATACTAATATATCTATCTATCTATCTATCTATCTTTTATTATTCTAAAGCTGAGCGAATCAACATTTGTCTCCTAAAGGCTTTTTACTGTTTAGTTTGATGACACGAAAATTATACTAAATTATTCCTTACTTTTAGGATTGAGTTATGTTTGAAAAAAATCCATTTTAATTGGTTCTAATTAGTCGTAATTTGCAATTAAGTCAAAAACTGACCAACCTCTCACATTACATTCTGCCTATCACTTTCTAGTATCTATATATCAATCTATCTCAGTCGATTCATATCTATCTATCTATCTATCTATCTAGAAATCTCGATATAGTATTTAAACTCAAATTTATTGAACATTTAAAAATAAATGAGAGTAGAGGAAAATGTGGATGTTTCCTCTACTCTCAACCACAATTTGTCGGATTTATTCAATCTTTCACTCCTCATATATATATATATATATATATATATATATATATATATATATATATATATACACGGTGTTCGGGAGAAATTTGACAGTTTCATAAGGACAGAGAAAAAGTGCTTGGTAACTACATTATTTAATGGATTGTAAAGAAATTTAACAGGCATGGAAATTATACTACTGTCAACAAGTTTCACTCAACATAACCGCCATTAGCGTCGATCACAGCCTCAATCCTGCTCCGGAACCTGGAGCAACCTGATGTTACAGTTTCCCTGGGAAGGGTATCAAAATCTACCTTAATTCTTAACTCTGTCGATTAACTGGGCCTTTGTAGTACTTGAACGGCGATTGCTATCTTTCTGAACATCACCACATACATAATAATCCATGGGGTTAAGATCTAGGGAGTTCGGACGCCAAACATAGAGACTGGTGTAGTCGTAAAAATTTGCCGACAACCATTTTTTACTTTTCCCAGAGGTGTGGCAAGGGACCGAATCTTGCTGCCATACACATGACCTACCATTGACTACCCTTATTATCCAGGACTTGACTACAGTGTTTAGCAACTCCACCCAGGCATCTGAATTCAACCTGATACCCTCTCTGAAAAAATGCGGAGGCATCATATCACCCTCAGAGGACACACATCCAAAAACCATCACAGTTTGGGGAAATTTAGTCTGCATGACACGAGGAGTGTCCTTTGGATTGTATGCAAGCCATCTGTTATTCTGTGTGTTGTGCTTTTGATCTTGGTAATAGTTCTTCTCATCGAAAAAGAACCATATTGTTTGTGGTTCAGCAGGATGTTTCGCTTTGCTCAGAAGTTTCTTCGCCTTTAGACGATTTTCAAGGGCCTTTTCTGCGACGCTTGTATGAGTCGTAGCGAAGGTCTTCATTGAGTGCAAGCTTCATTGTAGAGGTCCGAAACATTAAATTCACGTGACAAAGCCCGAATTTTAATGCCAGGGTCCCCCAACACTTTTTTTCTGTAGATTTTTGAGGAATTCTGCTGTGTGAACGCAATCAGATCGTCTGTTATGTTCCTTCTAGCCACAGCCTTGTTGTGTCCATTGTCAATACCTCCAACCTACGGAAAAACCAAATATAAATATGTCAAATTTATCCTGAACACCCTATATATATATATATATATATATATATATATATATATATATATCCAACCCTTCGCATGAGTAGGATGTGACACAAGGTTAGTTTAATAAGCGGAGTTTAGCAGGTTTAAATTCAGAGTTTGCCTTCTCCTAGACTGGTTACCTAGCCAAGTTTAAAGAACCCAGTCTGCCCTACTATTTACCCATAACTGGAGGGAGAGTAGTTGGATGAATACCTTTCCAAGGGGTTTGTGAAATGCAAACAGCTTCGTCCAGGATTTGAACTCGGGTCGACGAGTCCATTTCCCACGACTCTAACCATTACACTACGCACCTCCAACGCATCTTGTGTATATAACCCACATTCGCATTTGCGAGGATTCGGGGAGAATGTGGAAAGCTACAAATATCTCTCGATTCCCGAAACCTTATGCCTTAATACTGCTTATCATTGTAAACCATTCACTGCATTCTATTGGCTTTCGTCTTGCTCGTCAACCAACAAATGTTCCATTATTGTCACAATACCCTGGGTTACTGTGCCTCTCTTAGAGTACATCTCCACTGGACCATAGAAAATTGGTGCCATGTCACTAATAAAGTAACTATTATAGTTTCTCTTAACAGAAAAGTAACAGCCATACTCTAACAGAACTTAATAGTTTTTTTTAGTCATCCTTAAATGTACTAGCATCGTTATCCTGTGATGAAATTAATTATGTATGGTTTAGTACCTCTGATAAGGACCAGAGAACATATCTCTAGGCTTAAGTATCTTATTATTATAATGGAGATTGTATGTATGTCTGTCTGTAACCGAAACTACGTCACCACCAACGTCACACTTCCTTTAGTTATTTACGTTATATTCTCAATGGTTATGGAATGATCACTATTTAACCTTAATTAGCATCTTATTTATAAACAATGTGTCTATAAAGGTCTAGCTGAGATAGATTCGCCTCAAAACAGCCCATATCATTAATGAGTTTAAAATCTTGCGATGTGTGTTATATATCATTAAGAAATAAACGTTTACATAGTATATAGCTTGAATAATTTGCATACCAGTTTTAATAAAACCGTGTTTGATAAATAATTACTTGGTTTTATTTATTTCTATTATAATTGTTTTATTCTCAAACGTATTAAAAGTAATCCGATGTATAATCTTATATTGAAATCAATTAGAATAAAGTAAAAATAAGTGTAATCTTTTTTGTATTCGTATTTAATTTTATTAGTCTTTCTAATTCAATACAGTATTTAATTGTATTCAATTCTAAATATTTGTGCCCGGAGGTCCCATTTTTTTTTTTTTTTTGGTTAGCATTATTAAAACTTTTCTGTATTCGAGAGAGTTTTATAATTTGCTCGAAGCATTGTGCGTATATTGGTTGGGGGTTGGTTATGAAAGCTATCACAGTACGAGTGTAAAGAAAGATGAGGTAGCTAGGGCATTGTTCATTTACCTGTGATTTATTGTTTTCTTAATATTTCGGGATGAAAAATCCCTCCGACAGAATAAAACTCAACAACCTTCTTATCGAACTCGGGAGCTTTCATGTCGTAATTGGGAACCTTCACGGAACTTCGAACTGAACCCATTATTTAATTCATTGGGGTAGATTGTTCTCATTCCGTTAACCATGACTGGGTACAAGAAGATTCACAAGTTTGTGGAGAAATACTTTAACAACAGCATGAAAAATCTAAATAATACAAATTATCAAGACTCATCTAAAAAAATTCAGATAAATATATTTTTGTGCCGCATATAATTCGAAACCATAATTATTAAATTGACTTCAACATAAAATAACCCAACAAGGTTTGACATGCCATAAAATCAGCCAACTAACTTACTAGTATCAAGAGTTTGGTTAGAATCCACATAGAGACAATATCGAATGTTTATTTTATGTGGCAGGCACTATATAAATTCACAGCACAAAAATGATCGATATATTTGCGATATCAGTTGTTGGCATCCGTCCGTCTACTAGAGACGATGGCGTAGTGACCAAAAACAAGTGGAACCACGTAGCCTGGGCAGGTTGATATGGAGGATGAGCTGCCACCTAAGCAGCAGGACCGCCTTGCCACACTGCCGTTGTGGTCCAAAGGAAAGACAGAAAATAAACAATGCAGTTTGTCAGTGTCGCAGGAGTTGCTGGATAGCGCTGAAGTTCAACATCACATTACCTTAGGGACTCCAGCTCTGGATTTGATTTCGATGTTTATTCCCTAAGCCTTTCCTTGGAATGAGGTATAGCCGCTACGCAGCGGAGGTTTTATAACAGACTTTTACTTTTTCTAGATGGATTGCTGACCAAGACTAAGGAGCCCCATCTTACCCCATCTGGGGATTTATGTGAGTAGTAAGTACCCCAATCCTACAACTATTGGGGTGGATGACCGTTAGCTCCCCTGAGCCTCATCCGCCCTTTTCATCTCTTGTTTTTGGTGATGCTTTTCATTTTTCCTTACCCATACTGTCGGATTTACTCCAACCCTCCTATCTTCATATATTATATATATATATATATATATATATATATATATATATATATATATATATATATATATATACCGGATGGTATATAATGTTTTATTTTTGTAAACAAATTGTTGAAAATAAGTCATCTTTAATTTTGTTTACTAAAGTTAGCTCAGAAGCCTGAGACACTCAGTGAGGATTGAACTTACAAATTATGGCCTGCTAAACTCTTGCTAAACATTAAACCATATTAGGTGCCTACCTTTTTTTTTGTTAGTCCAATATATCTATATATCAATACACTTGTTCCTAAATCTTTCCGCCGTTATCATCCTGAAACTCGCTCTGGTTAAAAATAACACCGTCCAAATTGTCCATGTGATTATCTTGTGTCTCTTATTCACAGATTTCTTCTTTGTCCCAATTTATTTCACCAAATTTAAAATTTCTCTCCCTCCCTCGAAATCGCTATTCAGTAGTAATGGATCTTCGAGACTAGCTTGCTAACCATTACATCATGACGGATGTTCTAAACCAGTGGAAGAAGAGATTGTGAAAAAAAGTCACACTAGCTCACCTGAGTATCGTAAGCGAGAAACTCTGAACTTATAAATTTTATACTGTTTATATATTATATATATATATATATATATATATATATATATATATATATATATATATATATTGTTACGATTTTTGTGGCCATCCTTAAGCTTCGAAAAAATATTAAAAGTTCCTCCGACATGAAAATTGCTTAAACCCACAAGTCCTTGGGCAGTTTTAATTTAATAAACAAACACCTCACCATTGAGAATTTTCTGACAGGTATTCAGTTGCTAATACACCTTAAAAGCATCGTAAGGGGCAATGCCAGCTAGATTTTGTTTTTTGCTTGTAGACTTATGACCTAAAAAGTATAACATTATAAGTTCTAAATAATCGTCAATAAAATTAAGTACATACCTGTAATTCCCCTTTTCAAGGGGGTTCATTTTGGCTAGCTAAATCACAATATATGAACAACAATATTTTCGTAGCTCTCCTGCTTAATGTTATATTTTTAATAAGTTTCATACCTCTTACTTTGGACAATTTTTTTAATATTCACTTCATTGCAGTGGCCCAAGTTTTTATGCTAAGTTTTGAGATTATGGCTTGCATTCTTTGTAGAACCAACATTTTTCAAATAATAAAAGCGACCCATTCGCTCTATGTTAAATATTGTACCATTTGGGTAAAGTAATTTGAAATTTTTACGTCCAAAACTGATATGCGCATTTATATTAATGGCAGCTAGTACTGAAAAAATATTTTTATTTGAAAGTTGGGATATACAGATCACCTTTTAAAATGCATAAAATATATCCGTTATTGTCTTTTAAATGAATACAAGTTTCTCCACGTTTCTGAACTAAGCCACTGGCTTTGCTACCATCCGCTAACTTGACAAAATCATTTTCAGGCTCAAAATGAATGAATTTTGATTCATCATTAATTATATAACACATCACTAATCACTTCACCGGATTCTTTTAGTGTATTTGCTATATTTTCAGTCCTTTTTATATAATCTGTGATGGATTCATAGTTTGTTCTGTTTAAAGAAGTCAATTCTGAATATGGAGTTATAATTTTAGGTTTGCATGTCGACAAATAATGGGACCTCAATATCACTAAAGCTTTTCGTCCTTGTCATCACGCATTACCAATGATAAACTTCGATCGTTTAAACATTGGATCAACTCAGCGTATATTGTTGCATTTTATTTCTGCAAAATCTGTGTCCTTGCTTTGGTCAGATGGTGCGTGTATTATATTGTGTAGTTGAAGGATTCTTAAATACCCATAAATTTCACTTCCCCCAGTTCATACTTGGCTTCATTGCTATTGAAGAAAATCCTTGCGTTCCTAGGCGCATAACCTGTTACAAATTTTGTGACCATCCTTAGGCTTCAGGCAAGAGCACTCCCCAACGGAGATCCCATGTGTTAAGCAGAGCGCGATCCTTAGTGAAGAAACCTTTTGTTACTCCTGGGTGTCCCTTAGTTAGGTATGACCCTTTAGTTGTTCCTTGGTGTCCCTTAGTGTTTGGTATTATCCTTTGGTTGTAGGTCTGTTCGTCAATGTCGAAATAACGTGCAAATGAACGGGTGTCAATATCAACGATTAAATAGTTAACTAACCACGTATTCGGCCTGTTGAGTGGCTGGGGTTTAAACCAGGTGACCTCGCTGAGTCTATAAGTTTAAGTGGTGGATTACAGCACGCCTTTTACAGAACAATAATCCAACCATATATATATATATATATATATATATATATATATATATATATATATGAGGAAATGACAGATTAGCAAAAATCTTACAAAATGTTAGTAAAAAATTCTCCACTTACCCTAAATCCATTGATCATCCTATCCCAAACCAGAACTTGCAATCTACCATATACTCCTCCTCCTCCCTCTCTTTTCTCCTTCCTCCGCCTCATACTTTTCAACACATCCTCCTTCTCTACTTCCTTCCCTCTTCCTCATATTTCAACATTTTCATTGTATATATATATAGCATTCTGTTTTAAAACAATAACAAATTCTGGTATGTGTGTGTGAAGAAAACAACAGATTAAGAAGATTCGACCAAATGTAAAGAATATAAAGGGAAGGTGAATAACAAACACAAACAATCGATTCAATTGACATTTCGTTTCTATTAGTTCATAGACTATGGGAAATTAAAAGTATCCCAAATACCGACAAGAAAGAAATGAAAACAAAGGCAAAGTTGATAATTCAAAGGAGGCTTTATCGCACGTAAGTTACTAAAAACTTATTGTCATGTATATAGGGTCATCCACAGACACGTGTTTCGACTTATCAAGTCTCTTCAGTGTGGCTAGACATTTTGTAAGCTACCTACAGCCGGAATTGTACTCCGATCGGTTGGGTGTCAGTCCGGCACCTTAACCATTAGGCTGTCTTCACTTACAGAATGGGAAGGGGATTTTAACTGTTTTTAACACACACATAGAGCGTTGGCTAGACATTTTGTAAACTACCTACAACCGGAATTGAACTCCGGTATATATATATATAGTAAGTTACAAATTACATAAAACATTTATCTGTTTGGAGTTTCTTTGGTAGCTTCAATATAGTTGTGCTTATCATTGGTTCTTGCTGTTTCAGCCAAAATTGGGGGTGTCTGTGTTGTTGGCTGCTCGATCTTTTCTGTTAGACTTCTTTTTCTGTTCTCTCCAATTTTCTACAGGCTCTGTGCCTGCTGTTTTTTTTTTTTACTTCCGGGTTTTACCCTCTTCCGGGTTCAGTGTTAGTGTTATAGTTTTCATAAGACTTCTTCAGAATCTTTTTGTGTTTGTTATTCACTTTTCCTTTATACTTGTTACATTTTACACAATTGACTTGATTATATCATCATATTTAAAGAAAGGCCAAATGAAGAAATAATTGAAAGATCAAAATGTCCAAGACAAACGAAGCACTAACAAACAAAACTCACGCATAAAAGTCACGATTTAAGAGACTTAAAAAGAAATCAGCGAAAGAAGAGATGGGAAAAAATAAATAGATAAATAAATAAGCAAAACAAAGCAAAAAATAGCAAAAAAGTGATGAGGTACAAATGGATTTCAACTTTAGCACGAAGTATAAATTTAAATTAGTCACGTTTTAAGTTTGTTAGATTTTTCTTTTCCTAATCTAAAAAAAAAAAATTACTGTCTTCTTCTTCTTCTTCTTCTTCTTCTTCTTCTTCTTCTTCTTCTTCTTTCTTCTTCTTCTTCTTCTTCTTCTTCTTCTTCTTCTTCTTCTTCTTCTTCTTCTTCTTCTTCTTCTTCTTCTTCTTCGCCTTCTTCTTCTTCTTCTTCTTCTTCTTCTTCTTCTTCTTCTTCTTCTTCTTCTTCTTCTTTTACTTCTTCTTCTTCTTCTTCTTCTTCTTCTTTTACCGCCTTCTTCTTCTTCTTCTTCTTCTTCTCTTTCTTCTTCTTCTTCTTTTACCGCCTTCTTCTTCTTCTTTCCTCCTTCATTCAACTTGCACTCATACAAGGGTCGTTCATAAAGTTCGAAGCCTCACCAGAAAGAAAGAGTAATAGCTGAACAATTTTTGTTGTGGCAATATCGTACCACTTAAAAAATAGAAAAACTAATTCAGGTCATATGTGCTGTGGAGCGTGAAGAGTTAATGGGTTGAGCGTTAAGCCTTGTAGAGTAACCGACCCTCTCTCTCTCCTCTCTCTCTCTCTCTCTCTCTCTCTTATATATATATATATATATTATATATATATATATATATAGAGAGAGAGAGAGAGAGAGAGAGAATATCTATTATATCTATTATATATATCATATATATAGTGTGTGTGTATTTTGGCAGCATTTTCTCTTTTAAACATGTTTGGTTGAACTCGAAGTGACAATTCTTGTCGTACGAGTTTCTGTTCAATCCTTTCAAGGTGTCTGGCCATCTTTTGGTGTCAGGGTGGAACTGTTCTGTAGCAATCCACCAAAGTTGTCTTCTAGCGATCGCTTTCGGCGTTGTCTGATCTTGGCCCAAACTCCAGGTTGGAAAACTGGTGGTTATGTTTCGTGTGTTTATGTTTTAAAGAAAACGAGCAGATAGCGTAGGAATTGGTAGTGCGGCGAGGTAGTAAAACTTGGTCATGGGGAGGCCATTGGTCACTAGTCAAACGAACCGACTCACCATCATAGAGCATTTTCGTGGCGCAGAGAAAGGAAAGATCAACAAGAAGAATAATAATGTGAAGAAAGGAGGAGAAGAGAATAGTGGAAGGAAGGTAGACGAAGAAAGAAGGAAATATAATAGACATTATGAGAAATGTATGACTTGTTATGAAATGATATATACTATTTTGTTAACGCGTGGCTTCTTCTCTCTCCT
>CM042146.1:93231599-93250060 GCA_023376005.1 Doryteuthis pealeii | reverse complement strand
TTTAAGGTGTTGATTAATAGAACCGTATCGGATAGGTTGAGTGTCAATCTCTGATAATGTGGTCATCGTGTGGACAGGAATTGTGATAATGTGGTGCCTCGTACGACAGGAATTGTCCATCGAGTTCAACCAACACACAACACACACACACACATATATATAATATTTAATATAATATATATATATATATATATATATATATCCGTTGAGGTGAAACTTAGATAGTTTCTGGCTTCTTTAGGTACTCATAATTTTGCTCTCCTTAGTGTATTGAGCACGTATATTATATATATTATATATATATATATATATATATATATATATATAATATATATAATATATTAAAGTTTTTTTATAGTAGGTTGAAGCATTGTGCGTAATTGTAATAGAAATTTTTTTGAAGGCAGTTGACAATGCAATATATGTTGAAATATTGCATTGTCAACTGCCTTCAAAATATTTCTATTACAATTACGCACAATGCTTCAAACACACTATAAAAAACCCTCTTTATTTCACTATGCCTGAGCGAGGCTAAATTTATAGTAAAAAAATAAAAAAATTAAAAGAATTTCAAGCAATCTCACCGAGCGCAAAATCAAACGGACTTACAACACCACGGAAACACACGGCATTGACCGATTGAAAAAACTTTCAAATTTTCCAGCGTTCATTCAACGTCTCAATCAACAGTTGATCACACCGACGTGAGATAAGTACTATTGAAAAACACCTAGTACTTTTAAA
Source organism: Doryteuthis pealeii (assembly GCA_023376005.1). Lineage (NCBI taxonomy): Eukaryota > Metazoa > Mollusca > Cephalopoda > Myopsida > Loliginidae > Doryteuthis > Doryteuthis pealeii. Next base: position 93,249,313 of record CM042146.1, on the reverse strand, counting down.
AACTTCTAACAACTCTGAAGATGGAATTTTGTTCCGAAAATATTAAGTATGTTTTAAAAAAAAGAAAAAGAAAAAAAAAGATAAATAAACATAGTTTTCAACATATATTGCATTGTCAACTGCCTTCAAAAAAATGTATAAAAAGAATTTAAAATTTTTTTTCTGAGAACAAAATACATTTTGCGGACCTTCCTTTTTTATAAAATATTGAATTTTCTCCCGTTGGAACCAGAACAACATTTTATATATATATATATATAAATTTGGCAGCTCCTTTGATGCTTTTCTTTTGACCAGTTCATTACGATACCGATGATTATTTTTAGACAGCATGGGTGTTTTTCTTTTTGTTTTAAATTTTCCCCAGATATCAGCTTGTACATTCATTTCTTTATTTACAAACTGCATTATCTGTTTTTTCTTATCATCAGAGTTATATAAATAAAAACAAATATATATATATAATATATATATATATATATATATATATATATGGTTGGCAACCTTCCGTCTATTTTAGACGATGGCGTAGTGTCCATTTTTTTATCTACAGCTACGTGAGTGGCTGAACAAACGGATCCTTGAATAGCAGTCTCTGGAGCAATGATTGCAAACAAAAGGTGATGCTTTCTGTAGGTGTTGGGGGTGTTGTTGTCTCTCCTTCCTTTTAGCTCTCTTTTCTGTGGCGGCTTCTTTTCTCTCTTTTTCACTTCTTTTTGTTCCTTGTTTGACGAGGAGGCGCCAGGTCGCACGGTCTTTTGCACAAGCCTCCCACGTGTTTATGTCGACGTGGCATGTCTTCATGTTTCTCTTACAGACATCTTTAAAGCGCAGGCGTGGTCTCCCTACTGGTCAGGTGCCCTCTACTAATTCGCCATACAGTAGGTCTTTGGGATGCGGCCTTTTATTTGCTAAGACCCCTCATCGTTTCTCCTCCTAATATAAAGCCATAAATATACAATATTTATTAAAGGTTTTGAAGAGAAAGATAAACAATGCTTTTGGATAAAGTCTCTTAGACAGCAAAAGTCATTAAAATATTAATTTTGAGTGCATATGCGTGTATGTGTAAGTGTTTCAAGGGAAGTGGAAAGTATTATACAGCGGTATTTGTAAGTCTGTTTGATATGTAAAACGCTGGGGCTGGTGTAATTTGGGCGTGAGAAGTCGGTAGGGTGCTACAGTGATAGAAGGTGAGAAGTCCATAGCGTGATGACGTGGTAAGAGGTGAGAGCACGGTAGCGTTGTTGATTCTGACTAGCACGTCCTGTAGTCTGGGTTCATGGGCCTTAAATTGAATATATATATATATATATATATATATATATACATATATATATATATATATATATATATATATAGGCAACCGCTGGATCAAAGTGGATCAGCCGAAATGTTTTGTATTTGGGCGCGAACACGTTTGATTGGTTTTAAAAGGCCCTATTTTGTGTCTATTTATTTTACCGGGAGGTTGCACTGAGTCTCCCTGTGTAGGGACTATTTTACGACACACTTTCCTCGAACGTCATTGGGTGGATATCCGATTCTCTTTATTTTCTATTTAGTGCTGTTATATACCAACTTAACATATCGGGTAAGTAATTGGAGAGACAGGGGGGAGGAGAGAGAGAGAGTGTGTGTGTGTGTCTGTGTGTGTGTTGTGTGTGTGAGAGAGAGAGAGGGAGAGAGAGAGAGAGAGAGAGAGAGAGGGGGTTTCTTACTTTTTTCTACTTGTCTACTTCTTCGGCCGTTATCTTCCTTTGGGCTTCTTCTGTGGGCTGATTTATTTCTCTTTTCGGGCTGGGTGTCGGCTCATCTCTTGTGGATTAATCAACAAGGATATGTTGTTTTTCTATTTTCTTTATTAAAAACAATCCCAGCCCAAGTGTTCGCAAAACCGCGTGGTAAGAAGCGGTATCTTGAGAGAACGTGTTCTCTCAGTGACTGACTGGCCGCAACTAACTAAAACCTAAAACTAATTTCTGTCACACGTTTCTAATGGCGCGTTTTTCAGGGGTTCAACCAGAGGTTACCACATAGCAATCATAACGGTAACAGTACCTTTTCATCCACCCCCGCTATTTGAATCTTTAACGAACTTTGAACACAATTCATAAGCCACCCATGAATTTTGCAACAGTGCCGCTTCGGAGTAGTTCCAACTTCATATGGGATTGCAATGCTTGAGTACTGTTTAACTAAGTGTATTGATGTCAAGGGGGACAATTATTGAAAGACGCGAGAAAAACTGTTTTGTTTCTCCGATTCCTTCCGGGTTAGGCTTAGAACATTTTGAATAACCCCCGACTTATTAATTTTTATACTTCTTTTCTTTTTCTAATTCAATTTTCACTCACAATGTACACTAGGGAATGTCGAGTATTCCTTCATCACCATTGCTCCTGTTATATAGTAAGGTCACGTGAGTATTAGAGGAGAGCCCGTCGTCTAAGTACTTCAAGTGAGTTCAGCACAGAGTAATATGTGTGTTCTTAAATAGTGGCTAGAACCATCACCACTATTGAGGTACGGGGAAGATGGGTCATTCCATTATATCAGCTCCTCAAGGTCCACTCTGCCACAAAGTGGTAGTACCTGTTAGAGTCCCATCAATGGTTAAATAGAAAAAATAAGTTTAAAAAATGAGTTTAAAAAATTGAGAATAAAAAATAAAAATTGAGTACCCATAAAAAATGAATACAACAAAATGTCTTCGGCATACCGTAAAATACAACAAAAAAATCCAAAAGTGAAACGGTCAAGAAAGTTCAAAAGATCCTGTATGTGTTCGTTGTTTTTGTGTGTAGTGTTGTTTGTAGTTGTCTGTTCTTGTCAATACATACTTGAATATCCGGTCATTAAACTAAAAGGATGCCACAATGACCTCTGAGAAGAAGAAGAAGAAGAAGAAGAAGAAGAAGAAGAAGAAGAAGGAGGAGGAGGAGGAGGAGAACAACAACAAACAACAAAGCAGAAGAAGAAAAGAAGAGAGGAGAAGAGAAGAAGAAGAAGAAGAAAGAAGAAGAAGAAGAAGAAGAGAAGAAGAAGAAGAAGAAGAAGAAGAAGAAGAAGAAGAAAGAAGATAATGGTAGTAGAAGAAGAAGAAGAAGAAGAAGAAGAAGAAAGAAGAAGAAGAAGAAGAAGAAGAGAAGAAGAACAAGAAGAAGAAGAGAAGAAGAAGAAAACGTTCTATGAGTGGCACTGTTAAATTGACCCAAGTAAAGGTCAGAAAACCTTTGATTTTAGGAAATGCCGGAATGTGTCAATAAAACTTGAAAAGAGATTTCACCCGAATTCTTCCGCGATCATAAAGTGGAACTTAAACAGGTTTAATTTTGTAGACGTCCCGGGGCTCGTCATGTGATATCAAAGGTGGCTTATCGTACTAATCTCTTCTCTTCTGGGCTGTTGTTCGTTCGCTCTGGTCAATAAAAGAACGGATCGTAATATTTAAACCTCTATAATGTCTCTAATTTAAATTTTTCGGTAGCCCTGTCGGCTTAGAATACAAAGACTGCACCTCTGTAGATGGGCAGGGTCCCCCCATGGGGCCATATATATCTATTCTTTATGTCGAGCACTCTCCTAATACTACTGCAATTTGGCGCACCATTCCAGTGAAAGCTGAAGCGGTGACTATCCCAGGCTATATATATATATATATATAGATAGATAGATAGACAGACAGACAGATAGATGCATAGATAGATAGATATGGGTACTGTATGCAGTAAGCAGTGCTCAATAGCATTGATAGAGCATTTCTATTTAAGTTAAAGTAGAATGAACATGGAATCAACGGCAATTGGTTACTGACAGTTTCTCGCTTATGCGACCTTTAGACAGCATTTGGTGTGAACATCGCATAGGCGAGAAACTATCAGTAACCAGGCGCCGTTGACTTCATCTACACACTACCTTAACTTATATATAATGAAGCAACGAAGATCATGGTTGAATGAGACGAAAAATGTGCCGAGATGATACAAGGACATGCTCCCACACCGTTTCGGGGGACCACTATCAATACCCCCACCCCCGCTGTTACAAGTGTAATAAACGCAATATTGGAATCGGCCACCGCCATGTTTAACATTGAAAGACAGGTTATCCAGATTATGTTTTTCACTGAGTTTTAAAGACAATTCGTCGACATTGCTAGCAAAATCGAATTTGTTTTAATCATTAAAGATTACATTTAGAAAACAAGAATTTGAGACATTGGAGTTAGTGGAACCGGTCTTTGACATTTTGGGAACTCAAGAACTATTTGTTTGTTTGTTTTTCTTTTCTGGATTGAATACCCTTTTGTAGAATAAACATCATACTCACTGTAGAAGCAATATTCCAACTTCCGTCGAATTGGCAGACAAGGCTACAAGCAAGCAGTAACTCAATACGGATCTTGCATTGTCGCAACTGCAGAATGGTAGGTTATTTATCAAGCACCATAACACCGCAAAAACTAGGCTGCCAATCAGGACTCAAGGAATGGAATCACCCAAATGCATGAATGAGTATTCCTGGGTGCCATAAATACCAGCTGCTTTGGGCACCAGTTCAGTTGTGCTAAGTTAATTGTTGTTGTTCAAACCAACAGTATACTCAATTCAACGCCTGGTATCAACATGACACACAGCTGTTGTCAACAGTTTGAAACGACTTCGCCCGTTGAATGAGAATTGATGACCAGAGTCCTTTATTAAAATATGATTATACATGGCTTTGAATAATTTAAGCATTTAATGTCTGTCAGGGACCATATGACCTTTAGGTACCCCCTTTGTGATCTCGATTAATAAGGACATTTTTTTTCATTTACACCGTCAAAATCAGGTTGTTTGTTAACAGACGATTTTTAGAGGTTTTTTTTAATTATAAAACTAACCCCTAACCCTAACCCTAGCCCTAACCATAACCCCTAAACCTAGCCCCTAAAAACAACCAGATTTTGACGGTGTAAATGAAAAAAAATGTCCAATAATAATACGCATGTTCCTAATTTGTACGGCCGTTATCATCTTGCAACATCACCTGGTTAAAAATGAAATCGTCTAAATCGTCCAAGATGAAATGCAAAAATGCGATCAAACTTTGATCCACCCTCTTATATATATATATATAATATATATATATATAAGGAGCTGTGTTTTAACTGTTAAATATATACATCTGTGTATATATTTATAAAATCGCAGGGAGATTAAATCTGTAAACAACAGATGATCATTGCCTTATTCTGGCGGTGAAAGTCAATTAAAATCGTTTCTAGAGAGCTCTACCAGCTTTTGGGAGCATATATATATATATATATATATATATATATATATATATAATATACACACACACACACAAACAAACACACACACACACACACATATATATATATATATATTTGGGAGAATATGTGCTTAATTGGAGTCGTACCTAATTTTGAAAATTAATTAATTAATAATGAATTAGGCGGGAATGCCTATTTAAATGTATGGCTAAACAAATCGAGAAAAATCAATCTCTGTATGTACATTTCGGCCTATTAGGCTCATCAGCAGAGCTATAGATAGGAAGACCGCCCGTGCGTGATTTGAAATTCTCGGCAAAAAGCCATTCGAAAACACCCGTGTTTACAACTTATCATATATAATATATATATATATATATATATATATATATATATATATATATATATATATATATGTAACTGAAAACTCATTTCTTTGTAAATTGTGGTCCTTTCCATTCTTTTTACTGCTAAACTTTCTTTTATTCTTGACATTTGAATGCGGAGGGGTTGGTAGATATATATATATATTAGGCGAGCTTGTTAACCCCGCAAGGTCCCTATTTACATGATTTAAGTAGTCAGTTCCAAAGACAAAAAGATGAGGCCAACAGGTCGACTAATCTGACAGATTTTTCCCCTAAATCCATTATTATTATAATCTGCCATTGATTTTTTCCTTTTTAAATAAAAAATTGATTTATGCATGAAAAGAGCAAAATAAAAAAACCTAATGCGTCGGCTACCGACTTGGGTTCTAGAGAAGAAGAAGAAGAAGAAGAAGAAGAAGAAGAAGAAGAAGAAGAAGATGTTAATGAAAGAAGAAGAAGAAGAAGAAGAAGAAGAAGAAGAAGAAGAAGAAGAAGAAGAAGAATATGTTAATGAAAGAAGAAGAAGAAGAAGAAGAATATGTTAATGAAAGAAGAAGAAGAAGAAGAAGAAGAAGAAGAAGAAGAAGAAGAAGAAGAAGAAGAAGAAGATGGTAATGATAGAAGAAGAGAAAAAAGAAAAAGAAGAACATGATGATGATGATATAATGATGATGATGATGATGATGACGATGATAGAAACAAGAAGAAGAAGAAGAAGAAGAAGAAGAAGAGAGAGAGAGAGAGAAGAATTGGTTACCCTAAGCGTAGAATATAGAACACCAAATGCAAATAAACGAAAATGTCAGGAATGTTCGCTCGATTGGCCAAGTTGGGGGGGGGGGGGTCGAAAAGAAAGGAAGAAAAAGATTATGAACAGGTTTCTAGGTTACGTTGGATAATTTTAGTGAAATAGAAGTGTTTACCCAACCTTATTCAAGTTAACTAACGGTTTTTAGTCATTTACATTTCAAACTGAATTGTCCACTTTATTGCATTGGAATACACAGGCACACACATTCACACACACACACACACACACACACACACACACACACAGACACACACATACATATATATATATATGTGTGTGTGTGTGTGTGTGTGTGTGTGTGTGTGTGTGCATATAAGGGAGAAATCAGAGGAAATTAATCCGACAATATGTGGAGAAAGATAGACAAACCCGGGATGTTGTACAATATGGATGTTTATTGTAGGTAGTGATGTGGACGTTATAATGTTTCGGTCTGTTAGACCTGTCCTGAAGAAGGTCTAACAGACCGAAACGTTATAACGTCGACATCACTATCTACAATAAACATCCATATTGTACAACATCCCTGGTTTGTGCACCTTTCTCCACATATACATATATATATAATATGTGTGTGTGTGTGCGTGTGTGTGTATGTGTGTGTGTGACGGTTATTGTCATAGGAAATAGACTCGTCGACCCAAGTTCAAACCAAGCCTTTTTGCATTTCACATAGCGCTAATATCCTTGGGAAAGGTATGCATCCAACTTTTCATTCACTCATTTTGCACGCAAGACACGTTCGCACCCGGTTTGAGCTCCGAGGTACGTCATTTCTTTCGCTACAAGTAGAAAGAAAACTCTAGATTCGAACCAGATTTATTCCGCTTAAAAAATTGACCTTGTGTCACATCCCGTCTGTGATAGAGGGTTTCGATAAATACATAAACGGGGGTTACTCTATTCATACACTTTCAATATTTGTTTTTTATATACTATTTGTTTTTTGTTTGTTTTTCTTCTCTTTCCATACTTTCATCTAGAAAATAAACTCTCAAAGGCGGACATGTGCCTATATTTTGGGAATCGTTTGTTTTATTTTGTTTTGTTTTGTTTTGTCTATTTTTTTGTTTTCGTTTGTCTGTCTGTTTTTTTTGTTTTTTTGTTTTGTTTTGTTTGTTTTTGTTTTGTTTTTGTTTTTTGTTTTTTTTTTTACTTTGTAATGATGATCATTCGTCTGTGAGTAGGATCTTCATTAAAAAAAATATAAAATAAATAAAAAAATTGAAAAATAGATAAAAAAAAAATTTTAATAGTTCTTTTTATTTGATCTTGTTTTTTGTTGTTTTTTTTTTCGTTTGAAATTTAATTAAAACACCAAACTGTGCGATTCATAAATTATCAATTTGTTCATCGATTGATCTATCGATTTTTGCCTTTCTGTCATTTTCTTTTTGTAATTCTTTATAACCTACGATAAAAAGCCCAGATGTGGACGAGATTCAGTCAGTACCGTGGCCTTCGGAGGCAGACTGATAGTAAAAAAAAGGTTTCAAGATAATAATAATAATAATAATAATAATAATAATAATAATAAAAGAGACTAGACCTAGTGTCGACTGACAAAAAAGAAAGAACTTGTCAACTGGTGGGTTTTTCAGGGTGAAGTTTAAGGAAAACGAAAACGAAAATATGGACAAATACTTGGACCTTGCCAAAGAACTGAAAAAGCTATGGAATATGAAGGTCAAAGTGATACCAATTGTAGTTAGTGCACTTGGAACGGTCCCAAAAGGCTTGGAAAGGGGACTGGAGAATCTGGAGATCAGAGGAAGAATTGAGACCATCCAGAATACTGCATTGCTACAATCTGCTAGAATACTCAGAAGGGTCCTGGAGACTTATTGTCACTCAGGCTCTAGTGAAATACTATAAGGTAACGCTGGTGTGAAGAACACTTTAATAATAATAATAATAATAATAATAATAATAATAATAATAATAATAATAATAGTAATGTACAGCGGGATAAAAAATTTACTAAGTCACAGGAAAAAATAAATCATTTTATGTACATGGACGGCATCAAGATTTTTGCCAAAAATGAACAAGAACTAGAAACCCTTATTCAACATAAGAATATACAGCCAAAATATAGGATTGAGTTCGGCACCGACAAGTGTGCCAGGATCGTGATGAGAAAGAAAAAAATAAACGGCGAAGGATAAGAAATAACGAATCGAGAAGAAATTAGGACACGTGGGAGAAAAAGAGAATTATAAATATCTGGGAATATTCAAAATCAAACAAACAGAAATGAAAAAAAGTAAGAAAGGAAACTTCAGAGAAAAAGAAAGCTCTTAGAAACTTATATCAAGGGATAAACACCTGGGCTCTTAAGATACTCGGGACCATTCCCAAAATGGAAAGAGAGAGAGCCGCAGATGACCAAAGGACAAGGAAACTCATGACCATGCACAAGATTACACCCGAGAGACGACATAGACGACTATTGTGTCAAGAAAACAATGGGAAGGATCTTGCCAACATTGAAGATAGTGTAGATACGACAGTCCGAGCACTTGACGAATACACTAATGAAAGTAAGGAAATACTAATTGCAGCAGCCAGGAAAATCAATTGCAACATATTGACAAGCAGAAATACCACTGGAAATGTTGCAAGAAATTCAATTTTCACATACAACTAAATGGTATATGCCAAGCCTGAACCTTCTGAAGAATGAGGACGCATATAAATTCTCTGGACATCGAGGTACAGCGGATCACCTAATCCCGGCCAGGAGACCGGACCTAGTTTATTCGTGGATGTTGCTGTTCCGGCCGACCACCGAGTGAAAATGAAAGAAAGCGAAAAGATAAACAAATACTTGGACCTTGCAAGAGAACTGAGCAAACTGTGGAACATGAAGGTGAAAGTCGTACCAATTTAACGGTCCCTAAAGTTCTGGAAAAGAATTTAGGTGAACTGAAATCAGAGGAAGAATTGAGACCATCCAAACTAACTATTTAAGATCGGCTAGAATACTCAGAAAGTCCGTGAGACTTAAAGAGACTTGTGTGAAATATATATGTATATATTTGGATGATTAAAAAATGACGTTCAAAACGAATTCAAAATCTACAAAATTATCAATCAGTTGCAAATTGTACTGGAAACTGCGTTATTCTCGAAGTTAAAAGAAGAAGAAGAAGAAGAAGAAGAAGAAGAAGAAGAAGAAGATGTAATGAGAAAGAAGAAAAAGAAGATGGTAATGAATGTAAAGAAGAGAAAGAAGAAGAAAGAAGAAAGAAGAAGAAGAGAAGGAATAAAGAAAAGAAGAAGAAGAAGAAAAGAAGAAAAGAAGAAAAGAAGAGGAGGAGAGGATAATGAATGAATGAATGAATGAATGAAGAAGAAGAAGAAGAAGAAGAAGAAGAAGAAGTCCATCAATCATATAAGAGAATGTAAAAATTGGATCAGGAGAACCAGAAAATATATAACCGGGTGGGGACTGTGATCTATTGGGAATTGTGCAAACATTTGAGATTTGGCCATGTAAATCTGTACTGTACACACTAGACTGAAAAAAAATAAAAAAAAAAATAAAAAACCCATGAGATTAGAAACGGCTCACTCATTCAAGCCAAGGAAATTAAATCAAGTCATTGTAAATAAAGGGGAAAAGATCTGTCAGAAAACCGATGTTGCATAGATGGTTAGGTACGAACAGACTAAAATAGATAGATAGATAGATAGAAGATATAGATAGATATGAAACTGAGATAGATAAAGATAGATACTAACACGATTTATGATAGACATGGAGAGACCAAGATAGATAGATAGATATGAAGAGACCGAGCTAGATAGATGCGGACAAGGATATTATATATAATATATATATATATATATTATAATATATATATATATATATATATATATATAAGTCATCACAACACCGTGTTTCACGTTTCACGACTTTCAGTGTGGTAAGACGCAGCAACTAACTCCGACAAGAGCGAAACCCGACTGACTTTTCATCACCCGATATATATATATATAATATATATTTTTTTTTTGTGTGTGTGTGTGTGTGTGTGTGTGTGTGTGTGTGTGTGTGTGTGTAAGTGAAGTAGACTATTATCTACAGAGCAGTCGTACTTTCTACTCACTGTATGGTGCTTACTTTGACACATTACCACAAGCACATAAACCAACTTGACGCCTTTTACATGCGTAGTCTTCGTGCCATTTCGGTATAAAATGGGAATAGAGTAAAAATAGCACAATATTAGAAACATGTAACATTTTCTGCATTGAAACCTCACTAACAAGGGTTCAGCTTAGGTGGGCTGGTCATTGTTCAGAATGAATGAGAACAGCCTTCCAAAAAGATATTATACGGACAATTACAAATGCTAACTATGAAACACGTATAAAGAAAATGAAGGACAATTTGAAACGCCTCAATATTAACCGTGCTTGGGAAAATCTAGCATCAAATCGGAAAGAATGGCGTAGACATGTTTCGCTAAATTAAAGAGCTTTAAAGAAAATAGACGAAACACCGAGATTCAGTCCGTCTAACTTTAAAACAAAAACATCTGACTCCCGCTTTGGAAATTCCATCTGTCAGTGCTTCATAGCTCGCAGCAAGGCTGGGCTGCTATCACACTCAAGGAAACACCAAAATATCTTCTTGATAGCATGCACAACATGGGAGGAAACAAATCACTCACTGCTGACCCTCATCTATGTTCACGATAGAGAGGTCCACCAATACACCAATATATATATATATATAATAATATATATATATTATATATAATCCAGATATAGGAGAAATCTTCCTTACGACATAGAGGTTTTTTTTTTTTTAAATAAAAAAACTGTCGCAGTTGCAGAGCTCATGTGTCTCTTATGTTAAGTCAAGAGCAATTTTAAGTAAAATACAAAAGACTTAGAATTGCGAATAGTCTATTTCAAGGAAGCTTAGACAAATGTCTAACTCTCCCAAATCATAGATACGCATCTATGATTTGGGAAAGTTAGACACTTTGTCTAAGCTTCCTTGACATAGACTATAATGCAAAAATTCTCAGTCTTTTGTTATATTTTTACTTTACTATTATATATATATAATATATATATTATATAATATATATAATATATATATATATATAATTTATATGGTTTATATAAGTTAAATCTGAGTAAGATAGCATAGACATTAAAGTCAGTTGATTTTTTAAAAGATAGAGATCCGTTGACTCGAATCTGGCATACTTTCGAGATTACTTAATTAGAGGTTCCCTATGGTGGAAAACTTTAGAACGTCTATACTATGAGGTCATGCCAATAAAGTTACGCACCTTCTTTATCGTTTTTGAACCGATAATGACTTTATTGATTCTACCTTATTATCATCGTGATTAATACCTTCTCTACTTATAATGAAACATCAGTAATGTATTTTTTCATTAAAAAAATCATACTTTGTTAATATTAGCTCAAGAAGTGGCAGAATAAATTTTAGATATGACTTAATCTCGGACCGCTTGGATTACATATGTATGTCATGAGAGCCGCATGATTACATACGTATGTCATGAGCGCCGCACATGATAACTAAGTATGTAAACCCTCTTCTACATAACAGAACAAAGTGATGATTGCTATCATTAATTTCTTTATTATCAACTATAAGCTATTGAATACATATCTAAAAAGCACATTTTGTTAAAAAGAAGGTAAAAAGACTATTTACTGGGCGAGTTCAAATAGTAAAACGTACAAGTGTCACTGTCACTTTCAATTATAGCCATGTGTTGATTGAAAGCAGGAGAAGGCAAGAGGAAAGACTCACTCCTTTTATGACTGAGATAGCCTCCTCCTTCCGCAACTCAAAGGAAGGATGTGAGACAGTCTCGTTTTCTAACAATACATTGCCCTAATGAAAATAAGTGACCGTTTTTGCCCAGGATTTAAAAAAAGATTTTTTACCTGGGGTACTGTAATGCGACGCGTGAGAGCGCAGTTTTGTGTGTGGCCACACAACTTGACCGAGGCCACATGACTTCATTAGGACCATATGACCTTTAGGCACCCCTTTTGATTTGATTAAGAAAAGGACGTTTTTCATTTACACCGTTAATATCCGGTTATTTTAACAGACGATTTTTAGATTTAAAAAAAAAAGTAAAAACTAACCCCTAACCCTAATAAGGACTAGCAAATATATGCACCCTCCATGGCAAGGATTTAAGTTTTAATGCAATGAAATATTATATAAATTAGAAAGGCTAATGAAACTAAATAAGAATGTAGATAAAAGATTTGAAACGGAGGGAGGTATAATCAAAAATAGAATAACTGAAACTTACTCTTCCATCACTCCGTCTTTCATTGCCAATCCAATTAATATAAAATAAAAAATAAAAAAAATAAAAAAAAAACAACAAAATCTTAATATTATTACTAATAATGGTTTATCATCTGACATAAAAAAATAAATCATAAGATCCTATAAGATCAATATATAAGCACACAATTTAAAATCAATTAAATTTAGACATTCAAAAATTCCCCGTCACATTGTAAACCGTTATTTTGTTATATATAAAATACAATTGCACGTTATTAGCATGTAGCTATGGTCAACAGTATTAATAATGTAAAACAATTTTATTAATATTTGAGGTTTAAATCTATTAATAAAGGAGATTCGCCTTCCGGTTATTATCTGTAACAAAAATTACGTCACTGCCTACTCACATTACCCAGAATCGTCATAACATAGAATAAATACACTCAAAATTTGAAACATACAACATTAGACAGTCCTCATTGTTTTTAAAACAAGTTTTAATAAATACATGACTGGTATTATATATCTAATATAGTTTGTTTATTTAATACATATTTAAAGTTTACATTTCAAATTGTTTTTATTTTTAATCCCTTAATGAATTTAATGATTTTTACTTCCTAGGGTACAAACTCGCTGACATTGAATTTTTTACTCCCACCCCTCAGGCAATATGTTTCCAAAAATCTATTTTACATCGCCCGGGGGTGTTTTTATTTGTACTAATAAAAATAATCAATCATGAGAATGTGATGTAAATAACTAAAGGAATTGTGACTTGGGTCTGATATAGTTTCGATTGCAGACAGTTAAACACACAATTTCTATTATAATAAGATGATGCTGATAACCGAAATAGATGAGACAATAAAAATAATGCTAACATTAAAATAATAAAAATTATTGATAATATAATGATAAAAATCATGGGATGTGCGCGTTCATTAGTTAATTAATCAGAATCGGAAATAGGACAGAAAACAACCGTGAGCCGCTTCTTGATCAAATCAATACGCAAAGGAAGTCCATAATAATGGCGTACGTTCATTAAGAGCGCGCGTTTGCACACGAGGCGCATGCGCGCACAGACGCACACCCACCCACGTTACGTAATACAAATCACTACGAGCTGTCTAACTCGTCATATAGCTTGCTTCTTTGAATTAGTTGTTTCTTGTCTTTGAGAAAATGCCATTGCGAATAATCCTTTTCAACAGGAATAATAATAATCGCTGAATTCGTATTAAAAAAGATAAAGTTGCTTTCTTTTTCTTTTTCTTTTTTTTACTTTTTTTTTAGTATTAATACTACGAGTAATTGTTGTTGTTATTGTTGTTGTTGTTGCTGCTGCTGCTGCGGTTATCGTCGTAGTCGTAGTCGTAAATTTCTTTGTTCTTCTATCATTCTGGACATGTCCCCCCTCTCTCTCTTTCTCTCTCTCTCTCTCTCTCTCTCTCTTTCTCTTTCTCTCTCTCTTTCTCTTTTCTCTCTCTTTCTTAGAGTTTCTATTCTTTCTTTCTCTCTCTCTCTCTCTCTCTCTCACTCTCTCTCTTAGAGTTTCTTTCTTTCCCTCTCTTGCTTTCCTCTCTCTCTCTCTCTCTCTCTCTCTCTCTCTCTCTCTCTCTCTCTTTCTCTCTCTCTTCTCTCTCTCTCTTCCTCTCTCTCTCTTCCTTTCTCTCTCTCTCTCTCTCTCTGTTTTCTCTCTCTTTCTCTCTCCCTCTTTTCTCTCTCTTTCTCTCTCTCTCTCTCTTCTCTCTCTCTCTCTCTCTTTCTTTCTTCTCTCTCCTTCTCTTTTCTCCCCCTCTCTCTCTCCTAGATTTTCCGGTGCCTCCACTCAAAGAATTTTCGTTGTTGTTGTTATGGATTAAAATTGAGTCATTTCTTGTTGGTTCTTCTATCATTTTGGACATGCCTGTCACCCCCCCCCCCGCTATCTGTCTATTTGTATCTTTCTTCCTCTCTCTCTAACTTTCTTTCTCTCTTTCCCTTCCTTCCCCTTTCTCTCTGTCTCTCTTTGTATCTGTCTTTGTCGGTCTCTCACTGACTACCCCCTCCCCTACTCATTCTTATAGTTTCCGGTGCCTCGATTCAAAGAATTTTCTCCAAGAGTAATTTTCTTTTCTTTTGAAGAAGCTGCTCTCTCTCTCTCTCTCTCTTCTCTCTCTCTCTCTCTCTCTCTCTCTCTCTCTCTCTCTCTCTCTCTCTCTCTCTCTCTCTCTCTCTTCTACTTTCATCTTTGGTAAAATTCAATTCTAGAATTTGGAAAAAAAATTTCTACGATTGGCAGGCGAATAGAAAGGAATCGTTCCTAGACAACCATTTTTTAAAAAGAATATTCCACCTGCGTAAAATGTTTCTTGAACTGATCCACCTTCGGGATATGGCGACAATCACGAAACATCCAATAGGAAACGAATTCACAAGATGAACTCGCTAACCACAGCCTTAGAATAAGTGATCTCATAGTTTAATATATATACGAGGGGGATTCAAAAAGTTATGCCATTTTGTTTAGAACAGGTATAATTACCAACACAGGAACATGGATCATACATTAACACGAAGCTGATCCTCTGTGGATCACATCCTTACTTCTCCACATAGTAACCGTTTCTCTCAACAGCAATGTTCCGCCTTCAAATGAGAACATGTATCCTTTCCTCATAAAATTCTGTTGTCTGTTCTTTGAGCCATCACTTCATCACAGATTTCACTTCCTCGTCACTGGAATAATGTTTGCCACTCAAACCCTCTTTTACGGGGCCAAAGAAATGGTAGTCTGAAGGAGCTAAATCTGGTGAGTATGGAGGTTGCGGTATAGTTGTCCACCCGAATGAGGCGATTTTATCCCTTGTCCTGATGCTTGTCTGTGGTCTAGCATTGTCAAGCAGAAGGAGGACATTGCCGATTGGCAAGTTGGGTCTTACTCATTGGATTCTTGCTCTGAGCCTAGTTAGGGTCTCAATACAGGCCTTAATCTTATATAAAAAAATAACTTCACATGAGATAAAGAAAATGGCATTACTTTTTGACCCAGTCTCGTATATATATATATATATATATATATATATATATAATATATATATATCATCATCATCATCATCATGTCGCGCTAGAAGCACGGGTATCCATGGCAAACTCTCGCAATTCATCCCTATCACGCATATATATCGTCAAGACAACGCGCCCATGAAAGAAATGTTGTGAATATGAATTCATTTATATATAAATGAATTGATAATCGCTACATTTCTTTCACGGGCGCGTTGTCTTAACTATAAGCGGCCAACACGCTGAATTGAAACCAATGGTAACAATCGCACATTAAATGTATTGCGCCTTATAACAAATAATATATATATATATATATATTATATATATATATATATAAAAGAAAGGAAATGAATCCGACAATATGAGTAAGAAAAGGTGGAATGAAAACATCACACAATGCTGTTAAAGAAGAAAACAATTTATAATATAATCATAGCTGATACTGATCAATATTTCGATTTTACAAAAATCATCATCAGAGCTCATTCACTCCCGTAGTTGTTTGGGTCGGAGAGGAAAGTCAAATAGCATTGGGTGATGTTTTCATTCCACCTTTTCTTACTCATATATATATATATATATATATATATATATATATATATATATATATATATATCATTCATGGTTTGGCTTCGTGAACGAATATTGGGTGGGAGCACGGGGTCTGCAGGCAAGTTCGTGGCTGATAAGGCCTACGCATAACAGGTAGGCATGGTCACAGCGGAAGGAGACTGCATATATATATATATAACAAAATGTCGCATCCAGAAAGAGATTGTTTCTCACTGGGTGCTCCATAAATGTAAAGATCTGGCGAACTTGATCTTCCCTACTATTTACACATGATCTGCATAACATTTCACATATAGCTGGTGGGTGTCCTGGTCTGTCGTTGAATTGCATCTAATGGTGAAGTTCCTGTTCTGGAGCTCTGGGGAGTGTGGAGTACCTTTTCATCGCCATTGCTCCAAAATCTACTCTGATCCGAAGTGGTGATATGAGGATTAAAGAAAGAAAGAAAGAAAGCAAGAAAGAAGAAAGAAATGAAAAAAAAGAAGATTGAAGATATAAGAAAAAAGAGAAAATAAGAAAGAAAGAAAGAGGAAAAAAATGAAAAAGAAAGAAAAAAGGGAAAAAAGAAAAAAGAAAAGAAAAAAAGAAATGAAAATGAGGATTCAAGAAATAAGAAAGAAAAAAAGAAATAATGAATGAAAGAATAAAAACGAAGATTCAAGAAATGAGAAAGAAAGAAAGAAAGAAAGAAAGAAAGAATGAATGAATGAAAGAATGAAAACGAAGATTCAAGAAATGAGAAAGAAAGAAAGAAAAAGAAATGAAAACGGAGATTTAAGAAAGAAAGAAAGAAAGAAAGAAAGAAAGAAAGAATGAATGAAAGAATGAAAACGAAGATTCAAGAAATAAGAAAGAAAGAAAGAAAGAAAGAAATGAAAACGGAAATTTAAGAAATAAGAAAGAAAGAAAAAGAAAAAAAGAAAGAATGATTGAAAGAATGAAAACGAAGATTCAAGAAATGAGAAAGAAAGAAAGAAAGAAAGAAATGAAAACGGAGATTTAAGAAAGAAAGAAAGAAAGAAAGAAAAAGAAAGAAAGAAAGAAAGAATGAATGAAGAATGAAAACGAAGATTCAAGAAATGAGAAAGAAAGAAAGAAATGAAAACGGAGATTTAAGAAATAAGAAAGAAAGAAAGAAAGAAAGAATGAAAACGAAGATTCAAGAAATGAGAAAGAAGAAAGAAAGAAAGAAAGAAAGAAAGAAAGAAAGAAAATAAGAAAGATTGAAAGAAATCAATGAAGAAATGGAAAGAACAAGAGACGGAAACAATCTTTTTCAAAAATAAAAAAAGATTAAAGAAAGCAAATACGAAA
>CM042146.1:93186599-93226599 GCA_023376005.1 Doryteuthis pealeii | reverse complement strand
ACGAAAGGAATTACCCGACACCAATAAAACCAAAGCAACCAACGAACAAACGAGTCCATCTACGAAACCAAAATGACAAATAAAATTAAAAATAACACACTTTTGACTTTCCATATACATACGAAATTGACTTTCCACATACACAACCCTACAGAGGTATACCTTTAGCCAGGGAGAAATTCCCTCGCTACAGACCCCTATGACCAGAGTAATAAAGCTATATTTGCCTTCTTTCGAACACACACCTTACAAAAAACTCACTGATGCATCCTTACCGTAGCTCCGCTACTTGGGTGGGGATATATTGTGGGGATTAATAAAAGTAAATTAAATTAGATTGAATTAAATAAAATAAATAAATAAAAATTTCTTGGCGTCTGAACGCTGGCGTCCAGAGTAACAGTCTTGTCAATAAAGTCTCTATCTATACTGCTAACCAGTTGTGATTTTTATCTTTCTTCATTTTAATGCCGTAAGACTTATTCCCCATACACTTACACCTGTTTTTCTGGGTTCAATAAGTTCAAGGCAATATCCTCTTTTTGTTTTCGGGCCCATGTTGACACCCACACATTTCCTGCGCCTACACGTGAGTTATTTGCACCTGGTCTTCCGGCTGTCAATTTGTTGATCAGGCAATATATTACACTAGTGCATGAAGACATTTAGTATTTCTCATACAAGATGAGAAAGGGCCAATTTTTATATAAGTTGTGTCGGAAACCACCACTTAAACTTATAGACACGGCGTGGTCACGTGGATTAAACTCAGCCAATCAACAGCTTGAATACGTGGTTAGTTAACTAACTATATCGCCAATATAGAAAGCCGTTCATTTGCACGTTATTCGACATTGACGAACGGTCCGACCAATGACTTTGCTCAACGCAAGGATCATACCCAACACCAAGGGACACCAAGGAACAACCAAAGGATCATACCCAACAGTAAGGGACACCAAGGAACAACCAAAGGTTTCTTCACTAAAGATCGCGCTCTGCTTAACACAAGGGATCTCCACTGTAAAGTGCTCTCACTTGAATCCTAAAAATGGCCACAAAAATCGTAACAGGGACAAGAGGAAAGACCTCACTGCAAAGCTTTTCAAAAAACTCAATGATTCCCTCCAACCGAACATGCTTTGCTTTTTCTCAGATGTGAAATATTTCTGTAAGTATCAAGTGGTGAACTCATAGAACAACCGATAGCTTGCTATGTCCACACAAGATGTACCGATAGTCACGAAAAGTAAACATCCAGTCCACACCATGGTGTTTGGGTTTTTCACTAGCGATGGTGAGGCAGTGCTTCTCCTAATATCCTGATGAAGGTTTAAATAAAAACCGAAACGTTTTAACGTCGACTTCACCATCTTTGTTTTTTTCTATTTTCTACATAAGCGAAGGCATAACGTCAACATAGCTAGTAACCACCCGAAACATCATGATGTGAACTGGGTGCTTGCTTTTCATCAATATCAGTATATCGTGTGGGAAAAAAACAAGCCAACAGTAGTTCTGTGGTTTCACCAACGGATCCGAAACGTTTTAACGCCTACTTCACCATCTATAATGAATTTATCTTTTTGGAATACTTTTGTTATTTTCATTTTTTAAATGACGTCATTGGATTGATTTCCATATTTTCATATATATATATATATATATATATATATATATATATATATATATATATATATATATATCAATGTGTATGGCTTTGAAGAGGCAGTAGTAAGCCAACGACGTACATAATTATTTGGAGAGTGCTCAATATCTGTGATATCTGTTACAGAACAGGCACACCCGCCCTTATACGTAACACACGTAACACACGTAAACAAACAAGGGATACGCGCATACAGGTAAACAAACGCACAATAGATATGGCCATATTTTTATGATTAAAAAAAACTTTCGCTGTCCGATGACTGCTCCGCTTAAACAATTAAGTTTGGATAGCATGAAACCAATGGTAGCAGATTTGTTTCCATACAACACTTTGCTTGAGTTCTCTGAATAGGGATTTAATTGCAGATTCACCGTTCTGGCGTCTAGATAACCCTCGCATTGTTTACATATGTTTGAGGACTCTAGTGCATTCATTTCCGCTTTGAAATGTATCGATTAAATATTCTCCTATATTTGACAGCTGCCCCTGGCCGTACGAGTTAAAGGCTTGGCGAACGAAAGTTCATTCGGGTCTCAAACCCGGCCAGGGGTAGCTGTTACGGTATAGCCACACTGATGAAAGGTGAAACCTCGAAACACGTGTCTGTGGATTACTTATTTATTATATATATATATATATATATGTGTGTGTGTGTGTGTGTGTGTGTGTGTGTGTAATATTGTAAAAATTGAAAAAACACAAGTTTCATAAACGAATGATGTTTATTACGCCCACAATGCAGTGTTTCGGTCTGTTTAGATAGACCTTTATCAGGGCTTTCGTTGGTTTAAGGAAAAAATAAATTATTACTGCAGCGTAGGCGTAATAAACATCTATTCGTTTATGAAACGTGTTTTTTTCAATTTTTACAATATTACATACTGTCGGATTCACTTCCATTTTTTCTTATATATATATATATATATATATAATATATATATATATATATATTATATAAGCAGCAAAAAAACTTACCATATGAAATTTGTTTAGTGTCCAAATCTGAATATAATCAGCAAACAAAAATGTTCACTTATATCTTTACTTAGTGGAATGGCTTAGAAGTTTTCTTTTGTCGCTTCCGGATTTTATGATGCTGTATCCAGCAATAATCCCACCCGTTTTACGTATCTTTCTTCTTCTTCTTCTTCTTCTTCTTCTTCTTCTTCTTCTTCTTCGTATTCATATTCTTCTTCTTCTTCTTCTTCTTCTTCTTCTTCTTCTTCTTCTTCTTCTTGATATTCATATTCTTCTTCTTCTTCTTCTTCTATCTTCTTCTTATTCGTATTCATATTCTTCTCTTCTTCTTCTTCTTCTTCTTCTTCTTATTCTATCATATTCTTCTTCTTCTTCTTCTTCTTCTTCTTCTTCTTCTTCTATTCGTATTCTTCTTCTTCTTCTTATTCGTATTCTTCTTCTTCTTCTTCTTCTTCTTCTGCTTCTTCTTCTTCTTGTCAACATAATGCCCCACCCGTTTTTACGTATCTTTCTTCTTTTTCTTCTTCTTCTTCTTCTTCTTCTTCTTCTTCTTCTTCTTCTTCTCTTCGTATTCATTTCTTCTTCTTCTTCTTCTTCTTCTTCTTCTTCTTCTTCTTCTTCTTGTCAACATAATGCCCCACCCATTTTTACGTATCTTCTTTTCTTCTTCTTCTTCTTTTCTTCTTCTCTTCTCTTCTTCTTCTTCTTCTTCTATTCATATTCTTCTTCTTCGTATTCATATTCTTCTTCTTCTTCTTCTTCTTCTTCTTCTCTTCTTCTTCTTCTTCTTGTCAACGTAATGCCTTAATGGAAACATAAGCCCTCTTTCCCACCTACAAATTTTCCAAATGTGAACGCAAGAAATTAATTTTGCAATTCATTGAGGACTCCAAACTCAACAGCATGTTTCAAATAAATAAATAAATAATGTGGCCATATTTAGCACCCCCTTTATTATTCCCATAGAATTTAGTGACTGGACTTTTTAGGGAATTTTAAAAGTCTTTTATATACTTCCCTAATCGTAGACGAGATTTTTTCTAATGCGTCGGCTTACAAAAATGGTTATGTGCGGTATGCACCAACCCCTCCGTCAGATGAAGAATTATTATGATTATTCAAGATAGTTGGACTCATGTAATTCTTATTTTGGTTTATATTACACCCAGAACCACGATAAGGGCTTGGTAGTGAAATTTAGAATATCTCGGTTGTCTGTGAATCGATTTTGATTAAATCTTCCCCAGATGGTCTGCACAATATGGCAATACATTATTAGGTTTTCCTCAGTTGGCAGAGCGTCCGACTGGGAACCAAAAGGTTTCGGCATCGATACCGGCCCCCGCCAACTCAGCGTATGAGTAGCACATGGATCTATGCGGTAAAGTGAGGAGCTGATGGTCTCAGACACCAAGACAATGTCTTTGTCTAGCGCTAGTGAAAATGGGACAGACTCCCTCGCTGTCTGGCTGATACTGACTTTAGGCCACCCCGACGACTTTACTTTGCTTTCATTCTATGTAATATCCTTTATTTTTTATTTCAGATTCGTTGTACCACTTGGACTCTGACGAAACGATTGGAGAAGCCAGATGGGAACTACACAATGATGTGTGCTTATTATATACCCGTTCACATATCGGGCGAGAGAGACAGACAGACAGACAGATGAGGGGATGATAGATTTGGTTCTTACCTCTGTTCTGCTAGTCTACCTCATCGGCCACCATCTTCGCAGGGCTGATTCCGTGGGTTGATTTCTCCTTTCTATTTGGGCTGGTGTCTGTTCATTTCTTATGGATTGATTAATACGCAAGATTTTGTTGTTTTCTTTATAGCTTTTATTAAAACAACCCGGCCCAAAACCGCGCGGTGAGAAGCGACATATTGAGAGCCGACGACAGCGTCTTCTCTCAGTGAGTAGTGAAATTTAGAGTATCTGTTTTCTGTGAATCGATTTTGATGAAATCTTCCCCAGACGGTCTGCACAAAATGGCAATACATTATTAGGTTTTCCTCAGTCGGTAGAGTGTCCGACTGGGAACCAAAAGGTTTCAGGCATCGATACCGGCCCTCGCCAACTCAGCGTATGAGTAGCACAGGGATCTATGCGATAAAGTGAGGAGCTAATGGTCTCAGACAATCTCCTCAGTCTTTTCTCAGTCGGTAACGCTCTTTAATTCTTATTTGAGATTGTTGCATAATTTATAAGCAGCTTATAAATTATGAACGTACCTGAATATTTTGAAATTAGGGTCTGTTAGGTTTAAAATGACGGGGTCCATGGAAAGTTACCCAACAGTTGTTGACGGGTAATAACCTTGACCACTTGAAAGCGCGCGATTGGGCGCCATGAGACCAAGTTTACAGTACTCTACTTTCGTCATGTCTCAGGAGGAGGAACGGGGGAGCAGGAGGATACACATCCATCATATTATTAAAGTAAAATTAAAGTCATCAGAGTTGCCTAAAGTCGGTATCAGCCAGACAGCGAAGGGGTATATCCCCTTTTCACTACCGCTAGACCAAGGAGATTGTTTTAGCGTCTTATACGGAACGCCACACCTATCATCAGCTCCTCACTTTACCGCACAGATCCTCGTGCTACTCATACGCTGGTATCGAACCAGGAACCTTATGGTTTATAGTTGGACGCTCTATTAGGCCATTATTATTATTAGTCGTCTTGAATGAGTGTGGTAATTTTTTTTTAAACAAAGGATATTAAGACTACTGATAATGATAATAATGAAAATAAGGTTACTACAAGCCGAAGTCACACTTAAACTGAGTGTTAGTAGAAGTGCTAATAGTCGTAACTTAAGACTTACTGTTTGTACCATTGGCAATACTAATGATACTATTCCTACTGAAGCTCTCAACTAATGACATCAATAATAAGGGTTAAATCGAACTTAACGGACCTAAATTCCACCATCGTATGTCACCCCGCCGAAAGAAAAAAATACCAAAAATCAGGGAATTAACCGAATTTAATGAAATTTTCAGTGTTGATATATTAAGGAATAAAAGATATAATGCACCAGTTATTTTATTTAAAAACTTTTACATTTTTTCAGGTCCGTTAATTTGGAACGACGTATCTTTGATACGTAATACAGATTCTCACGTGTACGGGTTAGGCACAAGGCCCTATTAACGTGGGACCACCCACAAACCGTAGCTCATGGGTGGCGGGTGAAAAATTGCGTTGATCCTTTCGGCATGACCTCTCAAGGGGGGGGGCGTCTAAGGCACTGCGCACAAAACCCAGCCCTGCCCCTTTAAATCGAGGGGGCAGGTATTGCCTGGGGGGATTCCCCCCTGGAATCAAAGCTATTAACTTGTAATGATCCAGGGCCGAAGCAACTGGACCCCCACTACGAGGGGCGGGTTTACATGCTCTCATTCGAAGGTGGAATATTGCTATTGAGAGAAACGGTGACTATGTGAAGAAGTAGGGATGGGATCCACAGGGGACCAGCTTCATTTTGATGTATAATACATGTTCCTGTGTTGGTAATTATACATGTCCTAAACAAAATGGAATTACTTTTTGACTCACGCTCGTATATAGATTATTTTTATTATTTTCACAACTATGAAAATCGAGTTATATAACTTCTTAATACTAATTCTTATACGTGCATCTTATACTACACGGCCACTAAGGAAAACTAGACTATGCTAAAAACACCAAGAAAATTTACTGAGAAAGCAATCTCTTATTATCGATTGAATTCTCTGCACAAAATCCAGACGACAACTTTTCTGAATCTTTTAGTGCGCATGCGTCAACGCAGAGAAGGCCACACTCGACGCCATTGTTAATCTTTGTCTATCTTGCCAACTTCATCAAAATATTAGATGCAGCTCTCTATCGTGGCTGTTCATCTACAGACCGTTGCAGATTCCTTCATCAGGTGCCAGGCTGGTTTCTCCTGTTAACTCAAATTTATCTTGGAATAGTTTTTTTTTTTATTGTGAATTAGAAGTTCTCTTCATTGAAATCATGTTTTACAAAATACTTTCAAATTATCAAGTCATTCATTGCTTCAATAGAAACCACTCTTTTTTTATCATTCGTACTAAATTAGCGGACATTCCGGTTCGTTTAAAATACTAGAGTGGAGTCGGAACGCTATTCAGTAGTGTGGGGATTTTAAAAAATAAGAAAATTAAAAAAACAAAAAAACAACAAAAAACAAACACCCATGGGGCCTTGACTGGAAGAACCCCTTTGCACATGTGTGACAAAAGGAACTGACTCCCTACCCCAAAATAATACCTCAGCCATTCGAACTTAGGCCGCCACTAAGTGTAGGTCGTTTCCTGGCCAGGGGTTATCCCCATGCCGACTATGCCCCATTCAATAAAACCTGAGTCATAAAACTACCCTTGCCTTTGTCTCTTTCCTCTTTCGTGCCTTTTTATAAGTTCCATTTCAGCGTAAGCCCACAAGAACAAAGAACCAGCTTTTATTGGGGACAAGATACCAGTACAAACCAACTTAACTTAGCCCCATAGTAGTAATGGATATGCGAAACTAGCTTGCTAACCTTTACACTACTATGAGGTGCCTAGAGACAACTACTCAGATTGGTATTCGATCATCAGGCGAATCGGTCTTGTGTATAGGAAGGTATTTACCCAACCCATTTTTCACGGGTAGGATATATATATATTCAGTAGTAATGGATCTGCGAGATTAGCTTGCTAACCATTACACCACGTTGGGATACTTAGAGACACCTGCTCAGGTAGGAGACCGGTATTCGATCATCAGGCGAATCTGTCGTTTGAGTGCGTACGATAAAGCATCGCTTGAAATAAAGTGTAGAATGGAGACATAAGAGTTTATCAAAGCAATTGATCTCTTTCAATTGTCCCGTCGATTAGAATAAAGGTGGGAAAATTCCGAGGCAAGAGGGGAGATCAGGAGAGTTCCGAGGCGCGGAGGATATCAGGAAAGTTCTGAGGTGGGTGGATATCAGAAGAGTTCGGAGGCGAGGGGGGGATTAGAGAGAGTTTCGAAGCATGTGGAGATCAGGAAGTTCCGAGATGGGGGGGATTAGGAGAGTGCCGAAGCAGTGGTGTCAGGAGAGTTCCGAGACAGGTGGAGATCAGGAAAGTTGCGAGGCGGGGGGAGATCAGGAGTGTTCCGATATGAGGAGTGCTTCGAGATGGAGAGGAGATCAGGGAGTTGCGAGGTGGGGGCGTATATCAGGAAAGTTCCGAGTTTAGCGGGGGAGATCAGGAGAGCTCCCAGGCGGGTAGAGATCAGGAGAGTTCCGAGAGGGATGGAAAGATATCAACGTTGTCTCAGGGTCGTTGAAGTACAGAGGTCATTTTCTATCAAATCAAGGTCAGCTGATAGAACGGAGGTCATGTCAGACTGTTTAAAATTTATGGGGACAAATGACAAACAGTTCTTTTATCAGCAGATATTTTGACAGGTGACCTTGTCACGTGATCAAATAGGTCATTATTAAAGAAAGAAAAAGTAACATCTTTTTTTCTTGGTATTCTCATGGATTACACAACTGAAAAAGTAAGTAAAGTCGTCGGGGCGGCCTAAGGTCGGTATCAGCCAATCAGCGTGGGAGTCTATCCCCTTTTCAATAGCACTAGACCAAGGAGATTGTTTTGGCGTCTGAGGTGGAGCGCCACACCTACCATCAGCTCCTTACTTTACCGGACAGATCCCTGTGCTACTCATACGCTGAGTTGGTGAGGACCGGTATTGAACTAGGAAAAAAAATTAATTATGGATTGATTTGATTTGATTGGATTGGTTTGGTTTATTTGTTTAACGGTGTTGCGATTGGCATCCCATGCTGACAGGGACATGAGTCCAAAAGGGTTATCTTCCCTTGCCGCCAGGTTTTTGCCTATAGGTGGCTTGGGTATGTAAGGAGTAACCCGGAATTCTGACTCTCTTTCCCTCGGTCCAGCAACGACTACACATGGCATGAACACGTGGTGTCTATATCCATTAAGTGGGGGACTTTGCCCAACCAACCAACCAACTATCAATAAGTGACATTCCTTCCGGAACTCTTTATCACTTCTTTAGGACTTAGTCTTACATCATTTGTGTATCGTTATGTATCTGTTTCTATATCTATACTGTACCTTGTTATGTATGTATGTCTTCTCCATGTGCTCAGACAAATAAAGTCTGCATTTGTTATTATATATAACTTCTTTGTCGGATTATTTCATATAAACATATTGTATGTATAAGTATTTCTACTGAATACTAATAATTAATGCACAAAATTATGGTTTCAACTAATTATTCTCTACGAATAAAATTACCCGAGATGGGTTGATTCGCTACGACAGATTCAGAGCAAATGTATGGGATGCTACATTTTCAGTTTAAATAACAAAATGAAGGGTAGGAAGAGAATTGCCACGAAACCGTGCTCGACTAAGAAAAACAAAACAAAACTCTAGAATTAATACCAACGTTCTTTCCTTCTCCCTGTATAAGTAGAACAGAGTGATCTGCCCTTTGTCAGAGAGTAACAAGGAGGAAAATCGGAATGATTCGAATACTAATATATATATATATATATATATATATATATATATATATTCTTGATCAAGAAAATAATCAAGTCTTGTTTGTTAATTGAATATTAAAAAGAATGACCAGCCCAGCACGAAGAAAAATCACAGAAAAAGATTAAACCCCAGCCCCGAAGAGGAGTAAGCCCAACAAAAAAAAAGTAGCCAGACGAGTTAGCAGGAACCAGAAGACACAGAATGTAAAAAGTAATTTTTATTATCTATCTATTATCTATCATCTACCCCTCTCTCTCTCTCTCTCTCTCTCTCTCTCTCTCTCTCTCTCTCTCTCTCTCTCTCTCTCTCTCTCTCTCTCTCTCTATCTATATACCCGAGATGACTCTCACCGATTATATACACCCGAGCAAAGGGTATACAATACTTGACGTTCGAACACGTCCCACGTACTTTATACTCCCTTATCCTCTTTCTCTATTCGAAACTTTTTTCATTTGTGTGGCGGTCACCGTATAACAATAAAAGAATAAGTACACACACGCACGCAAACATATAATTAAATGTTTCACACTCCTTTGCAGGGGGCGTGGGGATAGGTGACATTTTGCAACGCGGAAAAGAGCAATAGGGGAAAGTCGGCGAGCAGCTTCGAGAGTGCCGAATAAACAAGGTTTGCTCTTGTGTGTAGAAGGTCGTAACTCTCTGGTATTTAAGGGCGTTGTTCGTAAGCAAATACGCGGAGGTGTCTACGCGCGTGCGCAAAAAAAGAGCAGGATAAATGTGTTCAGTGGAACATGTGATCGATTCTCTCTATCAATTTGGCAAAAGAAAATTCGATATAAAAACAGACAGGCACGCTCCTATTCAAAGTTTGTAATCTGAACATTAGCTACATAAATGAGAGTAACCTCTCCTTGCTTCTTTCACTTTGAGGAAGTCATATATTTTGGTTGGCCATTTTCATTTCACCATAAATCTACACTGAAAATACGAATTTGTTCGAATCAATACAACTGAATGTTTTAACACGAAAATATCATAAAATGTGTTTTTAATTGTGCTTGCGTATTATTTGAAATGAACTTAATTGTTATTAACAACACATTTTATGATATTTTCGTGTTAAAACATGCAGTTGTATTGATTATGGTGAAATGAAAATGGCCACCAAAACATATGGCTTCTGTGAAATAAACAAGGGGGGTTACTCTTATTTATGTAGCTAATGTTCAGATTACCTCAAAGTTTAGGTACTGGACATGTATGCTGAAAAGGGGGTCTTATTAAAAAATGTGATATTGTAAAAATACAATGGAGAGGTGCGAAGAAACGACTTCACTATAACTATCAAGAATGTCTTCAGGCGCACAGTGTGACGTTTTACGTGAAGTCCAGTGTGCACAGCACCGGATCCACCTTTTGCACCAAAAGATCAGCTACCATGGCCTTGCAAGATGCGATAGCGGCAATGACACTCTCGAGTCTCAGATTTTACAACGGTGTATTCTTCTACTAGGCTGTCATCAACCACGAGCATAGTGCCCCCCTCCGTTCTTAATGTCTGTGCACGATATGGTCCTATACCCTTAAAAAAGAAGAGCTCATTCGCCCTCAACGCGTTTTCGAATGCATGCTTTAAGATTAAGACAACTAGGGAAAATTGCGCGCATTCAGAATAGACGTGTCAGAGAAAGAGGGAGAGACAGCCAGACAGACAAAAATACAGACAGAGACAGACAGACAGACAGAGACAGACAGACAGACAGACAGACAGAGACAGATACAGAGAGACAGAGAAACAGAAACAGAGAAATGAGGTAACTAAGCGAGTACATGGAATTATCAGAGTTTCTGTAATTTAACCATTGTAGTTCTTTTTGAAAATAACAAAATAAAATTATTCTAATGAATCATTATTCTGATAACTCTATTGCAATTTATTAGATTTCCATATTCCACTGTTGAATGAGCTGTATAGCTTTATTAAATTATAAAATGACTTGGGGTTAGTTAAGTTAAAAGTTTAAGTTAATAGAAACAATGACATCGTGAAAAAAATTGAAATAGTTTATTATGATTTATTTTAATTTATTATCTTGACATATAACTGAATTATTTATATTATGTCTACATCTAGATAATAAATACTATGCTTAAGTAACAGGTGCTTTTCACTATATCACACTATTTTCATTTTAGAAATATATATCCGGTACTTAAAATTTACCCCCCCCCTGTCGTATTTGGCATTTATATCTCATTTAGCCAAGCTCATTTCA
This sequence comes from Doryteuthis pealeii, assembly GCA_023376005.1. Classification (NCBI taxonomy): domain Eukaryota; kingdom Metazoa; phylum Mollusca; class Cephalopoda; order Myopsida; family Loliginidae; genus Doryteuthis; species Doryteuthis pealeii. The sequence continues at coordinate 93,215,136 of CM042146.1, read as the reverse complement.
ATTGCCCGCTGGTTATTTTAACGGTTGGAAAATGAGGGTCAGTACATTCGGTAGATCGTTCGGCTAGAAACCGCAAGGTTCCTAGTTCGATACCGACCCTCACCAACTCAGCGTATGAGTAGCACAGTTAAAAGACTCAACATAAATACACATTCTGAGGACAACGATACGTAACCGAAGCCGACATTTCCCTGTGAATCAATTTTGTTCGAGTGGAAAACAAATATATAAAACTTATATATCTTATTATAATGGAGACAGTGTGTTTATCTGTTTGCAACCGAAACTATATCACTACTCAATTCACAATTCCTTTAGTTACTTACGTCACCTTCTCCATGATTTTATTCTTATTTAAACCTCAACTATTGATATTTTTTTTTCATTATTAATACTGTTGATGATATCTACATATTCATAACATGCAATTGTATTTATATATACAACAAAATTGCGGTTTACAGTGTGAATGGGAAGGCTAATTTGCATATTCATATAAAAAATTTGATTTTAATAAATATGTGCTAAGTATTATTGATTTCTAATTGTTTGGTTTTATCTTAATGAATATGAGCAAAAATCTCGGGGATAAATCTTAAAAGAAATCCATTAACAAGAAGAAATAACTGTGATTTTATTCTTTACTTCCTATTCTAACTAAATAGCTGAATCAGGAAAATGTTCAGTTGTTCTTTTTTTTTTTTTCGATTATACCCCACTGTTTCAAATCTTTTTATATGCATTCTTATTTAGTTTCTAATTTGATTTAATATTTTATCACATTAAAACTTAAATACTTGCGCCCGGAGGGTGCATATATTTTCAAGTAAAAACAAAAATGTAAAGAAATAGACGTAATGATCTTTAAACTTAGGGGTAAAAAAAACGTGCCATAAGCTTGGTGTTAGCTTTTGCTGATTACTTCCAGTAACACGGATTTAAGCGTCGCTATGGAATCCAGGTTTAAATCTTAAGCGCCTTGTTTATTCGAAAGAAGCTTTTAGATGGACTGTCGCCTTTTTCGCATCTTTTAGAGATCCTGCTAGATCAGCATTTCTGTGATATTGTCTTTGTGATAAACGAAAGTTATTAACTATTTACTTGATATCATATGTTTCTCCATTATTATTTTAGCATCTATTTCCTCATTTTGCGTCTTAGTTTTTCTTGGAGAGTCGGTAGTGACCTTGTGTCACTGGTCAGTGCGAGAAATAATGGGCACATTCTTAGTGAAATCTTAAATGTTATGAAAAAAGAAAGAAAGAAAGAGACTTCCATGGGATGAAAGAAAAAAAAAAAAAGAAGGAAAGAAAGAAATGAAAAAGAAAAGTGAACAAAGAAAAAAGTGATGACCACACGGAAGAAAGAAAGAAAGAAAGAAAGAAAGAAAGAAAGAAAGAATCGAAAGAAAGAAATGAAAGAAAGAAAAAAAAGAAAAAGAAAGAAATGAAACAAAGAAAAAAAGTGATGACCGCACGAAGAAAGAAAAGAAGAGAAAAAAGGAAAAAAGAAGAAGAAATGAAGAAAGAAAGAAAGAAAGAAAGAAAGAAAAAAGAAAAAAAAAAGATGAAAAGAAAGTGAAACAAGAATGAAAGAAAGAAAAGAAAAGAAGAAAGAAAGACATGAAAAGAAGTGAAATATTAAAGTTATGTTATATAATACCAAAGAAAGAACGAAAGAAAGAAAGAAAGAAAGAGACTTTCATATGAGGAAAGAAGAAAGAAAGACATGAAAAAGAAAAGTGAAACATAGAAAGATATGACCGTACGAAAGAATAATATAATGACTGAAAAGACGAACAAATGAATAAATAAATAAATAAAGAAAGAAAGAAAGAAAGAAAATACATATGAGGAAAGAAGAAAGAAAAAATGAAAAAGAAAAGGAAAAAGAAAGTGATAACCATACAAAGAAAGAAAGAAAGAAAGAAAGAAAGAAGGAGACATATATGAGGAAAGAAGAAAGAAAAAAGGAAAAGGAAAAGTGAAAAAAAGAAAGAATAAAGTGATGATCATACGAAGAAAGAAAGACAGCCAGATAGAAAGAAAGAAGAAGAAAGAAAGAGATAAAAAAAGAAGAAATAAAAAGGTAAAAAAGTGAGACAAAAATAAACTTAATCGTAAACATTTGATATTTAGTATATGCAATATGCATACCAGTGGTATTAAAAGAAAGGATGATGTACAAACGTCTCCCAGCAGCTAAAACCTTGCACATATTGTTTCATGAACAAGCATTATGTGGAAGTGGTACAAAATGGAAAACGGCTTACATGATGAATGTAGAAAATATAGCCATGTGGCTTTACCATTCCATGACAGTGTCAGTGACAATGTCTCTACTGGTCAAAGACCAGGGGGAAAAGAGGTCAAGGATGGTCTTCTGACACTGCCATGTGATAACCTAACAGGCACGCCAATTCTCTAAGCGGTATAATAATTTAGTGCATCCCTACAGCTGTGTGCAAATTATTAAAATCAGATAGGACTGCTTGGTACAATATCATCATCATCATCATCATCATCATCACGTCGCCTGGACAGCACAGATATCCATGACCCTTTTTCTGTCTCTCTCACCACCGTCTCTATCGGTTATCGCCCCTGGCAGGTCTTCAATACGTACAGAGCTGATTGATGTAGGATTTTGGTGGTGTGTTCATGTGTAGATGCCCACAAGAGAACATCACTTATGAGTTCGTCCTTGCTTCCCCTGCAGTGTCTTACTTGTTCGTCTTACTTGATGGTTTGTGTGATAGGTTCTCGCTGTGTGGAAGAATCAGAAGTCGAAGTAGCCCTCTCTCCCTGATGATTTTCTTTGTTAATAAAGTTAGCTTAGACGACACATACTACCCCTGGAGGCACTTGTACTGTAATGGTTATCGTCGTAAGAAATGTTCACAGTGTCCGTGTTCTAATCTTGGACAAGGCTAGTTTGTATTTCACATAACACTAATACCCTAGGGAAAGGTATGAATCCAACTATTCACCCTCCAGTAATATGTAAATAGTAGTTTCTTTATTTTACTTCTTTTCTACTTTTCTTCTTTCTCTCTTTCTTTCATTTCCTTCAATATTCGCATCTTTTCTACTATTCTTTCTTTCTGTCTTTCTTTCTGTCTTTCTTTTCCTGCAATATTCGTATCTTTTCTACTATTCTTCTTTCTTTCTTTCTATCCCTTGAATATTTGCATCTTTTTCCTATTCTTCTTTCTTTCTGTCTTTCTTTCTTATTCTTCACGTCTTTTTACCTTTCTTTCTTTTCTTTCTTTCTTTCTTTCTTTTGATTCTATTATACATTTTCCTTTTCTTTTCTTTTTTTTTTCTTGTATCTCTGTTAACCCTTTTTCATTCAATATTTATACAGCTTCTCAATCATAGACTTTCATTTTAAATTTAGATCTCTTGGCCCTGCTGCAAGAAAAATGTGTCGCATAACAATTCTCAGGTTTGATGATGGGTGTTATTAGTTAGAAAAATCAATAAGCAAAATTTGGATTGTTATTCAACTGAAAACAAAATGAGTAATAGTAGACATTTATTTACTATTGTGTTTGTCATCTCTGTCTGTCTGTCTGTCTGTCTGTCTCATTCCTAAACACAATGCTCTGATCATTGGTGGAGACATGAATGCGATGGTAGGCAAAAATGAAAACAATAGATTCTGCTTACACAACACTCCAAACAGGAATGGTGAACTCCTAGCCGAGTTCTCTTTCAAGAACAGCTTTGTATGCTTAAACACCAAATTCCAAAATAAAATGGACCTACACCTACCCAAAACCTAACACAAAGGCAGAACTACATCTTAATAAACAAAAAATGGATAAACTCTAGGCCTCAATGAAATATCCCCCGAAATATGGAAGATAAGGAAATTTGACGATATACTTCTTGGAATATGCAATGCAATGTATAAACAAAATACAATAGAAAAATAGAGAAAGGATGCTTCTTTCCATTCCCCAAAAAGGCAACCTCGGAATCGATAAGAACTATTGTGGGGATTTTTGTCTCCGGAAAAGCACTGTTTAAACCCTACGTTTTGTAGGAGAATAAACCGTACTTCAAACGCAGAGAGGAAATGGGTGCTGCTTTTGAAGAAAGGGGACAAACGACTTTTTATAGAACAAAATGTTTACTTTACATGTAAACCATAAAAAATATCAACAAGGGTATCAATATACATAAAATGAAACAACCAAATGAGTTTTAAAGAATGTTCATAGAGTTCAGTTCAAGTTAAACAGCACCAAAGTATGGTATAGCCGTAATTAGTTAGTTAGATATTTAGGTATAGTTTAGTTAAGAGTTCAATGCGTTTGGTTGGTAAAGGATAGTTTAAGGAGAATTGAATGTAATTAAAGGGTAGGTTGCAGATTTTTTTAAAAACCTGCGGAACTTAGCTGAAATAATCGAGTTCTGTTCCTCGTAACCTGTTGAGCCCTGCAGAATGGGTTTTAGGTATTCGTTTGTCGCTCCAGCTTCTAATGAGGTGAGGGTTCCGATTCGTCTGGTGGCTTTTAACGATACGGAGAGGTGAGGGTTCCGATTCGTCGCCGTGGAGGCTTTTAACGATACGGAGAGGTGAGGGTTCCGATTCGTCGCCGTCTGGGGGCTTTTAACGATACGGAACAAGCAACTCTTTCGAAGTATAAGCTGAGAGTGTTATAATCAAACCGTTAACTCTGAACGCCAGAGTCAAGACGCTCAGAACTTTTTATTTATTTATTTTTAGTTTAATTTTATTTTGTTTAAATCTCCGCAGGCCGCCACGGCGTCCGGTGAAAGAGGATCACCAATCCTTTAATAAATGTTCACACTATCGAGGTATAACTCTTACTTCCATAGCTGCTAAGATTTATAATACCATTCTTCTTAATTACATCCGACCCGAAGTAGCAAATATCCTTCGGAAAAACAAGAACGGGTTCTACAGAAATCAATCCACAACTTATCAGACCCTGACTATTTGTCGAATCGTAGAAGGAGTTCGATCAAAGAATGTAGAAACAACGCTGCTATTTGTAGATTTCGCCAAGGCATTTGACTCCATACAAAGAGGGATAATGGATCAAATACTATTAGCATACGATCTACCCAAAGAAAGAGTTACCAATATAAGGATGCTATACAAAGACACTAAATCAATGGTAGGCTCACCTGATAATGACACAGATTTCTTTGACATTGTCATCAGAGTCCTGCAAGGAGATAAGTTAGCACCAAACATAATTCTTCCAAGCCGTAGTTGCATCACTGGTACCGTATGACTGCACCACTTGGACCCTAGCGAAGCACCTAGAGAATAAGCAAGATGAGAGTTGCACAAGACTACTACGTACGGTCACATTCTGCCTATCACTTTCTCCTTCTCTATGTATATCTTGATTACCTCCTCGTTATATTAGTTTCTCATTGAGAGTAGAGAGTAATTGCAAATTACGACTAATTAGAACCAATTAAAATGGATTTTTTCAAACATAACTCAATCCTAAATCTAAGGAATAATTTAGTATAAATTTCGTGTCATTAAACAAGATATATTCAACCTACCATCGTTCTTCCACTGCTCTATTTTTTGTCTCTACCGATGGAACATCTCTTCGATTTAATTCGATAGCGAAATATTTTTAGTCAACACTGTTTTTTCTCTTAAAACAAAAACCTGACTGAACGGGGAAACTTGGAAAATCTCGATAATATTTATAAAAGGTCATCGCTGGTAGAAGTACAGCTCAACGAGGGTTGTGGCGTGCTCCACTGGTCAAACTGTCATTGGAAATATTTCTTGGACTTTGCTTTTCAGATAATACAGATGCCAAAATGATCAAGGGCTCCACTAGTACTATGACGTCAATGATGAACGTAACGTCACTGCGTACAAATATTAAATCTTTTTCTTCTTCTTCTTCTCTCGTTGCTTTAAGACCCAGTCCACGATTTTTCCAACAGACACTTCAAGATGATTCACCCGTACAAAAAAAAAAACAAATAAAAAACAAAAGTAAAAAAAAAAACAAAAAAAAAAAACCAAATCAGAAGAGCATTTTCTTATTATTATTATTATTATTATTATTATTATTATTATTATTATTATTATTATTATACTAACAACATTTTTTCCTGAATCAAGAACGATAAAATCTGACTATAACTTCAGTTTTCTTAATCAATAAAAAGATAGCAAGACAGAAAGACTTGCTCATATGATAACTTTTTTTAAAGAAGTTAGATATTTCGAAGACTTTTTGGTCAAAATTACAAACAATTGAACCTGTTTATTGAAATAGTCATATAGTGAGTGAGAATCAAGGAAACTGGTTTGGTCTATGAAAACTAGAAATGGTTCTCAGGAGAGAAGAAGAAAAAGATTTAATATTTCGGTTGTTTTTGAAGATGGGCATTTTCACTCAAGCCTATGTTTCCGAGAACCAAGCCCCAAGAAAAAATTTACTGAATACACGTATGCACAAAATATGTTGAGAGTGTTAAAACTCTTGTGAAAAGTGGGTTCATGCTTTAGGGTCCAGGAGACTGTTTCTAGTGTCTATTACGAGAGCAGCGTGATCGCTGCATTGCTTTGAATACATGTAACACAGAATTTGTTGAAAGCGTTAAAACTCTTGTAAAAAGTGGGTCTGTGCTTTAGGGTGTGGCTTGGCAAGTTTGTCCAGCAGACTGTTTCTAGTGTCTGTTACAAAAGTAGCGCGAATGCTGTCTATACCTACACCTCCCACACACGAGTATAATGTGACACAAGGTCAGTAACTCCATTTGTATTCAGGAGTATATGTAGTTACCCAACACCTCTGCACAACACGAGCTAGATACAAATGGTCAATTTCTTAAGCGGAGTTTAACAGGTTTGAATTCAGAGTTTTTCTTCTAGACTGGTTGCCTAACGGAGCTGGATGGAGAATAATTGGATACATACCTTTCACAAGGGTTTTAGCTCTATATGAAATGCATATATATATATATATATATTTACCATCCCCTCCGCATGAGTAGGATGTGACACAAGGTCAATTTCTTAAGCACAGTTTAACAGGTTTGAATTCAGAGTTTTTCTTCTCCTAGACTGGTTACTTAACTAATGTTAAAGAGTGCAGTTTACTATTTACCCATAGTTCGAGGGAGAGTAATTGTATTAGTGTTATGTGAAATGCAAACAGCCTCGTCCAGGATTTGAACTCTGGTCGACGAGTCCGTTTCCTATGAGTATAACCATTACACCACGCGCCTCCATATGTGTTCAGGAGTATATGTAGTTACCATACCCCTCTGCACGACACGAGCAGGATGCAACACATGGTCAATTTCTTAAGTGGAGTTTAACAGGTTTAAATTCAGAGTTTTCCTTCTCCTAGACTGGTTGCTTAACGAAGGTTAAAGAGCCTAATCCACCCTGCTATTTATCCATAGCTTGATGGAGAATAGTTGGATGCATACCTTTCCCAAGGGTTTTAGCTCTATATGAAATGCATACAGCCTCATCTAGGATTTGAACATGTATCGCAGAATGCTTTTCAGCCCTATCGGGCTTTAAAATACACCGACTGCACCTCTGCATAGAGATAAGACCCCCTCAATGCAGCACCTGTTAGCCGTGGGTGGCAACCCGTGATGCTTAAGGGTGGAATCCTGGTGGATGAGCAGTCCATGACATGCAACACTCATTTAGACCCTTATTTAGGCTAGACGGTCGGTCGGAGAGGCCCCCTTCGATTAATCGGCTGTTCACGTCAAACCTTAGCACCTATATGATTGTCCCAACCCTGTTGCCCTTATTATCATATATGTGCTAGAAGGTTGTGGCTGAGGGTCTTCATTACCTGGGAGTGACGTTAAACTCTGTCTAATGGTGAGGTTCCAGTTCTGGATGTCTGGGGAATGTGGAACACCCTTTCATCACCATTGCTCCCTGGTCCACTCTTACTCCGAGTGGTAGTACCAGTTAGGGTTCCATATATGGGTTAAATAGTAAAATGTGTTTATAAAAAAAATTGAGTATCCATTAAGAATGAGTTTATTTCAAAACTTTATCGGCATTAAATGACCCACTGAGGTTGATGTGTCGTAAAACCAAACGGACCAAACCAAACCAAAACCAAATACTTTTCTTTCGACGATAGCCATTACGCAACGGGCCTTCACTGTATTCAGGAGTATGTCATAAAGCAAGCTTTTGTTACGTGGTGGGATTATCTAAGGTGGGATTATCTAAGGTGGGATTATTGTAGATTTTGAAAGGTCAATAGGAATCCATATGTGACGTGTTGACGAATTGAGGGAGTATGTAATCTCTACACATCTGGATCTGCGGATATTGTAATGGGTAGTATTGTGGTAGTTGGTGCGCTGACACGTTGTAAATTGCTTGTGTGATTTGAAAGCTGCACAAATGGACATGCAACGTGGTCTGATTCGGCAACTTATTATTTACGCGTTCGAACTGGACCATAACGCCATATATTCTTTATATCTGCTATTCTGAATCGGGGTAGCTGGGTCTGTTGTTGGGCTGGTATTGTATACCCGTTCAGCATATCGTTCATCTCGGGTATATAATGGCGAGAGATGGACGGGGTAGAGACGATGATGAGGGTTCTTACTTGTACTTCTCTTTCTACTTGTTCCTGCTGCTAATTCGTCGGCAATTTCCTCATGCCTGATTATGTGGGTTATTTCTCCGGGTTGATTCTACTTTTTGTTGGGCTGGTCATCTCTTGTTTTAAGGAATTAACAAAACTTTGTTGTTTTTCTTTTATCTCTTATTGAACAACACTAGCCCAGGAGGATTTTTGAAACCACTCGTTGTGAGCATCTCTTGAGAGGACATCCTCTCTCGCCGAGTGACTTGTTCAATTAATCTAAAACTGTCTCACGCTTCTAATGGCGCGTTTCCGGAGGGATTACGTTGAGATAATCACTAATCAATCATAACCCTAATGGTAATGGTAATTTTCCACAACTCCAATTTTGAATCTAACAAACTCTGATTCAAAAATGTATCTAACTACAGTACGTACATAAATTCATAAGCTACCTATGAATTATGTAACATTGGAATTTTCTCTGTTCTTTCAATCTGGAATTACTTGGGATTTTTTCGGGATGTACTTGCGTCAGTTGGAAGTTCTTAATAACGAATACAAGAAGCTGTTGTTTTTCTCAGAGCTCATTTTATTTTATTTTGAACCCAAGTAAAATGCTTTAAAGTACAAACACTCATCTTGTGTCTGTTTTCTTCAAACACTCAGCCCAGACTCTTCCTTCATGCGTCCGTCCGCTTCGAAAAACTTCGGCAAGCCTCATTCCTCTCACTATCTCCCTTTCACTCTTCTCCCAGTTGGAACTTTTCGACCAAGCAGAAGCCAACAGGTCAGTCTTTTACACGTCATCCAAATTCCAGTTAATTTATATACCCCTTACATCGGGTATATAAATGGCGAGAGAGAGAGAGAGAGAGAGAGAGAGAGAGAGAGAGAGAGAGAGAATTGAGGAGAGATGATGAGAGGATGTCTACTTCGTCGGTCGCAATCTTCTCAGGGCTGATTCTGTGGATTGCTTTCTTCTCTGTTGTTCGGGCTGGGTGTCTGCGCATTCTTGTTTGTCAATTAATAAAGCAAGACTTTGTGGTTTTTCTATTAAGCTTTTATTAAAACAACCTCAGCCCAAAACCGCGCAGATTGAGAAGCGACATTTTGAAAGAACGTTTTCTTTCGATGAGCAACTGGTCGCAACTTAACTAAACAAAAATTGTTACACGCTTCTACTGGTGCGTTTTCGGAAGGGATTAAGCAAAGGTCATTACCTGTCAATAACGGTCAACAGTAATTTTCCATTTAACTCCCTCTGATTTTGAATTTTCTAACGAACTCTGATTCAAAATTTAGCTACAATACTTACATGATTCATAGGCTATCCATGAATTATGTAAAATTAATTTCAACTATAACATAACGTATAAGTACAATTTTGGGTTTTTCCACGTTTCTACATTTCATCATTTTTACACTTTGAATATTGTCCAGTCTTCATATTGTGCGTCACTACTGGGATCTTGTGACGGACTGAACTAAACTTACAATATACATGGGTGAGTTAAACGTTTTCAACATTTTGATACGTGCAAGTTTGCTGCGCATATATCATGTAACCTAAGTATTTCCATCCATGGTAGGTATCGCATGTGATGGGTAGTATCGTGGTAGTTGGTGCGCTGACACGTTGTGAATTTTTCAATGCGTGTGGGATTTGAAAGCCGCACAAATGGACATGTAACGTGGTCTGATTCGACAACTTATGATTTACGAGTTCAAACTGGACGCCTGTGGGGATTTAAAAAAATACGAAAATAAAATAAAATAAAGATAAAATTAAAAAAAAACAACAAACTCCGTGGGGCCTTGACTGGAAGGACCTCTCTGCGCATTTCCGACAAAAACGACTGACTCCCTACCCCCAAAAGGATACCTCGGCCATTTGAATTGCGGACGCAACTGAGTGCAGTCATTTTCCTAGCCAAGGAGCATGTCGCTTCGCTACATACGACTATGCCCCGTTCAATAAAGCCTGAGTCATAAAACTACCTCTAGTCTTTGTCTCTTTCCTTTTCGTTCCTTAAGTTCCTTAAGTTCTATTTCAGCTTACCAGCCCACAAGAAGAAAGAACCAGTTTTATTGGGGATAAGATCCAGCACCTCCAACAAACGGATACATATACCAAAATAATCTCACACACACACACACACATATATATATATATATATATATATATATATATATATATATATACGTAACGGGTTACCTTCCAATATACAAAATGCCTAAACTTGAGACTGGATATGACTGGAAAGTTCTTTATTTAGTGTCTTTTGTGGGGTTTTTTTATCAGGAAGAGACACTGGACTAATAAATACTACAATGCAAAGCTAGTGACTGGGAGAGTGGTGGGGTGGGAAGATGTGAGCACCTTTTGGAGTTGCACATCTCTCAACGACTCGGTGGTGTTTCTTTGTTCTTTTTTTATGAATATTGCCGCGTTTCCTTTGAATTCTTGTGCTTCGACTGATAACGTTCAAGAAATTGTATTGGTGTGAGAAGAAGAAGAAGAAGAAGAAGAAGAAGAAGAAGAAGAAGAAGAAGAAGAAGAAGAAGAAGAAGAAGAAGAAGAAGAAGAAGAAGAAGAAGAAGAGAAGAAGAAGAAGAAAGAAGAAGAAGAAGAAGAAGAAGAAGAAGAGAAGAATGAAAATGAAGAAGAAGAAGAAGGTAATGAAGAAGAAGAAGAAGAAGAAGAAGAAGAAGAAGAAGAAGAAGAAGAAGAAGAAGAAGAAGAAGAAGAAGAAGAAGAAGAAGAAGATAATGAAGAAAAGAAGAAGAAGAAGAAGAAGAAGAAGAAGAAGAAGAAGAAGAAGAGAAGAAGAAGAATGATGAAAGAAGAAGAAGAAGAAGAAGAAGAAGAAGAAGAAGAAGAAGAAGAAGAAGAAGAAGAAGAAGAAGAAGAAGAAGAAGAAGAAGAAGAAGAAGAAGAAGAAGAAGAAGAAGAAGAAGAAGAAGAAGAAGAAGAAGAAGAAGAAGAAGAAGAAGAAGAAGAAGAAGAAGAAGAAGAAGAAGAAGAAGAAGAAGAAGAAGAAGAAATCTAATTGAAATAGATTTTAAAAAAAGAAGCGAAAAGCAAAAAGCAAAACAAAAATATATAAAGCCTCCGGCGTTCTTAACTAATCATTAATTTAGTAGGTCATGCGGTGGCAAATAGTATTTAGCAAATAATGTTTCAGAAGGGAATAGTATAGTTTTCGTTTTTTTTTTCCTTTTCTTTTTTTCTTTTTTTCTTTTTTTCATCACCTCTTAGCAAAATCGAGCTGTGATCTTATTTGCATCAACATACAATAAAAAAAGAAAAAAAGATGGGGTTTATTATTTTACTCTTTTCGTCTATTCATTTTATTTCTTTACACTATCTCTAACTGGTAGCCTTCATTGACGTCTGAGTGACAACAAGTCTATAGGATTCACCTCAGTGCTCGATCTAAGTATAGAAGAGATGTCCTAATAGAATATCTGGGGCTCTGGGGGGTTGTGGGGTACCCCTTCATCGTCGTTACTCTCAGGTCCACTCTGACCCGGAGTGGTAGTACCTGTTAGGTCCCATCTATGGGTTAGATAGAAAAAATGAGTTTTAAAAATTGAGTTTAAAAAAAAATTGAAACCCATCAAGAATGAATAAAATAAAACGTCTTCGGCATAAAATAACCCAAAAAGGGTTCACATGCCATAAAACACAACCAACAGATCAACCTAATAGGATAATAGTATTTTAAAGGTTTAGTCTTGAGGCTGCTGGTTACTAGTTTGAGCATGTTCTCGTGTGTCATACACACGGAATGGCTAGCAGCAAAGCCCCCCTGTCCTGTAGACAGGAGACACGACTGGTGTATGTTACCTCTATGAAGACTAGAGAGTCTAATAGAACTTTGACTTTGGCGCTTCTGCTTATATAAGGCTACCTGCCACGCCAACTAGCGCCTAACGGGAGAACCATGGCAAGTAAGGCATGTAATACCTACATTAACAAGGGGCAGTCTGGACAGTATCAATTCTTCTTCGGACCTCCCAGTCTCTTTTTCAGCTTCTTCAAGATTGTTCCAAGTGTTCCAGCTATGATTGGAATCACTGTCAACTTTACGTTCCATAACTTTTTCAGCTCTCTGCCAAGATCCAATTATCGATATATCAGTACTCATTTTCCTTCATTGTACGACCGTTATCATCTTGCAACGCCCTCTGGTTAAAAATGAGACCGTCCAACATGAAATGCAAAAATGTAAATCCTGATTATCTGGTGTTGCTTATCTGCCGAATTCTTATTTCTTATGAGTGTCGTCATATAAATAATGCACCATTCCGTTTTTATCATAAAGAAAGAAAGGGAAGAAAAGGACATGCTGCACAGAAAAAATATAATAAGAAAGAAAGAAAGAGAGTAGGGAAAGACAGAGAGAGGGGCCGGTGCGTTGACACTAATCTGTTTCAATCGAACATAATGAAAAGCTGAAAAAAGGAAAAAAAGGTTATCTTCCCTTGCCGCCAGGATTTGCCACTAGATGGCACTACTGCCTGGCTATTTAAATTCAGCTACTCTGTGGTCTGACATCCACAAAGATGCATTGGACGAAAGTTGTCTCTGTCCATTAAGGCTTGTACCCATGTGTGTATGTAGCCCTCTATAGACCCTACCACGTGGGTTATACACAGTAAGTGACTCTTCTATGCTATAAGAACCTTGTCTTACTTCCTAAATACTTTTATCCTAAACTGTTTGTACCTATGTTGTATACTTCATGTTCCCTGTGCTCAGACAATAAAGTCTGTATTGTTGTTATATGTACCTCTTTGTTTGGATTTTAATACGTATATATTCACCTACGTTAGAGACTTCTCTGTAGCCTCCTAACGTATTATAAAAAGCAGTTTTGGCCACAAAAGCCAAAACTACATTTAATTCTTATATATCTGTTCTGTAGTCTTCATGATTTCGATTCTTCCCCCAGTTGCCCTTAGTCTCTTTTCCAGGCATTTAGGTCCGTTCCAAGCCCACCAAATACAATTGGTATCACCATCACCTTCAGGTTTAATAGAATTTTCAGTTCTCTAACAAGATCCAGGTATTTGTCTATCTTTTCGTTTTCTTTTATTTCCGCTGGAATGACAAAATCCACCAGATGACAAGTTCTTTTCTTCTTGTTAATTAATACTTGGTCCGGTCTTCTGTCCGGGATAAGGTGATCCGTTTGTATCTCAACGTCCCAGAGAATTTTATGCGTTTTGTTCTCTCATAAGGATTCAGGTTTGTGCATATACCATTTGTCAGTATGGTTAAATCGTAATCTCTTGCACAATTCTCAGTAGAACACAGTTCCCACTCAATCATGCCTGGTCACGCGCGGAAGTGATGACACTAATCTGTTTCTATCAAACATAATGAAAAGATGAAAAGAAAGAAAGAAAGAAGAAAGAAAGAAAGAAAGAAGAAAAGAAAGTGAGAGAAAGTTAAATCAAGATTATCATACTGATATACATATTGAACTATTTGGCAATAGTACTTAAGTAAACATGTCAAAAGTTATGAAAATTAAATCATCATACTAGGGTATATCCTCAGTTCTGGAAGCGCGTGGTGTAATGGTTAAAGTCATGGGAAATGGACTCGTCGCCCCGAGTTCAAATCCTGGACGGGGTAATTGCATTTCACTTTGCGCTAATACCCTTGGGAAAGGTATGAATCCTACTCTCCCTCCAGCTATGGATAAATAGTAGGGCAGACTAGGCTCTTTAATCTTGGTTAGGCAACTGGTCTAGGAGAAGGAAAACTCTGAATTCAAACCTGTTGAACTCCGCTTAAGAAATTGACCTTGTGTCACATCCTGCTTGTACGGAGGGTTGGTAAATATATATATCCTCAGTTCCCGCTACTTTTAATTAATCATCATCATCATCATCATCATTATCATGTCGTGCCAGCAGCACGGATATCCATGACAACCTCTCTCCAACCGTCCCTATCACTCATTGCCCTTGGCATCCAATTTATTCACAGATCTGGTCTATGTAGGTCTTTGCTGGACGACCCGCACTAGCATGTCCATGTGCTGGTTTCCATAGGAGGACGTCACTTATTAGTTCATCCTTACTTCTCCAGCATCTCTTGTCCGTCTTACTCTGATGGTTTGTGTAATGGGGGAGGAGGCGGCCGTATAGCTGCTTCATTGTGCGGTGTTGTTTCCACGATTTGTTCAAGATCGCACGCAGCATTCTTGTGCAGTTGCCATCTAGCATATTCTCCAGGCACCTTGTCAAGTGGTGCAGCCGTACAGTAGCACTGATACCAACACGGCCTGCCTGGAAGAATTGTCGCTTTAACTTGTCGGTGTGATCTGTTGAATTAATACGCGAAGTTCATTCTCTTTATTTTCTATGGCTTTTGCTAATACTATTTGTTTGCCTGGTCGAACTAAGATCGCTTTCACGGATCTTGGTATCAAAGATTATTTAAAACAAAAGAATAAGACTAATCGCGAGGTGGCGAATTCATAGAAACTTTGGCGCTCATCAGAGTGGAGCAGAGGATTGCAGACAATAAGGCGGTGGCCTAAAAAAAAAGACAATAAAAAGCACAAAACATAACAAAAACAAACATAGTTTAGCTTTTGGCAAGTAGAGGGCATGTAGTGGGGATCGAACTCCGTATCAATTAATTTGCGAGACTAGATTCCTAGTGTCCTTGGTATGACGTTAAACTGCATCTAGTGGTGAAATCCTAATTTTGGAGCTCTGGGGAGTATGGAATGCCCCTAATATTAAGCCCCAACTATTTTTATCATATATGTGCTTGAAGGCGGTGGCTGAGGGTCTTAGTGTTCTGGGAATTGACGTTAAACTCTATCTGATGGTGAAGTTCCAGTTCTGGAGCTGTGAGGAATGTGGAGCACCTTTTGATCACCATTACTCCCAGGTTCACTCTGACCCGGAGTGGTATTATTTGTTAGGGTCCCACCTTAGGTTAAATAGAAAAAAAATAGTTTAAAAAATGTGTTTTAAAAAATTGAGTTAAAAAATGAGTATCGATCAAGAATGAATGAAACAAACAGGCAAATTTATTTATGGCAGTCAACTCTTGTTGGGTTATTTATGCTGAAGCATAAAATAACCCAACGAGTTGACCTGCCATAAAATCCAGCCAACTGTCGCTCCAGTGGGTCTAAAACTGACCATATGATGAAAGGAAGGAAACTAAATTGGTCGTTTCAATTAATTTGCACAATGGTGTACAATGTACGAGGGTGAGTCAAAAAGTAATGCCATTTTGTTTAGGACAGATATAATTACTAATACATGAACATATAACATACATCAAAATGAAGCTGGTCCTCTGTGGATCACATCCCTACTTCTCCCTACTTGTATCCCTGCCCCATAAAATTCTGTTATTTGAGCCACTTCTTCACTACTGATTTCACTTCCTGGTCACTGGAATAATGTTTGCCTCTTAAACCCTCATGGGGCCGAAGAGATGATAGTATGAAGGCAGTAAATCTGGTGAGTATGGAGGATGCGGTAAAATTGTCTAGAAGTGGCTCAAAGAACAGTCAACAGAATTTTATGGAGCAGGGATACATGCTCTCATTCGAAGGTGGAACATTGCTATTGAGTGAAACGGTGACTATATGGAGGAGTAAGGATGTGATACACAGAGGACTAGCTTCATTTTGATGTATGATACATATTCCTGTGTTGGTAATTATACCAGTCTTAAACAAAATGGCATTACTTGTTGACTCACCCTCGTACATAGCAATACATTCGTCTGAGCTGTGTGAGATACTGCATCTATCTTAAAGCATCCGTGATTTTTCAACTACAATGATTTCTCGCTGCCTTTTAAAGTCGACGTAGAGAATTTTCTTTTCCCATTTTTCTTTTTGTGTAGTCTTCTTCATTGTCCACACATTTCTCATCTTTATCATTTGCGCTACGTATTATGTGTTTCATAATACGAGGGTATTCAATAAATAAGGTGAATTTTGCTTTAGGAGTTAGCAATAGGAAGCATTGTTTACAGTTGCATCTTTTTCAAGGAAATCAATAGTGATGGTTCCTTTCATGTCCCAGAATACTGTCAGCATGACCTTCTTTACATCTGCTATTCTGTAATTTATTAAGCCCACTAAGTTTTATTAAATCCGCGGCTATTTTAAGCCCACGACTAATTGATATTATTATTATTATTATTATTATTATTATTATTATTATTACTACTACTAGCAAATATATGCACCCTCCGGGTGCAAGTATTTAAGTTTGAATATAATAAAATATCATATTAAATTAGAAAGGCTAATGAAACTGAATAAGAATGCAGATAAAAAAAATTGGAACGGAGGGGGTATGAATGAAAAATAGAACAACTTTGAAACTAACTCTTCCATCATTTTCAATTACTCCCGTCTTTCATTGGTAAATCTTCCTAATTTAACTATTTAGTTAGAATAGGAAGTAAAGAATAAAATTACAGTTATTTCTTCTCTTAATGGATTTCTTTTAAGATTTATCCCCGAGATTTTTGCTCATATTCAATAAGATAACCAAACAGTTAAAAATCAATAATACCAAGCATATTTTTTAAAATCAAATTTTTAATCAAATGCAAATTAGCCTTCCCATTCACACTGTAATCCGCTGTTTTGTTGTATATATAAATACAATTGCATGTTATTATATGTAGATATGGTCAACAGTCTTAATGATGTAAAACAATTTTTATTAATAATTGAGGTTTAAATAAAAATAAAATCATGGAGAATATGCTGTAAATAACTAAGGGAAGTGTGACTTGAGTAGTAATATAGTTTCGGTTACAGACAGAAAAAACCACAATCTCCATTATAATAAGATTATTATTATTATTATGTTTTCACACCTGCCGTGGCCGGTGGTTCACTGGAGGCTGAGTAACAGCAAGTCTCCTCAAGTCTTCAAGACTCTTCTGAGTATTCTAGCTGATCTCAACCGGGCTGTATTATTTCACATGGTTTGCACCTCTCAACCAGCAAAAATTTGGTGACAGACCTCTGTTCAAGCTTGGAGAACTCTGTTTCATTGGCCGCTATTTTGAATAGCCTCAAAACAAATATTTCTATGGTATTAAAATATTTGTTGCTATAAACCAATTCCAAACAATGCATAGTTTACATTTATGAAAAATAATTCTGTAAAAAAAAACCTTATCTATTGAATGAGGCTCCTCGTATATGAAGATTGATATTAGTTCTGTGTCAAGTCATTCAATATGCTACTGGTACTACATAACCCAATACTACCTATTTCATAGTCGGACCATCGGCGACTAATTCGGTAACCCAACAGACACCCTGCAGAACGAAAAACAAGACCTGTAAAGGGGCGGACGAAGCTCTTTGCTCAACGGCCACCGTGTTACGATTTTTGTGGCTATCCTTTAGGCTTCAAGCAAGAGCGCTGTCCAGCAGGGATCCCTTGTGTTAAGCAGAGCGCGATCCTTAGTGAAGAATCCTTTGGTTGCTCCTTAGTGTTCCTCAGTCTTGCAGGTCCTTTGTCAATGACTGCAAATGGACATCTGTCAATATCAGCCGATTAAGAAGTAAACCAACTACGTATTTGGACTGTTGATTGGCTGAGGTTTAAACTACGTGACCTCGCTTAGTCTATAAATTTAAGTTGTAGATTGTAGCACGGCTTATATACTACAAAAAAATCCAACACATCCAGCACATTATTTCCAAAGTCCATAACACTAAGTAATTATTTATTAAGCCCAGTTTTATTAAAATTCGTATGCAAATTAATCACATCATATATCATGAAAACTTTATTTCTTAGTAATTTATAAGTCACATTGCTGGATTTTAAATGCATGATAACATAGGGTGTTTTGAGGTAAATCTTACTCAGAGAGACAGCGTTAATAATTAAGATTATTATTCTATAGGAATATTAATGATTTTTTATTATAAATCAAATACTCACTGATAGACTACGCAATACCTGAGGGTATCGTGACGTAAGCAGTGACGTAGTTTCGGTTACAGACAGAAAGACATCGAATCTCCATTATAATAAGATTAGTAACTTGAAACGGCAGGATTAACAGAACGGATTATCCAGATGTTGGAATTTTCTAAACTTGAAGAGTTCTGTTTTCTCGACTCGTTGCGAATCTTCCAAGGTCATTCGATGTTTTCCAGTATCCGTATTGACGTTAGTTTACTCGAAAAGGCTAGAATTTGCATAAGAAATAAACAAATACTCATAAAATAAAAGAAAAAGTAGTTTTTACTTTGTGTCAAACGGATAAAGTCTCTTTGACGAGAAAAGTACTTTAACTCTATAGTATATATAGTATATAAGGTGTGCTGCAATCCACTACTTAAATTTATAGACTAAACCTCAGCCAATCAATAACCCGAAGACGTGGTTAGTTAACTATTTAATCACTGATATTGACAGCTGTCCATTTGCGCTTTATTTGACATTGACGAACGAACTTGCAACACTGAGGAACGCCAATGAACAACTGAAGTATCATACCCAACATTAAGAAACAACCCAAGGATCATACCCAACATTAAGAAACAACCCAAGGATCATACCCAACATAAGGAACAACCCAAGGATCATACCCAACATTAAGAAACAACCCAAGGATCATACCCAACATTAAGGAACCAACCCAAGGATCATACCCAACATTAAGGAACAACCCAAGGATCATACCCAACATTAAGAAACAACCCAAGGATCATACCCAACATTAAGAAACAACCCAAGGATCATACCCAACATTAAGGAACACCAAGGAACAACCAAAGAATCACACCGAATATAAAAGAAAACCATAGTGCAACTAAAGGTTTCTTTACTAAGGATCGCGCTCTGCTTAACACAAGGGATCTCCGCTGGACTGTGCTCCTTCTTGAAGCCTAAGGATGGCCACAAAAATCGTAACACTCTTTCAAATTCATATCAGTTTATCACACTTGTTTAGACCATAACAAGAAAAAAGAAAAGCCCACTTTTTTAAAGAGATAGAAAGAATTCTTTCTAACAAAAGAATGCTGCAAAATATCTGAAAATGTATCGATAATGTTTTACATACGGACTTGTTGTGCGGACGCTTATCCCCGAAGGTAGAACTGGTTAAACCCAAAGTTTTGAAGAGTTATATATATATCATTATCATCATCATGTCGCGCAAGTAGCACGGATATCCATGACAATCTCTCGCCAACCCTCCCCATCATTCATTGCCCCCGGGAGCTTCTCTGCGCAGCATCCAACATCCTCGCATAGTTGGTCAATATAGGTCCTGGCTGGGCGGCCCACATTTATATATATATATATATATATATATATATTATATTATATATATATATATATATACGAAACCCTCTGCACGAACAGGATTTAAAATAAGGTCAATTTCTTACGTAGAGTTTAACAGGTTTGAATTCAGAGTTTTCCTTCTCCTAGACTGATTACCTAGCCATGGTTAAAGAGCCCAGTCTGCCCTGCTATTTACTCATAGCTGGAGGGAGAGTAGTTGGATTCATACCTTTACCAAAGGTATTAGCACTGTAAGGGACTAAATGGAGTAATCTCCCTTGTCACTGGGTTTGGGGACTCTTCCGCATCAGAAGTCCCTTTTTGGTCACGTGATGCGGGAACCACCAAATATCAGCCTCTTTTCCGAAGCTGGCAGACGTGCTCGTCACATCTCTTCAGCACCACGCATCGTGCATACCAAACGGTACAGACCCCACATACAGTAAGTGGTTTGCACCTATTCTGTCTTTCTTACACTTCTACATATGTTTGGACACTTATGACGTTGTATAGCCTGGGGAACCTTGTTACCCTATATTTGAAATTAAATGTTCTATGTCTGTAATTAACGCGTTTGTTGTTATCCTACTGAAATATTCTGCATTGGGTAATTCTCCTTTAAGTAACCCAATGCTTTATAAGAACCGGAGTTTATACTCTGTGAGCTTCTTATAGCGCCATGTGAAATGCAAACAGCTTCGTCCAGGATTTGAACTCGGGTCCACTAGTCCATTTCCTACGACTCTAACCATTACACTATGCACTTCCAGCAGTAGTTAAGTGCCCATAAAAAATAGGATCGTCAGTTTTTGAAGAAAGGAAAACAACAATCGTTGATGCAAGTAGGTGTTGAAATGGTATCATGCCTTTCGCACAGGGATAGCGCGAATAGAAACGCAAATAGCCTCATCCAGGATTTGAACTCAGGTCACCGATTTCAATAAGTTCAAATCCTTGACAAGATTCGGCATGTAACATTTAACGCAAATATTGTTTCATTGAAATTAGACAAGCAAAAATTGTCCATTTCTAACAAATAAAAGTAGAAACCCTTCCGCACAAGGTCAATTTCTTTACTGGAGAGTGAGTGTGTATCCAGATCAATTTCTTAAGCGGATTTTAACAGGTTCGAATTCATTCAGAGTTTTCCTTCTCCTAGACTGGTTACCTAGTCAAGGTTAAAGAGCCCAGTCTACCCTACAATTTACCCATAGATTGAGGGAGAGTAATTGGATTCATACCTTTCCTAAGGGTATTAGCGCTATGTGAAATGCAAACAGCCTCGTCCAGAATTTGAACTCGGGTCAACGAGTCCATTTCCTATGACTCTAACCATTACACCACGCGCTTAGTAGTAGATGCAGACATATTTATTGTTTTATGCATTTGAATGTTTTCTGTGTGCTCCATTATCCGCATCCAATTCGACGAATTAATTATTAAATGTTCTCTTGCTTTGAATTCCACAGATTCGCTCGTTCCCTTTTGAAGTCTAGTTTTTCACTTTCACAAATTGGGAAAAAAATGGAAGGAAAATTCTAAGTTACGGGTGGACTCGCCTGCGTCCTTTCTTTTATCGGAGTCCTTTTAAGGCGACAATGTCTATTTCTATTTGGTAATCAATTTTGCTTCACAGGTTTATTTTTGTAGAATTCATTTTTCAAAATCTCTTTAACCCATAGATGCGAGCTTAACTTTAGGTCGGTATGGAAATAGGAGTAATGGCAGTGAAGGGATTTTGTGCATTTATCATATGAAATTTAGAAATTTATTAAGATCAGTAATTCTCTCTCTGTGATTATGTCCTTTCTTCCTTGTTCGTTTCTGTTTGGTTTGTTATGATTTAACGGTATATCAACCCTGTGGATTATTTAATTCCAAATATGTTTTTTCTATATATGATTTGTTTGGGAATTGTTTGTGGGTAAATGGTTTGTCTTTAAACAAATTGTTAGAGTGCCAGATAAGAGTTGGTAATCAATTTTGCTTTACAGGTGTATTTTTGTAGAATTCATTTTTTAAAAATCTATTTAACCCTAACAGGTACTACCACTCCGTGTCAGAGTGGGCATGGGAGTACTGGCGATGAAGGAGTAGTCTACACTTCCCAGCGCTCCAGAATTGGAACTTCACTAATAGATGCTGTTATAACGTCATACCCAGGGGTTAGGTAAATACATATAAGGTGCATCCTATATGCTCAAAGTGAGGATCAAATTTAAGTTTTGTTGGCATATGAGGGTTTAAATACAACAGTACATGTAAAGCGCTGTTTAGAGTTGTGTTACGTAATGGGCGTGAAGGTGGACTGACGTGTGGATTAGAACGGAAAAGTTTAAGTGATGATTTGACATGGACACATGGTGTGGTTTAATTGAACGAGCGAATGGTGCGAGTCGAAGGGGAGAACGGGAGGGGTGAGAGGTCAGAGTGAAAATTGGGTCTAGGGAGAATGCGTTAATGGGGCAAGACATGGAATTTCTTGCTCTCGGCAGTTGCAATTTGAGGGAAATAAAATACTCATTAGTGAAACGAAGCGACTTTGTGTTATTAGTAAACACTCCAAATGGCACAAAGGCAAGATAACCCTCAGACCCAAGTTGGCCCAGACTCCATAACATCATAATTATGTTTAGTTAACTAAACAGCATCCAGCAACAAGGATTCCGCCCTCTCCGATGTAGTACCAGTACAGAGATAAGTATATTGAATATTTCCTTATCCACACATAATTCAACCCATTAGAAGTAAGAGCCGTAACGTTAAGCAACGTGGACACATGATCTCACCATTCGAAAATGAGTGCAAGACGTAACATCATCTTAGCCATTCCGACAAGGAGTGGGTCAGTTGGATTTTTTGTAGTATATAAGCCGTGCTGCAAACTACCACTTAAATTTATAGACTAAGCGAGATCACATGGTTTAAACCTCAGCCAATCAACAGCCCGAATACGTGGTTGGTTAACTACTTAATCGGCTGATATTGATAGACGTCCATTTGCACACATTGACGAAGGACCTGCAAGACTGGGGAACACTAAGGAGCAACCGAAGGATTCTTCACTAAAGGATCGCGCTCCGCTTAACACAAAGGATCTCCACTGGACAGCGCTCTTACTTGAAGCCTAAAGGATAGCCACAAAAATCGTAACAGGGTAAAGTAAGCAAATGTTTTAACACATCTCCAGTTCAATTAGGAAAGTGTAGAATTACAGTTGCACCTTTTTCAGACAATCAATAGTGTCGGGTCCTTTCATGTCCCAGAAGATTGTCAGACATATTTTAAGAAGAAAATGAACGGGTACTCCACACTCCCTAAAGCTCCAGAATTGGAACTTCACCACTAGATGCAGTTTAACGTCATACCAACGACACCGAACATTAACGAAAAAAAAAAGTAGTATCGACACTGGTGACTAAGGTAGAGCTGGCCGACGTGTCGGGTTTGCTAAAGAATATACTTCTTCAGCGACCCACTCCTGCCTTGGGTCAGATAACTACAGTGTAACTTTGCAGTCGTTTCTGTAGAAGAAATTAGAATGAAGCTGAAAGGGGAGGGCAGCCTCTTTTTAGGTGTTGTTTAACTACCTCAGCCCCCTCCAACTTCCGTCCGGAGAATATAATTTTTTTCCATTCCCGGCCTCACGTTTTTAGTACTCACATGTCGTCAGAGACCAATCCACCGGTAAGTCACGAGTCCACGCACCTTTTTTTTCACAATATAGATATAAATTTATTGCTTATCAACCATTGATCAACCAGTGGGGGAAGCGCGGTAGTGTACTGGTTAGAGTGGCAGGAAATGGACTCGTCGATCCGAGTTTAATTCCTGGACGAAGCCACAGTTCACATAGCGCTAATATTCTTGGGAAAAGTATGAATCCAACTATTCTCTCTCCAGCTATGGGTAAATAGTAGGGTAGACTGGGCTCTTTAATCTTGGTTAGGCAACCAGTCTAGGAGAAGAAAAACTCTGAATTCAAACCTGGTCACCACTAGAATAGACTTAGGCCTACTTAGTGATCTATTTCAATTTTTTTTAAATTAATTTTTTTAAGTTATCTCGATTTTTTTTTAATTTTTAAAAATCACTATGTTGACTTCTTGATCTTTTGATCTTGTTATGGACTAAGCTTGGCTCAGTCTGCCTCACAGGTCTCAAGTTGCTTACACTTCTCTGTTTTCCTTTGATCTTAATTGCAAATGTGTATCAAAACCTCTTAAAATGAACAGGTCATTAAAAATAATCTTTAAGAAAATGACCAAAGAATATAAATACAGTCATTTCTTTTCCTTTTAAGTGTACCAGTTGCAAGAACACAAACAATCCCTCCTCTTCAGCAAAAAAAAAAAAAAAAAAAAAAAAAAAGAAAAGAAAAAAAAGACAGAGCCAAGAAAAATTCCAAAATACTTTTCGTCGAAATAATTCCAATATTATCGATTTTTTTTCCCTTGCCTGTGAAAGCTGAGATGAGGGTTACTTAACATCGGAAAAATTCTTTGATACCTGCTACTACCTTACTCTCTAATGGCGTCGCGTAGTTTCTGTTTAATTGTCGAGTTAATGGATGCTGCTTTGGCGGATGTCGCCATGGAGACATTCAGTACCCTCCAACCCCCCCTCCACACACACTCTATTCTCCATTTCTCTACAACACCCTGAAACACTCACATACGCACAAAGAATCAAGCATGTGAGTGCACCGCACACATGAAAATTTCCACACACACACACACTCGCTTTTATATATATCAGATGTTGCTGACCAAGTCAGACATGAAAGAATGCAATTACTTTCCTCCTGTACAGGAGAGTTCGAGTAATTTACCTGAGTGTAATTTGTTGTTTGTTGTTGTTGTTGTTGTTGTTGTTATTGTTGTTTTGGAGATGCTTTTTGTTGCTGTTATTGTTGTTGTTGTTATTGTTGCTTCTTTTTTTTTTCTCAGTGAAGAAGAACCGTGAGGAAGGATGCGGAAAGAATCGCAAGATGAGACAAAAGAATGAGAAGAAAAAAAGACACCAGAAAGGATGAAAGAAAAAAAGAAAAAAGAGAAGAAAAAAAAAACAAATAAAAACATTGAATTAAGTTTTAAATAATGACGGGGTTGTGGATGGGGGGCAAGAAGAAGAAGAAAAGATGATGTCGAATGGGGAAAAGAAAGAAAGAAAGAAAGAAAGAAAGAAAGAAAGAGAGAGAAAATGTGATAGAATAATTGCCAACAATGATCTGAAAGAGATGATGATGATGATGATGATGATGATGATGGTCATGGTCATGATGATCATGATGATTATGATGATGATGAGGAGGAGGATGAAAAATAGCAAAGAAAGGTCGAAGGAAAAGGAGGAAGAGAAAGTTATTAATCAATTACCAAAGAACGGAAGATGAAGGGATAATGACGAACGTGAAGAAGAAGAAGAAGAAGAAGAAGAAGAAGAAGAAGAAGAAGAAGAAGAAGAAGAAGAAGAGAGGAGGAGGAGGAGGAGGAGGAGACAAAGAAAAGCACCGGAGTAATACCAGAGAATTTCTGAAAGGAAGAATTTCCAGCGAATAAAAATAAGAAATGATGATGATGATGATGATGATGATGATGATGATGAAAAGGAGATAGAAGGGAAGGAGTGGAGGAGAAGGAAGTAATTAATTACCAAATAATATTTGAAGAAGAAGAAGAAGAAGAAGAAGAAGAAGAAGAAGAAGAAGAAGAAGAAGAAGAAGAAGAAGAAGAAGAAGAATAGGAGGATGAAAATAAGGAGAGGAGGAGAAGAAAAGGGAGAGGGGAGGAGGAGTAGAAGGAGACGAAAAGCGCTGGAGTAAGAATATTGAAAGAAGAAGCGATTTTACCAGCAAATAAAACAGGAAGAGCTTATGCTGCTGCTGCCGATGATGATGATGATGATGATGATGATGATATTAAAAACGATAACAACAATAACAACAAGTCAATTATTTCAGAATGTTATAAAAATCAGAAAAAAAATTTTTTTTCTTTTTAAAAAAAAATACCAGTAAATTAAGTTGGAAAAAATTTAGGAAATAATGACCAAAAAAAAAACTTCAACCCAAAAGAAAGAAAGAAAGAAAGAAAGAAAGAAAGAAAAAAGAAAGAAATATTTTACAACTACAAAAGAAAGAAAGAAAGAAGGAAAAAAGAAAGATTTTACAACTACAAAAGAAAGAAAAAGAAAAGAAAAAAGAAAGAAATATTTTACAAACACAAAAGAAAGAAAGAAAGAAAGAAAGATTTTACAACTACAAAAGAAAGAAAGAAAGAAAGAAAGAAAGAAAGAAAGAAAGAAAGATTTAACAACTACAGAAGAAAGAAAGAAAGAAAGAAAGAAAGAAAGAAAGAAAGAAAGAAAGATTTTAACAAACAGAAGAAAGAAAGAAAGAAGAAACAAACACAAAGAAGAAAGAATAGAATAAAGTGCCAAAATAAATAAATAAATAAATAAACAAAAAAGATATTATGCTCTGATGACGAAATTTGAAGTTGTAACTATATTGCTATTGCTTCACCATGAAGCAGTGGTTAGCAGCATCTATTCAAAGACCATTATAGCGAGTTCGATCTTCATAGGATTCCCTTAGTTGTAACCTAAGCTTAGTTTAGTTAATGTTTATACAAAAGTCTCTCATGTGGTGTAATGTTTAGCAAGCTAGATTAGCAAACCATTGTTAGTGAGTTCGATTCTCACTGGGTGCCCCATACTTCTGACTTGTGCCGTATCTAAGGATCGCTTAGTCAATAACAGTGGCACCTCACTTGTTGTAATGGTTAGCAAGCTAGATTTGCAGACTATTGTTAGTGAGTTCGATTCTCATTGGGTACCCCATAGTTCTGGCCTTGTGCCACATCTAACCTAAGCTTAATAAATCACTATACAAAAGTCTCATGCTTCTTGCATAAATCATCATCATTATAGCGTCTTGATCGTCACTAGGTGCCCCATACTTGTGGCGTTGAGCCAGGGTAAGGTAAGCTTACCATAGACCATTATCACTGTAGCGTCTTGGATTGTCACTTAATGTCCTATACTTGTGGCCTTGTGTCAGACTAAGCTCGTTTAGAACCACAATGTACCTAGTTCGATACTGACCCTTGCCAACCCAGCGCATGAGTAGCACAGGGATCTGTGCAGTAAAGTGAGGAGCTGGTGGTAGGTGTGGCGCTCCACCTCAGATGCAAAATAATCTCCTGGCGTTAGTTAAAAGGGGATAGACTCCCTCGCTGCCTACATTAGGCCCGCCCGACGACTAATGCTAATAAAGGAGTCTCACAGGTTCCTCACATAGACTATTATCATTGTAGCGTTTTGGATCGTCACAGGGCGCCCCATACCTGGGACTTGTACCAGACTCTTAGTAACTGCCTATAAGAGTTTCTCGCCGTGAAGAAATGATTAGCAAATTCATCTATCAGACTGTTATTAGTGTAATGAGTTCGATCAATACTGCTTGCTCTATATTCATGGCCTTGAGCCATAAGATAAGTTAAGACAAACTTAGTTGATGTTTATGAGGACATATGGCCATGGAGCAATCGTTAGCAAGCAAGTCACGATGACCATTATTCGTGTAGTAAATTTGATCGACATTGGGTTCCTAACATATATATATATATATATATATATATATATATATATATATACCAACCCCTCCGCTCGAACAGGGTGCGACACAAGGTCAATTTCTTAAGCGGAGTTTAACAGGCTTCAGTTCAGATTTTTCCTTCTCCTAGACCGGTTGCCTAACCAAGGTTAAAGAGCCCAGTCTGCCCTACTATTTATCCATAGCTGGAGGGAGAGTAGTTGGATTCATACTTTCACAAGGGTATTAGCGCTATGTGAAATGCAAACTGACTCGTCCAGGATTTGATCTCGGGTCAAAGAGTCCATTTCCTACGACACTAACCATTTACACCACGAGCTTCCAAGGTTCCTAACATATATGGCCTTATTCCCGACTAAGTTAAGCTTAGTTTAGTTATACAAAAATCACACATGCTTTTCGCATAGACCATCATTATAGCGTCTTGGTTCGTCACTGGGTACCCCATATTTGTGGCCTTGTGCCTACGCTAAGCTTAGGTTAGTTTAATGCTGAAGAAGGAATCTCACAAGCTCTTAACGTAGATTATCATCTCTGTGGCATCTTGGATCGTCACTTGATGCCTCAGGGGTACAGTCGGTACAAGACTCCACCAATGAGGCCACCTGTTGGCCGTGGGTGGCGACCCGTGATGCTTAAGTACAGTATCCTGGTGGCTGAGCAGTCCATGACATGCAACACTCCACTTTGGCACTTAGGCTAGATGGGCTTTCGGAGAGGTCGCCTCCGATCAATCGTCAAGTCAAGTCAAGTCAAGCCTATCAGCTATATGATTGTCCCAACCCTATTGCCCTTATGGCACACCCCAACACTTTTTATCATATATGCTAGATAGGGGTGACTGAGGGTCTGAGTGTCTTGAGTATGACGTTAAACTGCATCTAATGGTGAAGTTCCTATTTTGAATCTCTAGGGAATGTGGAGTACCCATTGATCGCCATTACTCCCAGGTCGACTCTATCTATGGGTTAAATAGAAAAATGAGTTCGTGTTTA
>CM042146.1:93166599-93179099 GCA_023376005.1 Doryteuthis pealeii | reverse complement strand
TTCAAACCCTTGTCGGAATATTGCTTGTACTTATATGTACCCACGTTGGGAGGTTACTTTGAACCTTCCAACGTTAATATAACTTCCTCATATGTTATATACCCAATATGCGAACGGCTATATAACAAAATCGTGCGGTCAATGTTTTGAAAACATAGTTTATTGAAATGTCAGTCGTATTTCAAGGATATCAGTTCACAGGTGACACTTTGTAAACTTCTAAAATCAGAATAAAAAAAGAATGCGGGATCGCCAACCCATAAATTTCTACAGTTTTTATGAGCGTTACTCAATAGAATATACGTCAAGTGAACATATGTAAAAGCTGTTTTTATTGCCTAATATAGCAGAGGTCATTTATGAATTTCAGCATGGGGGAGGGATCAAAGTGACGTGACAAAAAAATTAGAGAGTATCCTAACAGGATTTAGTTTACAGAAGTTTTTTTTTCTTTCTTTCTTTCTTTCTTTCTTTTCTTCTTCCTTCCTTTCTTTCTTTCTTTTTTAATTGTTACTATTGAGGATTTTTATCGTAGCATAACGTTTACTATTAACAGGAATGAAATAGGCGAGCCAAGTTCAAATCCTGGACGAGGCTGTTCTTCTTCCAACACTTATGGTCTGTCCTAAAATTCAACGCTTCGCATTGCGGCAGACCGGTGTAAACATGGTAGTGTAAGACTTACACCGTCGGAACTTAAGTTTCTGGTAGGGCCACTCAAAGCGGACAGGTCTGGAACCCTGTTTTATTAGAGCCACTGCCCGGCCAAATGAAGCTCTGGTGAAAATTCCAAGGGACTACACTGGAAACCGCCGGTTACTTTTGGTCCTCTCGTCCCCGCGTCTGCTGGATAATCTGCGGCAAACAAGAATGGGTGCATTCGGGGTTTTGGGGACAGTTTGCGTACTTCCTATTCGCACGATGCTCCATCTTTGACTTTGTATCAATGGATGGTGCAGGTTCAATCCACACCGGGTTGAATCTGTTGTAGCAGTACCTGCTGGTACTAAATGGTCACTCATCTAAATACAGAACAGACTCATTGTTGCTTAACTTCTTTCATTCATTTTATTTACTAAGCCATACTATGTCTGACACAGGTTTCAGTTTACTTATAGTACCTACTGTTACTAAGTGGTCACTCATCTAAGTACTGAACAGGCTGATCGTTGCTTAACTTCTTTCTTTTTATTTACTAAGCCTCCTCAGTCGGTATAGCGTCTGGCTAGGAATCACAATGTTCCTGGTTCGATACTGGCCCTCGCCAACTCAGCGTATGAGTAGCACAGAGATCTGTGCGGTAAAGTGAGGAGCTAGACCAAGGAGATTATTTTAGCATCCGAGGTGGAGCGCCACACCTACCATCAGTTCCCCGTCAATTCTAACTCAGATTTTCAAAGAGACATCTTTAATAAATGATATTTATTATTCTATGTATAATTGATTTTGACTATAAATTGAATACTCATTGATAAACTTACAAAATTCCTGAGAGAATCGTGACGTAAGCAGTGACGTAGTTTCGGTTACAGACAGACAGACAAACAGACACCGAATCTTCATTACAATAAAAAGATATATAGAAAAAGATTTTTTATTAATCTATATATAGTTATAGATAAGAGATGTTTTTTAAACTTTTTAAATCCCTAGCAACGCCGAATAGCTCTGTTAGTTATTACTGTAATATTATTCTATACTAGCAAAAAGAAAACACCCTCCGAACTGTGTATAAATTAATTTTTGAAAGGTATTGCCTGGCAGGTTGGGAGTTAAAAATTCAATGTCAGAGGGCTTGTATCATAAGTAAGAAAAATATGTTAAAGGAGTAAAAAAATAAAACAATTTGAAATGGAAACTTAGTTCCACCTATTAATTAATTTACACAAATCGTAAGTATTTGTTTATTTGTAAATTTTTTAATTAACTTCTTGTTATTGAAAATAGGATGAGAGTAAAAATAATTTCTAAAATTGATCACAAATTTCGCAAATAATTTTTTTCTATTTAAGTAATACAATTTTTTAATTAATTTCATAGTTTTTATAGTTTATTTATTTGAATAATATATAGTTTATTTATTACAATGGAAAGTAGTCAAACTTTGAATGAGAAGGACAGATTTTATTTATTTTATTAATATTGATTGTTCTTTATTCTATGTATTGAGGATTTTGGTAATTGTGACGTAAACAGAGACGTAATTTTGCTTACAGACAAATTGAGACCAAATCTCCATTATTAATAAGATTTTAATATTGACAATTATGTGCCTCTTGTTCGTTCCTTCCTATAAATGTTACAAACTGAATGTATCTGTAGTAAATTTATGCTGTTCCAATTCGGAGCTGCCAATGTAAGTGATATGATGTCTTTTGCTGGTGTCTGCGAGGAATGGCGAAGAGTGTCGTCTCACTGAAAATGAACGTGACAGCGTGTTGGTATTAGTATTGTGTTACCACAGTTTTTTTTTAATCAGTTGAATAAGGTAGAAGAGAAATGGTTGTAGCCTTGTTCTTTTACTTGAATTACTGTGAGCACCTTGTCGTAGTTTAATACCGTATTTCCCCTACCTGTAAAATAAAATCTAGCGCGATTTTTCAGGTTGATTTTAATATAAGCCGTGGCGTAATGGTTAGAGTCGTAGGAAATGGACTCATCACACAGAGTTCAAATACTGCTAACCATTACTCTACGGGAGGTGCCTATTACGTTCATATAAGTATGTGTCTTCTGTCACCATTGTGGTAAAATGTATATAATTCTTGGTTGGTTGGATTTTACGGCATGTCAACTATTGTTGGATTATTTTATGCAGAAAACATTTGGTTTTATTAATTCTTAATAGGCATTAAATTATTTTAACTTAAATTTTTAATCACGTTTTTTAACTCATTTTTTCTATTTAACCCATTGATTAGACCCTAAAAGGTACAACCACTCAGGGTCAGGGTGGACCTGGGAGTAATGGCAATGGAGAGGTTCTCCATACAGCCCAGAGCTCCATAATTGTAACTTTACCATTAGATGCTGTTTAACATCATACTCATGACACTAAGACCGCTTTCTAGCACATATGATAAAATGAGTTCGGGGCTTGCCATAAAGGCAAAGGGGTTGGGACATTCATATAGGTGCTATAGCTTGACATGACCAGCCGATTAATCGGAGGGGGTCTCTCCAAACGCCGATCATTTTATTAACTTTATTTTGAGAGTTTCATTGTCAGAGATAAATATGAGACAATACATTAACGGAATACCTAATCAAGTCATTTTCATAAACAAAGAACTCAGATTCCTTACAGTACCTGCTATTGCTTAAGTGGTCACCCAATTAAGATATTGAACAGGCTTATCGCTGCGTAACTTCTATTATTATTTCTGGTTGGACATTATACAATCAAATGGTTGGTTGTTTTGTTTTACGGCATATAAACCCTTTTCGGGTCATTTAATTCCAAATAATGTCGTTTTTATAAACAAATAAACAAGATTAGTTACAGTACCTGCTGTTGCTTAAGTCACCCAATTAAATATTGAACTCATCACTGCTTAACTTCTATTATTATTTCTAGTTGGACATTAGGCAATCAAATGTTTTGTTTTATTGCATATCGACCATTTCATGGCATTTAATACCGAATCAAGTCAAATTTGATAAACAAAGAACACAGTCTGCTTACATTACCTGCTGCTGCTTAAATGAACACCCAGTTAAGTACTGAAGTCGCTCGCACTAAGTAAGGACGAAAGTGGAGTGTTGCATGTCATGGACTGCTCAGCATCACGGCTTTCCACAGGTGACACCATTGGGGGATTTTACCCCTCTGCAGAGGTGCAGTCGGTGTATTTTCTGTCACAGCCGACAGGGTGATATATCATTCTAGTTGGTAACTACTCATGTAAGTGTTATAAAACATTAGTTATATATAGCACAATAGTAAAGTGTTTTCTGTTTAAGTTGCCATTTCAGGTATTCTCATTGGGAAGTGGTTAACAAGCTGAACAGCGACATCATAGTAAGTGAGTTCAAATTCCAGTCGCACTATTAAGTTCACTTTCGGATTAATACCCTTGGGAAAGGTATGAGCTCCATCCCCGCCACTAACTATGGGTTAAATAGTACCACTATTGTTATACTCCAATGGTTTAATGGTTAGCAAGCTATGCTACCCAGACCATTACAAGTTGATTTGATCATCCTGTCAGCGGGGCTTAGAATATCTGACTTTATCCCGTGCAGGGGTAAACCCTCCCCCCCCAAAAAAAAGGGGTCCTGATCATAACACTAAATTATAACTGATGAGACTCCAATTCTAGAGATTTGGGGTGTGGATTACCTCTTCATAACCATTACTTCCAGGTTCACCCTGACCCGGAGTGGTAGGACCTATTAGGGTCCCATATATGGCTCAAATAAATAGGTTAAAAAGATATTCGTATTCGGTAACAGTGTGCAAATTATTTGAATTAAGAATAGTTATTCGAAGCTATAATCTTTTACTAAGTATTGTTATTATTAGTCACTTGAAACCATATAACGGTGTACCTCAAGGTATAAAATAACCTCAGACTAGGTAATAGTTATTTGAAACCAGTCTAGGAGAAATAAAATTTTGAATTAAAGCCTGTTAAATTCTGCTTAAAAAATTGACCTTGTGTCACATCCTACTCATGTGGAGGGGTTGGTAAATATGTATATCCTGATCCAGCACTGCCATCATGTGACGTTAGTGTACCGTTAGTATAAACGAGGATGACAACGGAGCTGTGTATAAACATCTTTATTGCGGGGTCATACTTACAGTAAATGCTTACGGATTTATGTCAAAATCTATGTTTAATATTTTATGTCACCTCTGGTGATGTAATGGCTAGCGTGCTTCGTTGTCAAACCATTACTAGTAGGTTCGATTCTCAACGGGAGTTCCATTTGTATGGCCTTGTGCTAAGATAAACTTAGTAAATTACTTATACTCTAATTGCTTTGCATAGTGTTTTTTACATGTTTTTTTTTTTATGTTTTTTTTTTTTTTTTTTACAGTTACTGGTGCAAGGTTGAGTAAATCGGATTAAATACATTCTACCTAAAGAAAAAAAAAACGGTTAAATCGAACTTAACGGACCTAAATTACACTATCGTATTAAGGGAAAAAATACCAAAAATCAGGGAATTAAACGAATTTAATGAAATTTTCAGTGTTGATATATTAATGAATAAAACATATAATGCACCAGTTATTTTATTTAAAACTTTTACATTTTTTCAAGTCAGTTAACTTGGAACCACGTATCTTTGAGAATCTGTGTTACGTGTTGGTGCATGGGAGTCTGGTACTTGATCCTTTTGCAAATAGGAAACCATGTGAATGGAATAATCCGGCAATATTCGCTTAAAAATTGACCTTGTGTCGCCACCTGATTGCGCGGCGGAGGGATTCAGTAAATACATTTATACAACAAAGAGTTTTCCATTAGTCGAAGCACCTCTGAAACTTTTCTCTCTTTATATCATTTTCTTTTAATGTTTTACACATCCACAATTTTTAACATTAAAATTATGGTCTTCTCTTTTGGAATGTTTTTCATTAAGCCTATGAATTATTATCGTTATAAATATATCGAGACACTCTTCATTTTTATTTTTATTTTTTTTTTTTTCAAATTAGCATCGACTGATGTCTAGACATCATTTTATCATATAATTTCCTCTGCTGTACACAGATCTTCATTTTTTTTATTGAATTTAAAGATTCAATCAAAGTACTTATTGATCACACCTACTACTACTACTACTACTACTACTACTACTATATAATAATAATAATAATAATAATAATAATAGAACGTGTCAACTGGTGGACTTTGCGGTTCCAGTAGATCACAGGGAAGATGAAGGAAAACGAAAAGAGGACAATACTGGACCTTGCCAGAGAATTGATAAAAAGCTGTGAAAAGAGGTGAAAGTGATACCAATTGTAGTTAATGCACTGGAACGGTCCCAATAAACTTGGAAAAAAGACTGGAGGATCTGGAAATCAGAAGAAGAATTGAGACTATCCAGACTACTGCATTGCTGCAATCGGCTAGAATACTCAGAAGAGTTCTGGAGACCTGAGGAGCCTTGTGGTCACTCAGACTCCAGTGCAATACCATCAGCTAACGCTGATGTGAAAAACTCAAAAGGAATAATAATAATAATAATAATAATAATAATAATAATAATAATAATAATAATAATAATAACCGAGTCGCTCATAATTGATGCTCAAAGGGCACAACCAAAGCAAAAACAAACAAAAAAAATTTATAAGACGCAACAAAACAGTAATTGTGGAGTGTGTGGTGACAGAGATGAGACAATAAACCATGTATTAAGCGAATGTAGCAAACTAGCACAACGGGAATACGACTGGGTTGGAAAGGTGATCCACTGGGAATTATGCATGAAATTCGATTTTGACCATACAACAAAATGGTATATGCATAAATCAGAATCTGGTCTTGGGAATGAAACGCATACAATTCTCTGGGACTGTGAGATAAAGACAGATAGCCTTATCCTAACCAGAAGACAGGACCAAGTATTGATTAACAAAAAAAAATAGAGAACTTGTCAACTGGTGGATTTTGCAGTTCCTGCAGATCACAGAGGGAGGTGAAAGAAAACGAAAAGATTGACATATACATGGATCTTACTAGAGAATTGTAAAAACTGTGGAAAATGAGGATGAAAGTGATACCAATAGTAGTTGGGGGCACTTGGAACGGTATCCAAAAGCTTCGAAAAAAACTAAGTGAAAATCAATGGAAGAATTGAGACCATCCAGGCAACAGCATTATTGAAATCAGATAGAATACTCAGGAGAACGAGATCTGAGGAGACTTGTTGTCACTCAAACTCCAGTGAAAGACCATCAGCTAACACTGATGTGAAAAAAAAATAATGATAAATAGGTGGAAGAGGTCTCAAAGTAGTTTTGACAAACGAAAAGAGGCCCCTTTGGTTTGAATTCAGAGTTTTCCTTCTCATAGACCGGTTGCCATACCAAAGTTAAAGAGTCCGGTCGGCCAAATTATTTACCCATGGCTGGAAGGAGAATAGTTGGATGCATACCTTTCCCAGGATTTGAACTCGTCTCGCCAAGTGCATTTCCTGTGACGGTAATCACACACACGCGCCTCCATTATAATGGTTTCTAATCATGGTAATCTTTCGTTGGCCATTTTTGTTTCTCATCAAATAGATACCACATTTTGAGATGGGTAGGAGTAATTTATCGAGCTCTCTACGGACACTGGATGCCGTTCTGAGGAATTGCCAGGAGCGATGACCGATTGACTTGGCCGGGTGAAGAGAAAGAAGAGAGAGGGAGTGAGAGAGAGAGAGAGAGAGAGAGAGAGAGAGAGGGAGTCATGGGTATCTGGAGCTGTCAGCACGACTTGATGATGATGATGATGATGATGACTTCTACAATATTCAGAACTTTATCTTATATTTACCTGGTGATAATATTATTCTCTTTGTTTTTCACGTTGTTCAATCATTTCTACATACCACCCAGTCGGCTGGGGCCGTAGAATACGCCAACTCCACCTCTGCACATGCGTTAACCCCCACCCCCAATGGTTTTACCTGTTGACCGTGTGTGGCGACCCGTGGTGGTTAAGGACGGAATCATGGTACTTGCAACACTCCACTTTGGTCCTTACTTAGGCTAGATGGGCAGTCAGAAAGGCCCCCTCTGATCAATCTGTTGGGCATGTCAAGCTCTAGTTCCTATTTGAATACCCCAATCTTATTCTCCTTATGGCAACCCTCAACGCTTTTTATCATATGTGCTAGAAGGCTGTGACTGAGGGTATTAGTATGCTGCGTATGACGTTAAAAAGCACCTAATGGTGAAGTTCCAATTCTGAAACTATGGATAATGTGGAGTACCCTTTTATCGACATTACTCCCATGTCCACCCTAACCCAGAGTGGTCATAGGGTCTCATCTCTGGGTTAAATAGATTAAAAAATGGGTATTAAAAACGTGTTTTAAAAAAATTGAGTACCCAACAAGAATGAATAAAACAGAATGTCATCAGCTTAAGATAACCCAACAAGGGTTGACAGGCCGTAAAACCCAACCAACCAACCAACCTTTCTATATAAGCCATTAATTCAGTGCATCTTTCACTGTCTAATCTATTTATTGTTAAACAGAATATTATAATATTAAGAACATTATA
Source organism: Doryteuthis pealeii (assembly GCA_023376005.1). Taxonomy (NCBI): domain Eukaryota; kingdom Metazoa; phylum Mollusca; class Cephalopoda; order Myopsida; family Loliginidae; genus Doryteuthis; species Doryteuthis pealeii. Next base: position 93,170,860 of record CM042146.1, on the reverse strand, counting down.
TTATATTTTGATTAGCTTTACCCGTGAAAATTGCACAGAATTATAGGGTGGCAAGAGGTTTCATGTTTTAGGGTTTAAAAGGTAGCTGGTTATTCTTGGTGCGTGTTCCTAGGGTTTACTTTTAACCCTATCTTATTTGGTGGTCGCGTTGAAAGGAATACAAGGAAAGAAAAAAAAAGAGACAAAGACGAAAGGTAGTTTTATGATTTAGGCTTTATCCGCGGGTCATAGTCAACACGTGGCAAGAAAATTTATCCCTGGCCGGTAGTAGTGTCTTGCCCTAGTTAAGGCCTAAACTCGAATGGCCGAGAGATTCTCTTGGGGGTCGGATGTGGATCCATTTTTTCCCGCACATGGTCGAGGGGTTCTTCCGGTGTAGGCTCATGGGAGTTTTTTTTTAATTCTAATTTTATTTTAATCCCCACAGGATACATCATAATTTCACGAATTTTCTATAAAAATGAATTGTCATTGACTTCTAGTTCTATCTTGAAATTTGGTGAATTAATAGCAATGCATATAGCAAATAAAAATGAATAAATATAACTTTACAAAAAAAAAAAACTTAAATGGAAAAATTGCAAATTCAATTTTGTGAAGTAGCAAGCTCACTTATGTTATTTTTTTAGGAAAAAATTGTTAACTTTTTAGGTAGGTGATTCAATTTGCAATAAGACTAGCATCAGCAGTTCGCGAAGTGAAGGTGTGATACTATAAGCTCTTCTATAAAGGTGTGATATTCTAAGCTCTTCTTTCCCTGGGTGCACATATTTAGATACAATAATGCATATATATGTAAGCACGAGCGTGTCTATATGAGTATTTATGCGTAAAGGCGTAGACTATATGTACGAGGGTGAGTCAAAAAGTAATGCCATTTTGTTTAGGACTGGTATAATTACCAACACAAGAACATGTATCATACATCAAAATGAAACTGGTCCTCTGTGGATCACATCGTTACTTCTTCACATAGTCACCATTTCTCTCAATATCAATGTTCCACCTTCGAATGAGAGCATGTATCCCTGCCCCGTAAAATTCTGTTGACTGTTCTTTGAGCCACTTCTTCACTACAGATTTCACTTCCTCGTCACTGGAATAATGTTTTCCTTCAGACTATCATCTCTTCGGCCCCATGAAAGAAGTTTTGAGAGGTAAACATTATGTGGAAAAGTAGGGATGTGATCCACAGAGGACCATTTTTAATGTATGATACATGTTCCTGTATTGGTAATTATACCTGTCCTAAACAAAATGGCATTACTTTTTGAATCACCCTCATAATTGTGTGCCTATGTGTGCGAGAGTATCTGTATGGATGTGTGTCTGAATGAGTAGCGCATATTTATGTATGTACGAGGGAAAGAAAAAAAATTATCCGCACTTTCGCCTTAACATATCTTTATTATTGTCATACTGCGTTCTGCGCATGCGTGCTTATAATTACACTGTTGTGGTCATGTGATCGAAGTTTGAGCCACCTCACGCGATTTTGCTTGCTGTTTTACAGTGGCAGCTCCACTAGCAGCATGTACCAAGGAAACGACCTGATATCTATCGTCGGAAGGAGTTGAAATTCGTCGGAGGCTTTTAGCACAATACGGGCAGAACACTACCGCGTAGAAGTGTGTATGAGTGGTTAAAGAAGTTTAAAGGTGGACGGACAAGTGTGACACACTAAGAGGGAGCAGGACGCCCGTCAACCTCCACCACTGATGAGAAAATTCAGTGGCGGGGAACGGGTGTGTTACAATCAATGAGGTAGCTTGTTATCTGCAGGCTTCCAAGAAAACAAGCCGACCAGCAAAAACCTACATCAGTCAGCTCTGTGCGGATTCTGCCAGGGGCAATGACCGATCGGTTCTTATTTATGCTAGACGGGCGTTCGGAGAGGCCCCCTACGATCAATCGGCGTGTCATGTCAAGCCCTAGCTCCTATTTGAATGTCCCAATCCTATTGTCTTTATGGCAACCCCAGTCCTTTTTATCATAGGAGAGAGAGAGAGAGAGAGAGAGAGAGAGAGAGAGAGAGAGAAGAGAGTAATGGGTATCCGTGCTGTCAGCGCAACCAGATGATGGTGATATTAAAATCTGAAAATGTATAGAACAATTATTCATTTTCAGACTTATTTTTCTTAATAACCTGTTTTTTCTTACTTAGTGATTTTTACGCAAAATTAGACAATCAGCTGATCCCGTTAAGAAGAAAAAAATCGCTACCTTTGTTAAGTTACATTGCAGACTACTCAGAAACTTGTCTTAGGTGGGAAGAAGCGGTTGTTTTAGCGACTCAATGTATGCCAAACCCTGACCAAAACAGCAAACAAACAAATAAAAAGATACGGCGTCTTTAAATAGAAAGATGTTGAGAACATGTTTTTCATTTTCACCTTATCTTTTTCTCATAAACTGTTTTTTTTTTGGGGGGGGGGGATAAATTTTTTTAGTTAGTTATTTTAATAAGTGAGTTTTAAAGAAAATTAAAACAACCAGCTAACCCCATTAAGAAAAAAAATCGTTACTTTTGTTAAATCACATAACAGATTACTCAGAAACTTGTCTTCAGTGGGAAGAATCGGTTGTTTTAGCGACACAATGTATGCAAAACCCTGACCGAACAGCAAACAAACAAATAAAAAGATTATCTTTAAATAGAATAATGATGAGAATATGTTTTTCATTTTCACCTTTCTTTGTTTGTTTTTTCTTGTGTGCGTTATGAATTGAATGTGTATATCAACGTCTAATCTATTATGTAGTAGCCTGAATGCCATAATGTTCAGAGCATTACTTTATGCTGTAATTGTTAATATTCTTTTTCTTGTTCCATGTATTTTTCATCCTTTCTTGTGCACGTTGCAAATTTAATGTATCTTCTTATGTCTAATCTCTCACGTGGCAGACAGATTACTCCAATGTTTAGAGCTTCATGCACTTTTAAGTCAAAACATTATGACCAGCGACATGTTGAAATATGGACAAATACTTTATGTTTTTCTTTTCTTTCGTTCTTGACCAATATCTCTTCAGTTTCTTTTTTTTTTCTTTCTAAACCAACATATCTTAATGTTCTTTCTTTCTTTATTGACCAATATCTCTCCATGTTCTTTCTTTCTTTCTTTCTTACTTTCTTTCTTACTTTCTTTCTTTATTTCTTTCTTTCTTAATTAATATTTATTAATGTCCTTCTTTCTTTCTTTCTTTCTTTCTTAACCAACATTTCTTAATGTTCTTCTTTCTTTCTTAATCAACATTTCTTCTTTCTTAAACAACATTTCTTAATGTTCTTTCTTTCTTTCTTTCCTTCTTTCTTAATCAACATTTCTTTCGTTCTTTCTTTCTTTCTTTCTTTTCTTTCTTTCTTTCTTTCTTAACTAACATTTCTTAATGTTCTTTCTTCTTTCTTCTTTCTTCTTTCTTTCTTCCTTAATCAACATTTCTTAATGTTCTTTCTTTCTTTCTTTCTTTCTTCTTAATCAACATTTCTTTCTTTCTTTATTTATTTCTTAACCAACATTTCTTTATGTTTTTTCTTTCTTTCCTTCTTTCTTTCTTTCTTAATCAACATTTCTTATTGTCCTTTCATTCTTTCCTTCTTTCTTAATCAACATTTCTTTCTTTTTCTTCTTTCTTTCTTTCTTTCTTTCTTTATTAACCAACATTTCTTAATGTTCTTTCTTTCTTACTTTCTTTCTTTCTTTCTTTCTTGCTTTCTTAATCAACATTTCTTTCTTTCTTTCTTTCTTTCTTTCTTTCTTTCTTAATCAACATTTCTTTCTTTCGTTCTTTCTTTCTTTCTTAATTAGATTCTTAACTTAATTAGATTTTTAACTTAATTAGATTCTTTCACTCTTAATCAACATTTCTTTCTTTCTTTCTTTCTTTCTTTCTTTCTTTCTTAATCAACATTTCTTAATGTTGTTTTTTCTTTTTTTCTTTCTTTCTTAATCAACATTTCTTAATGTTGTTTTTGCTTTCTTTCTTTCTTTCTTTCTTTCTTTCTTTCTTTCTTTCTTTCGTTCTTAATCAACATTTCTTTCTTTCTTTCTTAATCAACATTTCTTAATTTCTTTCTTTCTTTCTTTCTATTTTTCTTTCTTTCTTACTCAACATTTCTAAATGTTCTTTCTTTCTTTCTTTCTTTCTTAATCAACATGTTTTAATGTTCTTTCTTTCTTTCTTTCTTTCTTTCTATTTTTCTTTCTTTCTTAATCAACATTTCTTAATGTTCTTTCTTTCTTTCTTTTCTTTCTTTCTT
>CM042146.1:93136599-93159099 GCA_023376005.1 Doryteuthis pealeii | reverse complement strand
AAAAACGTGATCGACAACCATAGAGAGAGAAAAAAAAAACAAAAGAGGAGAAAACTTAAGTGCGCTTAAACTAAAGCACCGATCGAAAGGCTCTTAAATTTCCTCATTCTCTCTCTCTCTCTCTCTCTCTCTCTCTCTCTCTCTCTCTCTCTCTCTCTCTCTCTCTCTCTCTCTCTCTCTGGTAGTCGATCATATTTTTAATAAAGCATGATTCCTCCACTCAAATTCCTTTTATATATGTATATATATATATATATATAGAGAGAGAGAGAGACAGACAGACAGACAGACAGACAGACAGAGACAGAGACAGAGAGACAGAGACAGAGAGGATGAAAAGGGAGAGGGAGAGAGAGACCACAAATGTTATGAATACTTACAAAATCCAGAATTTTTCTCTGAGAAATAAACTGGATGTGGTCATCTTTACACAAAACTTCTTGCAGAAAGTTTATTCCATAACCAAACAGAGAGTAGTAAGATTGTTTAGCACCAATATTCTAAGTGGGGAGATTTTATTTGCACGGAAAATCAACAATTGCAATCTTTACTGTTAAAAATAAAGGAAAAATAGACTATTATTCATAGAGTTCAAATATTAAAACATATAAATGCCACTGTCACTTTCAATTATAGCCATGTGTTGATTGAAAACAGGAGAAGGCAAGAGGAAAGACTCACTCCCTTCCATTGACTGAGTTTGCTTCCTCCTTCCTCAACTCAAAGGAAATGCGCTGATAGAAGATTTTTTTAAAAACTGGAATACTATAAAAGCGCTGTATGAGAACACAGTCTGTGTGCAGGCCACACCTGTGTTTGTTAAGGGCTGCATCCCCCTCCAAGTAAAAGGGTCCCCATGACATGACACATAATTGACAGTCAGCATAGAATAGTTTTCTAATTAATAGAGTTTGAAGCCCTTTAACTTATAGAGACTATACAGCTTCTTAAGTAATATATATATATATATAAAAGTAATTGTTAATTTGCTTGAAGCATTGTTGAGTATGTTATAAAATAATAAAATTCGAAGGCAATACAATGCGTAAAAAATAAAGACAAAAAGATGTTTTATATGTCTAATCGATTTCAAAGCAAAGCTTTATCATCAGAGTTTAATTTCAGAAATCTAATTTCTGAAATTAAACTCTGATGATAAAGCTTTGCTTTGAAATCGATTAGACATATAAAACATCTTTTTGTCTTTATTTTTTACGCATTGTATTGCCTTCGAATTTTATTATTATTATTATATATATATATATATATATATATAATATATATATATATATATATATGAAAGAAAGATTCTGTGTCTTTACAACGACCAAGCACACACCCTTTTATAAAGGAACATTTTTGAAAACCAGCAAAGACCATTGCTATATTTATGTTTTTTTAACACAAATTAAAATTTATAATTGCATTTAAAGTTGATAGAAATAGACAAGAACTCATCTTTCTACTGTTGACTGAGTGAATAAATTTAGTGTTACCCACTTTCACTTTAATCCTATTTTCTACTAGGTATTTCTAAAAACGTTTTCGGCATAAAATAACCCAATGGTTTGGCATGCCGTAAAACCCAACCAACCAATTTACAGTATCTCCGTAGAATTAAACAAAAGCCAGTATAAACTAGACTGCGCTTCCCAGAATACCTAACAAGATTACCCTTCCCTTCATGGCTCACAAAAGAGCACCTCACTTGCCAAGTAAGATTAGCAGACCATCAGTGAATCTGATTTCTGGCCTTGTGTCACATCTAAGGTAAGCTAGTAATTACTACATGGCTAAAATAGTCATGTATTTCTTAATGTAAAATAGACATTTATTTCTGAATGTAACAGTCATGTATTTCTTAGTGTAAAATAGTCATGTATTCATTAATGTAACATAGTTATGTATTTCTTAATGTAACATAGTCATGTAATTCTTAATGTAAAATAGCCATGTATTTGTTAATGTAAAATAGCTATACATTTCTTAATGTAAAATAGCTATGTATTTCTTAATGTAAAATAGTCATGTAATTCTTAATGTAAAATAGCCATGTATTTCTAATGTAAAATAGTCATGTATTTCTTAATGTAAAAATAGCCATGTATTCTTAATGTAAAATAGTCATGTAATTCTTAATGTAAAAATAGCCATGCATTTCTTAATGTAAAATAGTCACGTATTTCTTAATGTAAAATAGTCACGTATTTCTTAATGTAAAATAGTCACGTATTTCTTAATCTAAAATAGTCACGTATTTCTTAATCTAAAATAGTCATACATCTCTTAATGTAAAATAGCATGTATCTGGTGAGAGTAAACGCAACTACCTCAAACACAAAGCAGAACTATGATTGGCTTTATATAAGTAAATCAGAACTAAAATAACTTGGCATTTTGCTTGGAAGTTCATATCTTCTGCCTGACAGAGCCTGTAAAGTTTAAGGCTGCAAGTGCTTTTACTTGCTACGTCATTATGCTAGTCGCGTAATACTCTCTCTATTGGCTAACGATTTTATCGTCTCAACCGACACATAAGGCTAAGTACTACATTTCCCAGCGATCAAACCCGGTTCTTAAATGAGATCAAACAACATCAAAAGATGGTCTTCGAGCTCTGATACTTGAAAGGAAACGAGCACAAAGAAATCAGAAAGCCAGATCAGATAAAATTTAATCGGGTTTCTTGGTTAGTTTCTCCATTGAGTTGCAAACAGTTTTGCTCGTTCGGTTTAGCTCAGTTGGTAGAGCATCCGGCTCGGAACCACAAGGTTACGGGTTCAATAACGGTCCTAGCCAACTCAGCGTATGAGTAGCACAGGGATATGTGCGGTAAAGTGGGGGAGCTGATGGTAGGTGTGGCGCTCCACCTCAGACGCAAAAACAATCTACCTGTTCTAGTGCTAGTGAAAAGAGGATAGACTCCCTCGCTGTCTGGCTGATACCGAAAATTGGCCACTCCGTCGACTTACTTTACTTTTTATATCCAACACCAGTATTTTTGTTTTGTTGTTGTTGTTTTTGTTTGTTTTGTTTGGTTTTTTTTTGGTTTTTTTGGGGGGAGTGCTATTGGTTTGTTGGTTGGTTGGCTGGTTGGTTGGTTTTCCAACGTATCACTACTTTATTCAATGCCAAATCGCCCTGTCAACTGGTGCTATATTATACACCGACTGTACCTCTACAGACAGGTAACCCACCACCACGACCCCACACACACTGGGACCATCTGTTGGCCGTGGGTGTAGACCCGTGATGCTTACGGACGGAATCCTGGTGATTGAGCAGTCAATGACATGCAACACTCAACTTTGGCCCTCGCCTTGCCCTTATGGCAACCCTCCAGCCCTTTTTATCATATGTGTGCAAGAAGCTAGTGGTTTAGGGTCTTAGTGACCTGAGTATGACGTCGAACTGCATCTAGTGGTGAGCTTTTACTCCTGGAGCTCTGGTGAGTGTGGAGTGCCCCTTTATCGCCATTGCTCCCAGGCCCACTCTAAACCAGAATGGAGGTATCGGTTAGGGTTCCAACTATGGGTTAAATATATTTTATAAAATGAGTTTAAAAAGACGTTTGAAAAGAGTTTTTTAAAAACTGAATACTCAACAAGAATGAATAAAAATAAAAACATATTTGGCATAAAATAACCCAACAAGGATTGACATGCCATAAATTCAAACAAATAAACAAACAAACCTTGGGTTGGCAACCATTCTAGAAGGAAAACCCTTAATTCAACTCTGTTGAACTCCACTTAAGAAAATGGCATTGTGTCACATCCTACTCGTGTGGAGAGGTTGGTAAATGAATATATTGCATCATCTTAAGCGCCATTGTAACACAAGCAATTTTTTTTATTGTCCTCTTCGCCATATTGATGTATTTTTAACATTTTGTAGGCGAATGTTGGATAACATTTTTAGAGTGTCAGTAAGCAGTCGGTGACCTGATTATATTTTCCCTGTCGGCTTGTTTATTGCATTAGTGCCGATGGCTCACATGGAACCCAGGGTGTCGCGTGAAAGACAGTTAAATCATTGCCTATTCATATTTTAAATTCAATAGTCGCCGAAATTCTATGGTTATCTGTAGGATAATTTCAACGTCTTATTCAATTACGTTCAGTAGTTCTAGAGCGTCCGCCTCGGAACTACAAGTTTCCAGGTTCGATACCGACCATCGCCTACTCAGGGTATGAGTAGCACAGCAGTAAAGTGGGGAGCTGACGGTCGGTGTGGCGCTTCACCTCAGACGCATAGAATAATGTCCCTGGTCTAGCGCTAGCGAAAAGAGGATAGACTTCATCGCTGTCCGGTTGATATCGACAATAGGCCATTCCGCCTACTTCAATTTTAGTTAGTGTTCTCTCTGGAATATCTGCATCCTCTAATGACTGTAATGTGATTGGAACGATAGAATACACCGACTGCACCTCTACAGAGGGGTAAGAACCCCCTGGGGTTAACTGTTGATCGTGGGTGGTGACCTGTAATGTCTATAGGGAATATGAAATCAGGAAATGAAGAGAAATAAAACGACACAACTGTTTCGAAGTATAGATGAAGACTTTATTGATAAGACCGTTAAGTCTGGACGCCAGAGTCCAGACGCTCAGAACTTTTTATTTATCTATTCAATTTTTATTTAGTTTAATTTTATTTAAATCCCCACATGTCTTAGGATAGGATCGTAATGAATGAGCAGTCTATGACCCAGGTTATAAGTGGTCCCATGACATCTAACACTCCACTTCGGCCCTTACTCGGGCTAGACGGGCGGTCGGAGAGGTTCGTTCCGATCAATCGGTTGGTTATGTCAAACCCTAGCACCTATATGTTGGTCCCAACCATATTTTTTAAATAGCTCTCATGGTAAACTCCCAAGCCTTTTTATCATATAGGTGCTAGAAGGCGGTGGCTGAAGGTTAACTACCAATTTATTAATACGCATGAAGTTAATGAAAATTATTCATACCACGAGTTTAGCTCAGTCGGTAGAGTGTTCGCCTAGGAATCTCAAGGTTTCTCGTTCGATACCGGCTCTCACCAACTCAGAGTAGCAGAGAGACCAGTGCGGTAAAGTGAGGAGCTGATGGTAGGTGTTGTACTCCACCCAGATGCTAAAATAATCTCCTTGGTCTATAGACTCACTCACTCTTTGGCTGATAGCAACATTAGGCCGCTCTGACGACTTTACTTTATTTTTACTTATAAAACCAAACCAAACGAAAATATTCACCCATAAAACTATTCGCTTAATCATATAAAAGGGTGATGGATAATGAGATCAAAGGACATGTTACTTATATTTCAGTAACATGACATGAATAAAGGAAGAAGAGGACACAACATGCGAGAAATCCTGTGACTAAAAACACGCCTCTAATTTGATTTGGCCAGGTGAAGCATGTATAAAAGACAATTTGAAATAAGGAAGCCTTGCCAATTATGTTTCTGCGACACAAGGAACATGACTAAAAATCTCAAAGATATAACCGTCTTTACCAATGGGAGCAATTGAGCACAGGTGTAAGTATTCTGGGACCACAAAAAGAATCTTCCAAGGAATGGGACACGGCGTGGAATATCTGAGCAAGAAGGATCTTGAAGGATCTTGAAGGATCTTAAAATGATGCTAAAGCACTTCATTAGATTGGCGTAGAAGAGGGTCATTCAATAAATAAGGAGTTGCCCAAGGAGTTGACAATAGAAAGCACTGTTTACAAGGGAACCAATAGTGATAGGTCCCTTTTCATTTTTTTCCACTGTTTTTCCATTTTTACTTGTCTGCTGCAGCTAGAACTTTTTTATCTACCAGATAGTGTGTTTCTAATCCATGGACTTCATAATATATATATATATATATATATATATAATATATACTAGACAAAACGTGACCCGGTGGGTCACCCATTCAGCTCTGGGTACATAATTGAGATTAGGTAGGTATACGCAATTTTTCGAAAAATCTGTGTTTGTGCAAAATATAGGTGAGGTTATGTGATTGATACTTTTTTTTGCATAAATAAAAAGACAAAAGACCGAAGTTGTAAATAGAAGAAAAAGATTTTTTTAAATAATCTGCTCTTGTAGTAAATAAGTACTGAAAATCGGAAAATAAAATGAGAACAAAAACTAAAAAAATAATTTTTGGAGATTTTTTTTTACTTCTTTCAATAATTATTTATTTGGCTATTATCTTATAAAAGAAAAAATATACATCAATATTTGTTCCGTTTAAAAGAAGGGGACGCTAAATTTCCAATACAGTTTTCGACAAAAAAATTATTGGTGATTGATACTAAATTAAAGTAGTTATCAAAAAATGTTTTTAGAATCTAATAATACATTTTAAACTTAACATTATGCTGCTTATATTTTAAATGAATTTTAATTTATCATAGCATAAATACCTAATTAAATCAAAAAGGTTTTGAAATAAAATAACTGATGCATTATAAGATTTATTCATTGATAAATCAAAACTGAAAATTTCATTAAAATCGGATAATTCCCTGATTTTTGGTAATTTTTTTTCAATCGCGAGTATTAAATTTATTTTGTGTTGGCATCCTTCCGTCTATTAAAGACGATGGCATAGTGTTCACTTTTTTATCTGCAACTGCGTGAGTGGCTGAACAGATCAATTTTTGAATGGCAATCTCTGGTGATTGCAAACAAACGGCAATGCTTGCTGGAGATGCTGTTGTCTCTCCTTCCTTATGACTCTCTTTTCTGTGGCGGCTTCTTTCCTCTCTTTTTCACTCCTTTTCGTTCCTTGTTTGACGAGGAGGCGCCAGGTCGTACGGTCTTCTGCATAAACCTCCTATGTGTTGATGTCGATGTGGCATGTCTTCATGTCTCTCTTTCAGACATCTTTAAAGCGTAGGCGTGGTCTCCCTACCGGTCGGGTGCCCTCTACTAACTCACCATACAGTAGGTTTTTGGGGATGCGGCCTTTGTCCATCCTCCTGACGTGGCCAAGCCAACGTAGGTGTCTCTCGCAGATAATGGCGGGCATGCTGTTTATGTTTGCTCGTTCCAGCACATCTGTGTTGGGCACTTTGTCCTGCCAGCGAATGCGTAGAATGCGGCGTAGGCATCTGAGGTGGAAATTGTCCAGTTTCCTCACGTATACTCTGACCCAGAGTGGTAGTATCTGTTTGGGTCCCATCTATAGGTTAAATAGAAAATGTGTTTACAAAAAAAAATTGAGTTTGAAAAGAATTCTACCAAACTATCGCAACGAACCTTTCAAAACGTTGCCGGCATTAAATGACCCACCGAGGTTGATATGCCATAAAACAAAACAAACAAATTCAACATCACTATTGCTTACAGCATTTTCTTCTTTCTTTTATTTTATTTTTTATTTTTAGCCAAATTTATCTTAACCCGTAGGGATACTCAGCAGCTAAATATTCCCTCCACGACTCAATGCAGTCAGATTCAATTAAAAGCCTATAAATATCTTATCTACCGGGCCACGCGAATGCTTACATCTGTCTGTGACCTGCTGATCTGTTAGGTCTAGCCGTCTCTCATCACACCCATTTTGCCACGGGTTCTTCGAAACTGGGGCATCTCGTTTAGAAGCAACCGCTCTCGCAGACCGATTTGGGAGTATGTATTTACCTAACTCTACCGTACGAGTAGGATGTGGCACATGGTCAATTTCTAAGCAGAGTTTAACGGGTTATAATTAAGAGTTTCTTTCTTTTTAGACCGGTTGCCGAAGTAAGACCGAGAGTGGAGTGTTCCATGTGACGACTGCTCAGCACCAGGATTCCGTCTTTAAGCATCTCAGATCGCCACCTATGGCTAACAGGTGGGTTGATTTTACCCCTCTGTAGAGATGCAGTCCGTTCATTCGACAGCCCCATCCGACAGGGCGGTGTTGCATTAAAGACAATCAGATAGACTAATATTAAGTTTTTTTTAAAAATTTAATCAGACGTTTCTTAATCTTTAAGAAGAGAGTTAAATATTTTTGTCATGTTCACATTTTCAAGGTTTCAAGTATTCTTATTCAATGCTAATAATTTTCAAACCTTTTTTTACTAATAGATAGGACCCTAACAGGAACTAAAAGAGTGGACCTGGGAGTAATGGCAATGATGGAGAACACCAAACTCCCCAGAGCTCCAGAACTGAAACCTTCCCACCCAATTCATTTTAAGGTCTTACTCCTCCTCTGCTGGTGATATTATCAGCGTATTCTAAGCGCCGCTAGCACGATGGCGACTGCAATGGTGTTTCCCAAAATTAACATGCAGACTAGAGTAGCGGGTTCGATCTTCACTGAGTAGACTTAGCTAAAGTAAACGAATATCAATATTCAGGTCTTAATGTATTTTAGACTTAATTTTGCCTATCTATCTATTTATCTATCTATCCCAGTCTCTTCATATCTGTCTTTCTTTCATTCTCTCTCTCTCTCTCTCTCTCTATCTATCTATCTATCTATCTATCCCAGTCTCTTCATATCTATCTATCTATCTATGTACTATAGGAACGCCGATTTCCAATACAATATGCAGCTTAACAGAGCGTAACAGGGCGTGTCGATGAGCCAGTAGACTGAAGCGCGATTTTAAATCACACCATCCAAATGAAGAAATACAATTAAAGGGGCTTCCGTGCCGTGTACGTAGAATGGTTAGCGAGTCAGTGCTTGCATTTAGATGTCAGCTCAGATGTCACCTGTGATAATGAAACGTATGTGAAAGTGTTCTATCTGAGAGGTGGTCATGTTGGTATCTACCATCTATGACTGCATGGATGCGCACACGTACCTCTGTATGTATATATTCATACACACACACACACACACACACACACACACACACATATATATATATATATATATATATATATATATAATATATATATATATATATTACTGCAACATTTTCATTTTAGTAGCATTAGTAGTTAATTCAAAAGTGCTCAATATATTTCGTAAATATATAACATTTATAGTTGTAGAAAAATATAGAGCATTTATATGTATGCCCACACTTAAATATGTATGTATATAGTTTAGGGGTCATGCTCGTACAAGAGTTGACATCAATCATCTATGAATGTATGTATGCACTTACATACGTATGTATGTATATATGTATATATACAGTCGTACGTATATATACATGTATATATATATGTGTGTGTGTGTGTATGTGTGTGTGTGTTTGTGTGTGTACACTTACATGCATACATATATGAATGCTTATATACATGTATATACAATACTACCTACATGCCTGTGTGTGTGCACGTATGTATGTTCGTATATATATGTACATATGTATGCAAGTATGTATGCATGTATATATGCACGCACTTATGCATGTATGTAGACACGCAGATATGTATATATTTATGTATTCATATACGTATTACACTTATACGTACGTATGTATATATGTATGCATGCACGTACATGTATATGTATGCATACATGCATGCACGTATATTTATATATATATATATATAGAGAGAGAGAGAGAGAGAGAGAGATTTGCAAACAAGTACGTATGTACATACGTATGCATGCACGTATGCATGCATGTATGCACACAGTTAAATATGAATGGATATATGTATGTATGCAAACATGTACTTGTGTATGGATACATGTATTCATATATGTATGTATGCACACACGTACATATTTATGTATGTATGTATGTATATATATATGTATATGTATATGTACGTATGTATGAAAGTATAGACAGAGTACAAGTGCCTGTATGTATGCACACACGTACTTACGTACGTATGAATATGTGTATGCATATATGTATACCTATGCATGAGGTATATGTATATATATGTATGACCACACGTATATATATATATATATATATATATATATATATACTCTCACGTGCCTATGTATGTATGCACGCACGTACTCATGGATGTATGGACAAACGTACTTACCAATTTAAATACACATGTATGTATGTATGAACGTATTTACGTACATATGTATGTATGTATGTATATAACTGTATGGTTATGTACGCATGTCATCCATGTCTGTATGCACAAATGTACGTAGGTATATATGCATATATGTTTGTATATATGTCTGCACGCACATATGCTTATATGTACGTATGTTGTTATCTAATCTTGGCTTATTTGTAGTACAAGGCCGCAATTATGTAGGGCACCCAGTGGGAATCGAACTCACTAACAATGCTTTACCTATTCAGTCCTGCTAGCCATCACACCACGCGAGGCGCCCATTTATGTATGTAGTTATTCACTAGGCTTAACTTAGTTGTGGCACAAGGCCGCAGGAATTGAGCACCACATCAGAATTGAACTCACTAACAATGGTTTGCTAATTCAGCCTGCTAGCCATTACACCACGTGTGGTCCATATATATATCTAGTTATTTACTAGCGATAGCTTAGTTGTGGCACAAGGCCGTAGGTATGGAGCACCCACTTAGAATCGAATTCACTAACTATGTTTTATTAATTCAGCTTTCTAGCCATTAAACTACGTGATGTGCCCATATGTATGTATCTATGTATGTATCTATCTATCTATCTATCTAGACAATTTATCTATTTCTCTCACCTTCCTCTTCTCTTTGTCTACCTTTTTACTCACTACCTGACGCCCAGCTTGTCACCATGGCAGCAGAAGACACTTATGTTCATATAAGCACATATTGAGGGGTCAACAGAATTATAACATCTGATTGATTTATAGTTGGTAGAGGAAAGAAAAAAAAATCGTTACAGAAAAAAAATTCTGTCTCTAACAAAAATCCTAGACTGCCACTAAAAAAAGAACAAAAAAGATTATGACAAATCTAAGGATAAAGTATATTTTTGCCACAATAGAAATATAAAGAAATTGTTCTTTAAAAAAAAATTATGTATACAGAAAAAATATTTTTTTTAAATTATGCATAAAGGTCAATGTAATTTTTTTAGTATATAAATAGAAATTTGTACGTTGGATAGTCTGTTAGTTAGTTGGTAAGATCTGCTACGAGAAATCGATAATATTTTCAAAGCTAAGAGCTTCTCCTGACGATTCTTATTTTGAAAGTACCCTGAACGTTGTGCTACTGCCCTCATCTCTCGCTCGCTTAGAACAGTTGCAGTGGCAAGACATATTAACGACTTTTTTTTTGTTTTCTTTTCTTTTTCTTTCTTTACAAAGATAACGTATATTCTAATCATAAAATCAGCAATTGCTAGACTAATATTAAATTAAAAAAAAGGATTTTTAAAAAGAAAGACGTTTCTTAATATTCAGGAAGCGAGTTAAATATTTTTATTTACAAGGATGACGTACATTTTAGCCATACAATCGGCTATTGTTGCATTAGATTAGTTGGTTGGTTGGTTGGTTGGTTATGGCCTGTCAACCCTTGTTGGGTATATTTTATGCCGAAGATGTCTTGTTTTATTCATTCTTGATGGATATTCATTTTTTTTATTTAGTCTCATTTTTTAAATACATATTTTAAAACTCATTTTTTCTATATAACTCATAGATTGAACCTAACAAGTACTATTACTCCAGGTCAGGTGGATCTGGGAGTAATGGCGACAAAGGGGTACTGCACATTCCCCAGAGCTCCAGAATTCACAAGATGCAGTTTAATGCCATACCCAGGACACTAAGCCCTCAGTCATCACCTTCTAGCATATATATGATAAAAGTCTTGGAAGTTACCATATGGGCAATAAGATTGGAACAATCGTAGGTGCTAGGGCTTGACATGACCAGCCGATTGATCAAATGAGGTCTTTCCGATCGACCGTCTAGCCTAAATAAGGGCGAAAGTGGAGTGTTGTATGTCACAGACTGCTCAGCCACTAGGATTCCGTCTTTAAGCATCTCGTCACCACCCATGGCTAACAGGTGATCCCATTACTTGAGGGTTTGAACGTAAGCAGTTGAAGATCACCAAAAAATAATATTCCGTGGTATTCAACCAAACCGTATTAAATAATATCTTGCTTCGTATGTACGATCTTAAACAAATCGTGGAAATAACTACCCACAAAAAACAGCTATACAGTCACATGCCCCATGAGACGAACAAGGCATGCTGAACAAGGACGAACTCAGAAGTGATGTTCTCCTATAAAAAAAACAACAACAACAAATACCCCCTCCCCCTAGACGTAGTTAAAAGCTCTATGGAATAAAATATGGTACACTTTCTCTGCCATTTGGACTCCAATTAGAAAAGCATTTGAACGTAAGCAATTGAAGATCATAATAAAGAAATATTCCGTGGTATTCAACCTAATCTGTTTATATATATATATTTTATATATATATATATATATATAATTATATATATATATATATATTCCATGTCAAATCACCCAGAAAAAAGTAAAATTGTCACCCCCCACCTTCAATTTTTCTGAAATTTTGTACTGGTGTGGACTGTGTTAAAGTTAGACATTCCCCAAAAATTTTAGCTTCAATTCAAAAAATTGGCGGAGTCATGTCGATTTTTAGCTCTCCAAATTTGGTGGGGTTCGCGCACTTTTAGTAATCTTTTTTTGCGTGTAAAATGAGTTCTAGAGCTCCCCTCCTCCTAACAATTGGTTTATAAAAGCATTTTTACCCAACATTTTAACAATAAAACGGGAACATTGACATCAAAAGTGTACTCGAGATTTCTTTAATTACAATTTAACACTATATATATATATATATATATATATATATATATAATATATATATGATTAATATATATATATATATACTATATATATATATATATATATATATATTAATGTGTTAAATTGTAATGAAAGAAATCTCGAGTACACTTTTGATGTCAATGTTCCCGTTTTATTTGCAAGTCTGTCGGAATAATTTACATCAAATCCAGTCCCTTCTTTTTATCTGCGCCATGTTTGTTTGTTGTTGTTTTTTTTGTTTTGTTTTTTTTGTTGTTTTTTTTGTTTTTTCTTCTTTTGATCTCTTTGAGACGATATAAGCATTTGCAATACAAATAGACAAAAAATAAACATTGATGAAGTGTGGCGTAGATTGCTTGGCACCGCAAAAGTGCTTTCTTTTAACAGTGAATAATATTCAAAACACACAGATGTATTTATTACGATACCGAGGTATGTCCGGATTGTAGGCAGCCATTTTGATTATGTCCAGAAACCGGTTGCCTAGCTGGTGATGTAACCTTACTGCGCGTGCGCAATTAGAGAAGTTCCCGTGAAGTTACCCAATCGGCGGGGATATGATGTTGAGTGATATTCTTCAGGTTTAGGGCAATCTTTTTTGGAGTTGGGTGGGTATTGGGAGCGAGTAGAGAACATCGCATCACCAAGATCTGTGAGCTTCCTACCCTTTCTGAGTCTTGTTTTCCCTCAGAATCAAAATCGTCATTGAAAAGAAAGATTTCGGGCTATGGATGAGATTAAGGAGAATGTGACGATGCAGCTGATCGTGATCCCGGAAGAGGACTTTGCAGACTGTTTTGAAAAGTGGTCAGAGATACAGGAGTAATTGTGTAAGGTTCCATTCCATTTTGTATTCTTATTTGTTTATTTATGGAAGCGAGTGTTGTGATGGTTAAAGTCATGGGAAATGGACTCGTCACACCGAGTTCAAATCCTGGATGTGGTAATTGCTTTTCACTTAGCGCTAATACCCTTGGGAAAGGTATGAATCATACTCTCCCTCCAATTATGGATAAATAGTAGGGCAGACTGGGCTCTTTAACCTTGGTTAGGCAACCGGTCTAGGAGAAGGAAAATCTGAATTCAAACCTGTTGAACTCTGCTTAAGAAATTTGCCTTGTGTCACATCCTGCTAGTGCGGAGGGGTTGGTATATATATATATATATATATATATATATATATTATATATATTTATTTATTTTAACACCCATAAACCCAGTCACACAGAGACTTACACACACGCAGAGAATTTGGAAGATACCACCAGGCATACAACAGAATAGACAGATCCTAGCAGCAAGCTAACAGCTCCAGACTTAGCTTGGAGAAATCTTCCGATATCTCGAAATATTAAGAATAAATCAAGGTAAACAAATAACATCATAGTTACCTCAGTTTTCTTTACACTTGCATTGTGATAGCCTTCAAAACTAACCATCAAACCAATATAAACACAATGCTTCAAGCATATTATAAAACCCTTTCATTTTGTTTTATTTTATTTATTTATTTTATTCATTTGTTTTTGTTAATAGGAAATAGTGGAATAATTTCTGAAAAGTGAATAGATTTTCTTATCACTAGAACTTGCTATGATAAAACTACATTATTTAATTGAAAGCACTTATAACATAACGGTTATAATATATTTGCCAACCCCTCCTCCGCACGAGCAGGATGTGACACAAAGTCAATCAATTTCTTAAGCGGAGTTTAACAGGTTTGAATCAGAGTTTTCCTTCTCCTAGACTGGTTACCTAGCCAAGGTTAAAGAGTCCGTCTGTCCTACTATTTACCATAGCTAGAGGTGAGTAGTTGGATTTATACTTTTTCCAAGGGTATATAGTGCTATGTAAACAACCTCGTCCAGGATTTGAACTCTGGTCAATGAATCCATTTCCCTACTACTCTAGCCGCTACACCCCGCACATCTATAACATAACGGTTATCGTCGTGAGAAATGGACTCGGCGAAAAAGTTCAAACCACTTCGTGCTAATGCCCTTTTGGAAAGACATGAATCAATCTCTTCTCTCCCCACCCACCCAACTATGAATAAATAGTAGGGAAGACTAGACTATTTATGTTTGGTAAAGCAACTGGTATAGGAAAAGGAAAACTCTGAACCTAAACCAGCTGTACTCTACTTAAAAATTAACCTTGTGTCGCAACCTGCTTATGGTGGAGAGGTTTAAACAAATTGCTCATTCCATCAGTTGACTTTTAATGATGTATAAAATCAAAGCACAGTGTAAAGATTCAAGGGTTATTATTGAAAGATACAACTCCGACACGCTGTGTGGACATGACATTTTTTTATATTTAATAACACAAGAAAATAAGACATAAAATACAGTAACTGAAATATATGTAAGGCACATGAATAAGACATACAGGTACAATAAGAATGTTACACAATAGTAAAATTAAAGGACTGGAGAGTCCATATTCAAATCACTTACTAGTGATGGGGGGGGGGGCAGAAGCCCTCACCGAGAAGGTGTGACAATGTGTCTAACCCATGTGGGTACGTACAAGAAGAGGTAGAAAAGAGGCAGGCAGTTTCAAAACCCGTGCTTAAATACCAGAGGTCACCTGGTGGTCGGTTCGGAAACCAGCGGAGAGATAATCTTCCAGTCAAGGGAAGATAATCCCAACACCCAGTAATTAATAATGAACTAGTCTTTGCATTCACTCCTAGTTCATCATTTGAATGAACAAAAAAGGGAGTCTCTGGGAGGCTGGCAGTTTATGGTGTTATCAACAGCTGCTTGTCGAGCCGCGAGTATGCACTAGTGATGATCAGCTAGCCAAACTCCAGCTCTCAGCACTGACCAGGTTCGTTGACTTCCTCACAATGAACCATACATAATTTTTCAAATAGCAGTCTCAATGAAAACGGTTCTGCCAACAGCAGCAAGGCTACATAAACATAAAATAATGTTGGTCTACCTGCAAAAAGCTTACGTTCACCTGCTCTATACGAACACTGGGTGCTGTCTACATGACTTACCAGGAAGCGATGGCCGATAGGCACAGATGGTGTGTGTGGTGTGTGTGTGGTGTGTGTGGTGTGTGTAAGGGAGAGAGAGAGAGAGAGAGAGAGAGAGAGAGAGAATCATAGAAATGCGTGTAGTCGGCACGCCTTGATGATGATGATGATGATTTACCAAAAGAAAAAAGAGAAAAGAAAAACATTAACTTTATTCATTTTGGAATATTGAAACACTCAAGACTTGTTAGACATAATTAAAATCTCGTAACTTTTCACAACTCTTAATTTAGAAAAATACAGGTAACGTTCTCTCTCTCTCTCTCTCTCTCTCTCTCTCTCTCTCTCTCTCTCTCTCTCTCTCTCTCTTTCTTTAATGTTTATTACATATTTTTTGAAAATTACGCACATAATGATGCGGTTTATATATATGTTAGTTTGCTTCCTTATATTTGGGGGTTATAACTCACGGTGGTTTCAGGTGAAATGTAGAGCAGGTGCTTGTGCGTGCGGGTTCATATATATATATATATATATATATATATATATAAAGCAATTGTTAAATAAAAGAGCAAAAGGATTATTTATCTATATATTAATACTCGTGTTCCTTAAAAGTACGAACCGTTATCATCTTGCAACAGACTCAGGTTAAAAATGAGTCCGTTCAAGATTAAATGCAAAAACGTAAATCCTGCTTATCCGCCGAATTCTTATTTCTGTCGTCACCTCAGCTAAACAATGGACCATTCCGTATTTATTATAAAGAAAGAAAGGGGAGAAAAAGCACATGCTACACAGAACAAATATAATAAGAAAGAAAGTAAGAAAGAAAGAAAAAAGAAAGCGAGCAAGGGAAAGCTAAGGGGATAAGTGACTCCCTGATGCATTCTTTACCGCCGCGGAGAAGCAAAGACAGAATACACATCTGCCCAGAAGGGTTCTCTGATCCTAACTAATTAAATTCTAATCCTACTCTCCCCAGAGTCTCCTGATCACGTGACTCTCTAAACCAGTGAGCCCCACCTCCTGCTCTAAATGACTCCGAATTCAAGACTGTTGCCAATCGAACGTTTACGAACTGTAATTTTCCACGATGATTTACCATTGTTTTTCAAACGGTTTAGCTCAGCCGATAGAGCACCTGCATATGAATCACAAGATTCCTGGTTCGATTAGCACAGATTGGGTAATCTGATCTGTGCGATAAAGTAGAAAGCTGAAGGTATGTGTGACGCTCCGCATAAGCAAAAAAAAAACAATCTCCCTGGTCTAGCGCTAGCGAAAAGGAGATAGATTCCCTGACTGTCCGGCTGATACCGACAAAGGGCCACACCGCCAACATTACGTTTTTACACTAACTTACAAAAATGATAGGCTAAGTCTATCTGTTATACAACAAAAGGAAACAAATACTACATTTTAATCCCAGGCTTTAGGGCCAGTTTAGCTTAGTCGTAGAGTGTCCGGCTTGGAACCACAAGGTTCCTGGTTCGATAACGGCCCTCGCCAACTCAGCGTATGAGTAGCACAGGGATCTGTGCGGTAAAAGTAAGAAGCTGATGGTAGGTGTGGGCGCTACACCTCAAACGCCAAAAACAATCTCCTTGGTCTAGCGCTAGTGAAAAGGGGATAGACTCCCGCGTTGTCTGGCTGATACCGACTTTAGACCACCCCCGACGACTTTACTTAATCCCAGACTTAATTTTGATGTGTCATGCTTTTTTTATATAAATGTATGTCAAGGAAGTAAATTTGTGAGCGGGGTTGGGCGCCATCTTTGTCGGTATGGTTCGTTTGAGCCGTAATTATTGGACAATGATAATTTCGAGTTAGCATTGACAGCGTACGATGAGAAGGAATTAGTTTTCAGTAACATTTCCCACGTTAACGTCTGCTTTTAGGTCAGGAGATGAATCAAGTGAAGACTGTCCTCAGCTGTCAATCATTACGTTGCTGAAGCGTGAATTATCAATAATTGTTATATTGGACTTAATGGGCGTGGCTTGTACAGATGAATCATAGGCCACTTTCAATATGTTTTCAGAATATATATATATATATTATATATATATATATATTATATATTTATAATCTTAGATGGATGCGATCATACAGGTGAACGGAGATCGGGGTCTTTAGTACCCAAAGGAACACACACACACACACACACACAACACCTCATATATATATATATATATATATATATATATATATATATATATATATATATATATGAGTTAAGGTAGCGTGGACCTATATGATCTTCAGACCAATATTGAAAGTGGTCGGAAGATCGTATAGGCGAGAAAATTGTCAGTAACCAGGTATTGACTCCATGTCCATGCTACCTTAACTCTAATATAAACGCTCTATCAATGATATTGAACACTGGCTACTTAAAAATATAGCACCCATATAATATATATATATAATATATATATATATATATATATATATATATTATATAGTGGGGAAAATAAGTATTTTATCCCCTGTTGGTTTTCTGAATTTGCCACCTTACAAATAGAACGGTCTATAATTTTCAGGGTAGATCCGTCTTGAAAGTGAGAGATAGAATATTTAAAAAATTAGAAAATCACATTATATCAATTTTTAACATTTATTTGTCTTTTATTGAAAAAATAAGTATTTCACTCCATAGCAAAATATAACTTAGTACTTGGTGTAGAAACCCTTGTTGTCAAGCACAGCAGCCAGGCGTTTCCTGTAGTTGGTTACCAAGTTTTTAGAGATTCCAGGGTGATTTTGGCCTATTCGTATTTGCAGATCTCCAAATCCTTAAGGTTTGTAGGTTGTTTGGAAACTCGAAGCTTCAGCTCCCTCCACGGATTCTCTAAATCATTACGGTCCGGAGACTGACTAGACTACTTCATTACCTTAATGGGCTTCTTCTTGAGCCACTCTTTTGTTGCCTTAGCCATATGCTTTTGATCGTTGTCATGCTGGAATACCCAACCATGACCCATCTTCAGTTTCTTGGCTGAGGCAATGAGGTTTTCACTCAAGATGCCCCTGTACTTGGCCACATCCATCTTTCCCTCGATCCGATTTAGTCGTCCTGTCCCCTTAGCAAATAAACAGCCCTAAAGCATAATGTTTCCACCACCATGCTTAATAGTTGGGCTGGTGTTCTCAGGATCCAAGTCAACCTTTTTCTCCTCCAAACATGATTTCGTATTGGACTAAAATCATGTAGTGCCCGCAAGATCCCTCTACCCAAGAAGGCACATGGAAAGGCACGTCTGAAGTTACCAATTGAACACCTGAATGATTCTGAGGAGGGTTGAGAGAAAGTGCTGTGGTCAGATGAGATTAGATTGAGCTTTTTGTCATTAACTCGACTCGCCGAGTTTGGAGGAAAAAAGAAGTTGACTTGGACCCCAAGAACACCATCCCAACGATTAAGCATGGTGGTGGAAACATTATGATTTGGGGCTGTTTCTCTGCTAAGGACACAGGACGACTACATCGGGTTGAGGGAAAGATAGATGGGGCCAAGTACAGGGAAATCTGTCTTTGATTTCTCTTTTCAATCCAACCACTCATTTTTTTTTGCTCGTTTTTCTCTTTCTTCTTTTTTCTTTTTTCTTTTTTCCCGCATTTTTTTTTTTTTTTTTTTTTTTTGCCGAACACAACCTGTTTTCTTATTTTTTTTTGTTTTGTTTTTTTCTTTCTTCTTTTCTTATTTCTTTTTCATTGTTTTTTAAATTTTTGATTTCTCCGCCTTTTTTAGAGAGGCGGGGCTTTTTTCTTCTCCTTATCTTTTTTCTCTTTTTTCCCCTATTTCTCACTTTTTCTTTTCTGTTTGCTTTTCTTTTTCTCTTTTTCTTCAAGGTTTCTCACTTTTTCTTTTCTTATTTCTTTTAATTTTTTTTAAATTCTTTTTTTTTGTAAATTTTTTGTCTTTTTTTTTCCTTCTCACTTTATCTTTTCATTTTTCTTTTCTTATTTCTCCTTTTTTGTTGTTGTTGTTCTTCAAACAATCCATTCAGTCATTTTCTTTCTTTCTTTTTCTTTTTTTCTTTCTTATTCTCCTTATATCTCTCTTTTTCTTTTCTTTTTATTTTATCTAGTTTCTTATTTTTGTTCTACTTTCACAACCCGTTTGGCTCATTATTTTGTCTTTACTGTTTTTCTTTTTCGTTTTTCTTTTTTTTTTTTTTTTTTTCATTTTTCTTTTTATTTATTTATCTTTTTCTCTCAATCATGCTTTCTGCATTTTCTTGTTCAGTCATGCAGAAATGACATAAATATCGACTGGCCAGCTATGTCATACTTTTTGTATTCATCAAAATGACATTTCCTTTCATCTGGAATGTTCTAAAACAATTCAAAGAATTGTACAGATTATTTATTTCATTTTTTGTGTTATCATCACAACATTACAGTTCTGTCTATCTTCGGCCTTAGGCGGAACTTAGCAGACACTGTTGTTAGGTTTGTTGCTCGTAACTTGTTCAGGCCCTGTTGAAAGTTCGTAGTAGTGTGCGTATGCCGTTCTCAGCTCCTAGGTGGTGGACTGGCTACCGAATCGACGCCTTCAGGGGATTCTAACAATGCGGTCTTAGGACTGCTAGTGGCAAAAGAGGCCGAATTCTTGGGAACCTCTTCTTTTATAGCCAGCCACACGTAACCACCAGAAGCACCGTGGTTGGCTAATTTAGTATTTCTTATAACAGTCCCCTACAAATTCCTACAGTTTCCCCCCAAAATAGGCTAGGGCTTATATCAATTTCACTCCGAAATAATTCCAAGAATTGTACAGATTATTTATTTCATTCTTTATGCTATCATCACTGTACTAATAATCCACCTTAATTCCCTCCCCTTGGAAATCTGAGATTTATAAAAGTAGAACTCTGAAAAAACGTCAGTCAGATCATAGTCAGAGTTAAGTGTAATAAAGCTTTCCTAAAAGTCTAAGCACTGGTTCTGTTTTTACTACAATCACAACATTCCAGTTCTATTTATCTTCGGCCTTGTTCAGTATGGAAAAAAATGATCACTTCTACCAGGTTGAGTCGACGTATTTATTTGGCTTACCCTGACATGTCCAGTTTAGAGTGGAGGAATCATTGTACCCATCCAATACAACCCACGACTAAAAGTCGAATTTCATAATGAATCATGAAAAAATAATTCAGTTACTTTGACCATTGTTGAATACATCAGGGTATGCTCCTGATTTTACCAGCCTTGTCGACTGGGGCTTTAGAATACACCGACTGCACCTCTGCAGAGGAGTAAGACCCCCCCCTAGTGGAGTCACCTGTTTCTCGTTGGTGGCGATCCGTGATGTTTAAGGATAGAACCCTGGTGGCTGAGCAGTTCATGACATAAACACTCCTCTGGCCTTAAAAATGTGTGAATCCCATCGATCATGCTGTTATTTTTGCCCAGCGGCCTAGGCTGACTGAAAACAGTCATTCTTGGTATTTGCCAAGACCTTCTAGTTAGGATGTGCAACAAAATGTAAACTTTTTTTCTTAGTGATATATTAGACACATTTCAGGATTTAAAAACGTACTAAATCATGGGCTGTTTTTTAGGTAAATCTACTCAGATTTTTCCTAGAAACATCATTCATGAATAAGATTTATTCTATGTATTAATGATTTTGACGATAAATCAAATACTCATTGATAAAGCTTACGCAAATTCCTGGGGTTTATTGTAACGTAAGCAAGTGACGTACTTTCGGTTACAGACAAACAGACACCGTAATGTCCCGTTATAATAAGAGATTAATTGGTAAAAGACGTACGTGATTTATTTGGGAGACCATCTCAAAGAGAAATAATGTATTTTTATCTTTTGGCTTGCTCTTTTGTTCCAGTAAACGTTTTCCACGCCTCTTTCAAGACGGAACATTTACGAGAGTTCACTTCAAAATTCTCATTAACATGGACATGGGCGGCTGACGTCACTATTCGTCCCCGCCCCCCCGTAGTTACCAATGCATCTCCCTGTTTTTTTTACCCCAGTTTTCAAAGAAATTGAAATTTGAATTTAAATTTAACATTTTTTTTCGACGCAATTTTTGTAATTCATCTGTCAGTTATTAGATTGAAGCGTAACAAAAGCCGGCACAAAAAAACCTCAGACAACCTCAGACATTTTAGAACCATATGACCTTTTCAGGGCTAGCCCCTTTTTGATCTCGATTAAGAAAGGACATGTTTTCCATTTACAGCGTCGTCAATATCCGGTTGTTTAACAGACGATTTTTTAGATTTTTTTTAATCATAAAAACTATCCCTAACCCTAAATCCCTAACGCCTAACCCCGACCCTAACCCTAACGCCTAACCGCTACAAGCAACTGGATATTGACGGTGTAAATGGAAAACATGTCCTTTTCTTAATGCGAAATCAAAAAGGGGTGCCCCTAAAGGTAATATGGTCGCGATAAGCCGACATTTTCATCTTCTCAGTAGCGGAAACAAAGGGAGGCAACCGGTGCAAGCTGACCCGGTGAGCAGCTTTATGGAGGTGCAAAAATCGCCCTAAACTAAAAAAAAAAAGAGCCCTTTGCGTTGATCATAACATCGAAATATATTGGCCTAATTTTTTTGCCAGCTAGTAACTCCCGATTCAGGGAAATTTCGGGCTTGCTTAAGTCCTAAGGTAATGGCAGAATTAATTGCGTGATCTCAGATCGAGGCGTCTCTACAAGGCAGCACTTGCCTTTTATCTAAAAAGGGAGGGGTAGGTTTATTGCCGCAGTACCTGAGGCGCCCAAAAGAGGGAATGCGATGCGGAACTACATTTTTGCTACTATGG
>CM042146.1:93123802-93136499 GCA_023376005.1 Doryteuthis pealeii | reverse complement strand
GAGGAGATTACTTTTCTGGGTGATTTGACATGGATATATATATATATATATATATATATTATAAGATATATAAAATATATATATATAAACAGATAGTTGAATACCACGGGAATATTTTTATTATATCTCAATTGCTTACGTCAAATGCTTTGTATAATGTGAGCAATGGCAAAGAAATGTACATATTATTCATAGAGCTTTTAAAACTACGTCCTATGGGAGAAGGGGTATTGTTGTTGTTGTTTTTCTATAGGATAACATCATTTCTGATTCGTCCTTGCTTCTTCGCATGCCTTGTTCGTCTCACATGGGGCATGTGACTGTATTGATTTTTTTTGTGGAAGTTATTCACGATTTGTTTAAGATCGTACATACGAAGCAAGGATATATTTTACTGTTTTGTTGAATAACCACGGAAATTATTATTTTTTGGTGATCTTCAACTGCTTACGTTCAAACCCAAGTAATGGGATCATGTTTAGCCATGGGTGGTGACGAGATGCTTAAAGACGGAACCCTAGTGGCTGAGCAGTCTGTGACATACAACACTCCACTTTCGCCTTATTTAGGCTAGACGGTCGATCGGAGACCTCATTGATCAATCGGCTGGTCATGTCAAGCCCTAGCACCTACGATGTTCCAATCTTATTGCATATGGTATCCAAGACTTTTATCATATATATGCTAGAAGTGATGCATGTGGCCTTAGTGTCCTGGGTATGCGGAGAACTGCATCTTGTGAAGTTCTGGGATGTGGAGTACCCCTTTGTCGCCATTACTCCCAGATCCACCTTGACTGGAGTAAGTTTGTTAGGGTTCAATCTATGAGTTATATAGAAAAAATGAGTTTTAAAAATATTATTATAAAAATTGAGACTAAATAAAAAATATGAATATCCATCAAGAATGAATAAAACAAGACATCTTCGGAGCATAAAATTACGCAACAAGGGTTGACAGGCCGTAAAATTCAACAACCAACCAACCAACCAACTAATCTAATGCAACAATAGCCGATTGTATGGCTAAAATATTACGTCATCCTTGTGAAATTAAAATATTAACTCGCTTCCTGATATTAAGAAACGTCTTTCTTTTTAAAATCCTTTTATTTTTAATTATATAGTCTGAGCAAGTTGCTGATTTTATGATTAGAATATACGTTATTTTGTAAAGAGAAAAAGAAAAGACAAAAAGAAGTCGTTAATATGTCTTGCCACTGTGCAACTGTTCTAAGCGAGGAGAGATGAGGCAGTAAGCACAGATTCAGGGTATTCAAAATAAGAATCGTCAGGAGAGCTCTTACTTGAAAACTTATCGATTTCTCGTAGCTAGATCTTACCAACTAACTAACAGACTATCACAAGTACAATTTCTATTTATATACTAAAAAAATTACATTGACCTTTTACATTTAAAAAAAAATATTTTTTCTGTATACATAATTTTTTTTAAAAGAACAATTTCTTTATATTTCTTTTGTGGCAAAAATAATATTTATCCTTAGATTGTCATAATCTTTTTGTTCTATTTTTAGTGGCAGTCTAGGGATTTTTGTTAGAGACAGAATTTTTTTCTGTAACGATTTTTTATTTTCTTTCCTCTACCAACTATAAATCAATCAGATGTTATAATTCTGTTGACCCCTCAATATTGTCTTATATGAAAAGTGTTTTGCTGCATGGTGACAGCTGGGCGTCAGGGTATGAGTAAAAAGGTAGACAAGAGAAGAGGAAGGTGAGAGAAATAGATAAATTGTCTAGATAGATAGATAGATAGATAGATAGATAGATAGATATGGGCACATCACGTAGTTTAATGGCTAGGAAGCTTGAATTAATAAAACATTGTTTAGTGAATTCGATTCTAATTGGGTGCTCCATACTACGGCCTTTGGCACAACTAAGCTAACGCTAGTAAAAAACTAGATACATATATGGACAACACACGTGGTGTAATGGCTAGCAGGCTGAATTAGCAAACATTGTTAGTGAGTTCAATTCTGATGTGGTGCTCAATTCCTGCGGCCTTGTGCAACAACTAAGTTAAGCCTAGTGAATAACTACATACATAAATAGGCGCCTCGCGTAGTGTGATGGCTAGCAGGCTGAATTGGTAAAGCATTGTTAGTGAGTTCGATTCCCACTGGGTGCCCTACATAATTACGGCCTTGTAGTACAAATAAGCCAAGATTAGATAACAACATACGTACATATAAGCACATGTGCGTGCAGACATATATACAAACATATATGCATATATACCTACGTACATTTGTGCATACAGACATGGATGACATGCGTACATGACCATACAGGTACATACATACATACATACATATGTTCGTAAATACGTACATACATACATGTGTATTTAAATTGGTATGTACGTTTGTCCATACATCCATGAGTATGTGCGTGCATACATACATAGGTACGTGAGAGCATATATATATATATATATATATATACACGTGTGGGCATACATATATATACATATATATGTGTGGTCATGCAGAGGTATACATATATGCATACACATATTCATACGTACGTAAGTACGTGTGTGCATACATACAGGCACTTGTACTCTGTCTATACTTTCATACATACGTACATATACATATACATATACATGCACATATAAATATATACATACATACATACATAAATATGTATCCGTATCCATACACACGTACATGTTTTCATACATACATATATCCATTCATATTTAACTGTATGCATACATGCATGCATACGTGCATGCATACGTACTTGTTTGCAAATATATATATATATATATACATATATATATATATATATACGTGCATGCATGTATGCATACATATACATGTACGTGCATGCATACATATATACATACCTACATATAAGTGCAATCACGTATATGAATACATAAATATATACATATCTGTATGTCTACATACATGCATAAGTGCGTGCATATATACCTGCATACATATGTACATATATATACGAACATACATACGTGCACACACAGGCATGTAAGTAGTATTGCATATACATGTATATAAGCATTCATAAATGTATGCATGTAAGTGTGCACACACAAACACACACACACACACACACACACACACACACATATATATTAATATAAATGTATATATACGTACGACGTATATATACATATATACATACATACATATGTGAGTGCATACATACATTCATAGATGATTGATGTCAGCTCTTGTACGAGCATGACCCCTAAACTATATACATACATATTTAAGTGTGGGCATACATATAAATGCTCTATATTTTTCTACAATACATAAAATGTTCTATATTTTACGAAATATATGAGTACTTTTGAATTAACTACTAATGCTACTACAATGAAAATGTAGTAACTTTTGATATATATATATATATATATATATATATATATATGTGTGTGTGTGTGTGTGTGTGTGTGTGTAAATATATACATACAGAGGTACGTGTGCGCATCCATGCATTCATAGATGGTAGATACCAACATGACCACCTCTCAGATATAACACTTTTACATACATTTCATTATCACAGGTGACATCTGAGCTGACATCTAAATGCAAGCACTGACTCGCTAACCATTCTACGTACACGGCACGGAAGCCCCTTTAATTGTATTTCTTCATTTGGATGGTGTGATTTAAAATCGCGCTTCAGTCTACTGGCTCATCGACACGCTCTGTTACGCAATGTTAAGCTGCATATTGTATTGGAAATCGGCGTTCCTATAGTACATAGATAGATAGATAGATATGAAGAGACTGGGATAGATAGATAGAGAGAGAGAGAGAGAGAGAGAGAGAGAGAGAGAGAGAGAGAGAGAGAGAGAGAGAGAGAAGAGAATGAAAGAAGACAGATATGAAGAGACTGGGATAGATAGATAAATAGATAGATAGGCAAAAATAAGTCTAAAATACATTATGACCTGAATATTGATATTCGTTTACTTTAGCTAAGTCTACTCAGTGAAGATCGAACCCGCTACTCTAGGTCTGCATGTTAATTTTGGGAAACACCATTGCAGTCGCCATCGTGCTAGCGGCGCTTAGAATACGCTGATAATATCACCAGCAGAGGAGGAGTAAGACCTTAAAATGAATTGGGTGGGAAGGTTTCAGTTCTGGAGCTCTGGGGAGTTTGGTGTTCTCCATCATTGCCATTACTCCCAGGTCCACTCTTGTAGTTCCTGTTAGGGTCCTATCTATTAGTAAAAAAAGGTTTGAAAATTATTAGCATTGAATAAGAATACTTGAAACCTTGAAAATGTGAACATGACAAAAATATTTAACTCTCTTCTTAAAGATTAAGAAACGTCTGATTAAATTTAAAAAAAAAACTTAATATTAGTCTATCTGATTGTCTTTAATGCAACACCGCCCTGTCGGATGGGGCTGTCGATGAACGGACTGCATCTCTACAGAGGGGTAAAATCAACCCACCTGTTAGCCATAGTGGCGATCTGAGATGCTTAAAGACGGAATCCTGGTGCTGAGCAGTCGTCCAATGGAACACTCCACTCTCGGTCTTACTTCGGCAACCGGTCTAAAAAGAAAAAACTATTAATTATAACCCGTTAAACTCTGCTTAGAAATTGACCATGTGCCACATCTACTCGTACGGTAGAGTTAGGTAAAATACATACTCCCAAATCGGTCTGCGAGAGCGGTTGCTACTAAACGAGATGCCCCAGTTTCGAAGAACCCGTGGCAAAATGGGTGTGATGAGAGACGGCTAGACCTAACAGATCAGCAGGTCACAGACAGATGTAAGCATTCGCGTGGCCCGGTAGATAAGATATTTATAGGCTTTAATTGAATCTGACTGCATTGAGTCGTGGAGGGAATATTTAGCTGCTGAGTATCCCTACGGGTTAAGATAAATTTGGCTAAAAATAAAAAGAATAAAAAGAAAGAAGAAAATGCTGTAAGCAATAGTGATGTTGAATTTGTTTGTTTTGTTTTATGGCATATCAACCTCGGTGGGTCATTTAATGCCGGCAACGTTTTGAAAGATTCGTAGCGATAGTTTGGTAGAATTTTTTTCTAACTCAATTTTTTTTTGTAAACAAATTTTCTATTTAACCCATAGATGGGACCCAAACAGATACTACCACTCTGGGTCAGAGTATACCAGGGAGCAATGGGGATGAAGTGCGCTCCGTATTCTCCAGACCACTAGAACTGGAACCTCATCATACCCAGGACAGTAGGACCCTCAGTCACCACCTTCTAGCACATATATGATAAAAAGAGTTGGGGCTGCCATAAGGGCAATAGGGTTGGGACAGATCTTGAATTTGATATTGTTACAAGGAAGTTAAGATTAATAGGAACAACAATGTTAGCAATCAATATGATTATAGCAACTAATGGATAGAAAAGTAACCAGTTTTGATTATAGAGTGTGTAATGAAAAACTAACGAGGTAATAGCTTGATTTAAAACTTTATTGAAACATAACACAACTATGGTCAGTTAGGGTGGAGCTTCTTCTAACACACACACACATACACACACACACACACACACACACACACACACACATATATATATATATATATATATATATATATATATATATATATATATATATAAGTAAAAGTCGGTGGGAGAGTCTATTGTCGGTATCAAGCGGACAACGAAGAAGTCTATCTTTTTTGCTAAGCTAGACCAGAGCGATTTTTTTTGCTGAAGTGGAGCGCCACATATACCATCAGCTCTCAGATGCTTTACCACACAGATCATATTATCCAAATTGTGTTACTCATGTGCTGAGTTGGTGGGGACTGATATCGAGCCCAGAACCTTGCGATTCCAAGGCGGATGGTCTAACTACTGAACTAAATCGGACCTTATATTATATATATATATAATATATAATATATATATATATATATATATATATATATTAAGAAAGAGGCTTAAAATCGGTCATATCAACAGTTATAGATCTATTTTTACCCATGTGTATATGTATTAACATATGAGTTTCGTCAGACCGCTAAATTTTATTTGGGTAGAAATATATCTATAACTGCTAATATGGCCGATTTTTAAGCCTCTTTCTTTACCAAATATATTGCTTTATACAAAACCATTGAATATTTATTTATAATTAAAAAGTTGTGATTTGGGTAGTGGGTATTTTATTGTCAAAGCCTTTTAGGGTTAGGGTTTCAAGATATTGGAATTAAATCTTTCGACTAATAGGGGACACGGGAGATAGTTACCTCCCATGTCTAGCAGTAGGTGGTAGGTGGCGTAGCGACCAGCAATATAAAGATGTAAGCACCAAAGTCAAATTCTCTTTCACCCTCCAGCCTTCATAGAGGTAACACGCACCAGTTGCATCTCCTGTCTACAGGACAGGAGGGCTTTGTGGCACCAATATTTCGTATCGCATTGCACTCAACATATAAGAGTTTATATGTGGGTTAGTCAAAAAGTAATGCCCTTTTGTTTAGGCCAGGTATAATTACTAATACAGGAACATAATGTTTGCCTCTCTTCGGCCCCATGAAAGAGGGTTTGAGAGGCAAACATTATTCCAGTGACGAAGAAGTGAAATCTGTAGTGAAGAAGTAGCTCAAAGAACAGTCAATAAAACTTTACGGGACAGGAATACATGCTCTCGTTCGAAGGTGGAACATTGCTATTGAGTAAAATGGTGACTA
This sequence comes from Doryteuthis pealeii, assembly GCA_023376005.1. Lineage (NCBI taxonomy): Eukaryota > Metazoa > Mollusca > Cephalopoda > Myopsida > Loliginidae > Doryteuthis > Doryteuthis pealeii. The sequence goes on along the minus strand of CM042146.1, from coordinate 93,129,791 downwards.
TGTGGAGAAGTAGTGATCCACAGAGGAGAGCTTCATTTTGATGCGTGATACATGTTCGTGGGATGATAATTATACCTGCCCTAAACAAAATGGCATTACTTTATGACTCACCTATGTGGAGAAGTAGGGATGTGATCCACAGAGGACCATTTTGATGTATGATACATGTTTCTGTGTTGGTAATTATACCTGTCCTAAACAAAATGGCATTACTTTTTGAAACACCCTCGTACTTTACTCTTTTACCAGCAGCCTCAAAATTTTAACTACAAAAATACTATTTTCTTGTTAGGACATTTCTCTCATACAATTATTTATAAGGTCTTCTTTGTATCTCCTGTGATAAATGTATTTTCTTCTATTAAGATTGCTCATGTAATGAAATATCCTTGTTATCACTTCGGCATGAATTGTTCTTATACAGGATGGGGAAAAATTATCAAATACATTTGTAGGTTTAATAAAAGAAAAATATAATAGATAATGAAAAAAGTATTTTTATTTTCCAAATGTATCAGATAATTTTGCCCCACCCTGTATTTATACCGAACGAGGAAACGGTGTATGTTATCAACTATTTGCAGTCTAACTTTCAAAGCTTCACTGACGAATATATTTCCCCGATTAATACCTGAAGAAGACCGGAGATCACATCGGCCAAAACGTTGTATAGATAACAATATAGATGGGGACAATAGTCCGAATAATCCAAATAATCCAAATAACCTCCAAGTTTTCAAGATTTTGAAAGGCCTTTCTGATTATTAGATTTCTCCCGAACTTTACAATGATTGTTGCATATGATTCAATTCAAATAATTGTCATGCTTTGATTGATTGATTAAATGATAGAAGAATCAAGCAACATTCATCTTCAAATACTGAGATGAAGAAAATAATACTATATATATATATATATATATATATATATATATATATTATATATATATATATATATATATAAATGGCAGTTGGTATGTATGTATGTCCTGAGGAAACTATGAAAATAAAACAATTAACGACAAAGTAAATATATATAAATATTCAATGTCATCATATCTTGGTTTTGACCAAAAATAATGAAGATTTGATTTATATTAGTGAAGATAATTAAAATATTAAAATTAAAATGATAACTGCATGGAATTTTTTTTGTATTTAATGTTGTAAATAGTAGACATTAATTTTTCTTTTCAGAGTGGCTGGATCAGCACCAGGTATTTTTTACGTGGGGATTTTAATGGGGCATCCCGTGGGAAAGCAACTCACGATTCAGTAATAATGGATCTATGAGACTGAATTTAAAAAATCCCCCTCTACCCAGGCTATGCAGGGTAGCCGCTTCTAGTATATATATATATATATAATATATATATATATATATAATATATATATATATATATATATATTATACTAAAGCTGAGCTAATCCATTTTTGCTTCCTAAGGCCTCTTTCCTATTAGTTTAATGACACGAAAATTATACTAAATTTATTACTTACTTTTAGGATTGAATTATGTTTGAAAAAGGAGAGAGAGAGAGAGAGAAGAGAGAGAGAGAGAGAGAGAGAGAGAGAGAGAGGAGAGAGAGAAAGAGAGGGGAGAATTTGAGTGTATTCTATGTTAAATTTCACAAATAGCAACAGGGTCAATCATTTCCTTTCTTAGAAAGATTAACATACAAAATCATTTTAATGTTTTGTCCGGCCGTATTTATTATTTAAAAAAAAAATTTATTCGCTTTGTAAACTCACTTTTCCCTAATCTTAGGGATACCCATTTTTTTCGTCTGCTTTTCATTTTATAGACGAATTAAAATTTATTAAGTCGATTATTTAAGGTCAACTTTGTGTCTAAGTCGAAAAGTAGTAACATAACGAGCATCAGTAAAAAAGCAAAATATTATTTTTAATACATGTAAAACTATTTTTTTCGGTCAATTTTGATCAAATATATTTCAAGATGGCCACCGTGAATCGCCGTAAAATCCGTGTTTACCTCTATACAGTAGCAAAGCCTGGATCACATGCCACATGAGGAAACATAAACAGCATACCCGCCATTATCTTCGAGAGATACCTACGTTGGCTCGGTCGCGTCAGTAGGATGGACAAAGGCCGCATCCCCAAAGATCTACTGTATGGTGAGTTAGTAGAGGGCCCCCGACCGGTAGGGAGACCACGCCTGCATTTTAAAGATGTCTGAAAGAGAGACATGAAGACATACCACATCGATATCAACACAGGGGGTTCTTACCCTTCTGTAGAGGTGCAGTCGGTGTATTCTATCGTTCCAATCACATTGCAGTCATCAGAGGATACAGATATTCCAGAGAGAAAACTAATTAAAAGTAAAGTAGGCGAAGTGGCCTATTGTCGATATCAACCGGACAGCGGTGAAGTCTATCCCCTTTTCGCTAGCGCTAGACCAGGGAGATTATTCTATGCGTCTGAGGTGAAGCGCCACACCGACCGTCAGCTCCCCACTTTACTGCTGTGCTACTCATACCCTGAGTAGGCGGTGGTCGGTATCGAACCTGGAAACTTGTAGTTCCGAGACGGACGCTCTAAAACTAGCGAACGTAATTGAATAAGACGTTGAAATTATCCTACAGATAACCATAGAATTTCGGGACTATTGAAATTTAAAATATGAATAGCCAATGATTTAACTGTCTTTCAGCGACACACCCTGGTTCCATGTGAGCCATCGGCACTAATGCAATAAACAAGCCGACAGGGAAAATATAATCAGGTCACCGACTGCTTACTGGACACTCTAAAAATGTTATCCAACATTCGCCTACAAAATGTTAAAATACATCAATATGGCGAAGAGGACATAAAAAAAATTGCTTGTGTTACAATGGCGCTTAAGATGATCAATATATAACATTTACCAACCTCTCCACACGAGGAGTGTGACACCAATGCCATTTTATTAAGTGGGGTTCAACAGGGTTGAATTAAGAGTTTTCCTTCTTCTAGATTGGTTGCCAACCCAAGGTTTGTTTGTTTATTTGTTTGAATTTATGGCATGTCAATCCTTGTTGGGTTATTTTATGCCAAATATGTTTTTGTTTTATTCATTCTTGTTGAGTATTCAGTTTTTTAAAAACTTTTTTCAAACGTCTTTTTAAACTCATTTTATAAAATCTATTTAACCCATAGATGGAACCCTAACCGATACCTCCATTCTGGTTTAGAGTGGGCCTGGGAGCAATGGCGATAAAGGGGCGCTCCACACTCACCAGAGCTCCAGGAGTGAAAGCTCACCACTAGATGCAGTTCGACGTCATACTCAGGTCACTAAGACCCTAAACCACTAGCTTCTTGCACACATATGATAAAAAGGATTGGAGGGTTGCCATAAGGGCAAGGCGAGGGCCAAAGTGGAGTGTTGCATGTCATTGACTGCTCAATCACCAGGATTCCGCCCTTAAGCATCACGGGTCTCCACCCACGGCCAACAGGTGGTCCGAAGTGTGTGTGTGTGGGTAGGGTGTTACCTCTCTGTAGAAGTGCAGTAGGTGTATATATAGCACCAGTTGACAGGGCGATTTGGCATTGAAATAACCTACAAGTAGTGATACGTTGGAAAACCAACCACCAACCAACCAACCAACCAACCAACCAATAGCAACCCCCAAAAAAACAAAAACAAACAAAAACAAAAAAAAAACAACAACAAAACAAAAATGCTGGTGTTGGATATAAAAAGTAAAGTAAGTCGACGGAGTGGCCAATTTTCGGTATCAGCCAGACAGCGAGGGAGTCTATCCTCTTTTCACTAGAACTAGACCAGGTAGATTGTTTTTGCGTCTGAGGTGGAGCGCCACACCTACCATCAGCTCCCCCACTTTACCGCACATATCCCTGTGCTACTCATACGCTGAGTTGGCTAGGGCCGTTATTGAACCCGTAACCTTGTGGTTCCGAGCCGGATGCTCTACCAACTGAGCTAAACCGAACGAGCAAAACTGTTTGCAACTCAATGGAGAAACTAACCAAGAAACCCGATTAAATTTTATCTGATCTGGCTTTCTGATTTCTTTGTGCTCGTTTCCTTTCAAGTATCAGAGCTCGAAGACCATCTTTTGATGTTGTTTTGATCTCATTTAAGAAACCGGGTTTGATCGCTGGGAAATGTAGTACTTAGCCTTATGTGTCGGTTGAGACGAATAAATCGTTAGCCAATAGAGAGAGTATTACGCGACTAGCATAATGACGTAGCAAGTAAAAGCACTTGCAGCCTTAAACTTTACAGGCTCTGTCAGGCAGAAGATATGAACTTCCAAGCAAAATGCCAAGTTATTTTAGTTCTGATTTACTTATATAAAGCCAATCATAGTTCTGCTTTGTGTTTGAGGTAGTTGCGTTGACTCTCACCAGATACATGCTATTTTACATTAAGAGATGCATGACTATTTTAGATTAAGAAATACGTGACTATTTTATATTAAGAGAAATACATGACTATTTATATTAAGAAATACATGACATTTTAGATTTAAGAATACGTGACCATTTACATTAAGAAATACATGACTATTTTACATTAAGAAAGGATGACTATTTTACATTAAGAAATACATGACTATTTTACATTAAGAAATAATGACTATTTTAGATTAAGAAATACATGACTATTACATTAAATTAAGAAATACATGACTATTTTATATTATACATTAAGAATAAATGACTATTTTAGATTAAGAAGTACATGACTATTTTATATTAAGAAATACTATTTACTGATTTAGATAAGAAAAACATTACTATTTTAGATTAAGAAATACGTGACTATTTTAGATTAAGAAATACATGACTATTTTACATTAAGAAATACATGACTATTTTACATTAAGAAATACGTGACTATTTTACATTAAAAAATGCATGACTATTTTACATTAAGAGATGCATGACTATTTTACATTAAGAAATACATGACTATTTTACATTAAGAATTTAGATTAAGAAATACTGATTTTTAGCATTAAGAAATACATGACTATTTTACATTAAGAAATACTATGACTATTTTACATTAAGAATACATGACTATTGACTATTTTACATTAAGAATATGACTATTTTACATTAAGAAATACATGACTATTTTTTACATTAAGAAATACGTGACTACATTAAGAAAATGCATGACTATTTTACATTAAGAAATGCATGACTATTTTTACATTAAAACATGACTATTTACATTAAGAAATACGTGACTATTTTAGATTAAGAAATACATGACTATGTTACATTAATGAATACATGACTATTTTACACTAATAAATACATGACTCTGTTACATTCAGAAATTAAAGTTCTTTTTTACATTAAGAAATACATGGCTATGTTACATTAAGAAATACATGACTATTTTAGCCATGTAATAATCACTAGCTTACCTTAGATGTGACACAAGGCCAGAAATCAGATTCACTGATGGTCTGCTAATCTTACTTGGCAAGTGAGGTGCTCTTTTGTGAGCCATGAAGGGAAGGGTAATCTTGTTAGGCATTCTGGGAAGCGCAGTCTAGTTTATACTGGCTTTTGTTTAATTCTACGGAGATACTGTATATTGGTTGGTTGGGTTTTACGGCATGCCAAACCATTGGGTTATTTTATGCCGAAAACGTTTTTAGAAATATCTAGTAGAAAATAGGATTAAAGTGAAAGTGGGTAACACTAAATTTATTCACTCAGTCAACAGTAGAAAGATGAGTTCTTGTCTATTTCTATCAACTTTAAATGCAATTATAAATTTTAATTTGTGTTTAAAAAACATAGATATAGCAATGGTCTTTGCTGGTTTTCAAAAATGTTCCTTTATAAAAGGATGTGTGCTTGGTCGTTGTAAAGACACAGAATCTTTCTTTCATATATATAATTATATATATATATATATTATATATATATTATATAATATAATAATAATAATAAATTTCGAAGGCAATACAATGCGTAAAAATAAAGA
>CM042146.1:93101302-93113802 GCA_023376005.1 Doryteuthis pealeii | reverse complement strand
AAGAAAGAAAGAAAGAAAGAACATTAAGAAATGTTGATTAAGAAAGAAAGAAAAATAGAAAGAAAGAAAGAAAGAAAGAAAGAAAGAACATTAAAACATGTTGATTAAGAAAGAAAGAAAGAAAGAAAGAACATTTAGAAATGTTGAGTAAGAAAGAAAGAAAAAAGAAAGAAAGAAAGAAAGAAAGAACATTAAGAAATGTTGATTAAGAAAGAAAGAAAGAAAGAAAGATTAAGAACGAAAGAAAAAGAAAGAAAGAAAGAAAGAAAGAAAGAAAAGAAAAAAGAAAAAACAACATTAAGAAATGTTGATAAGAAAGAAAGAAAAAAAGAAAGAAAGAAAGAAAAGAAAGAAAGAAAGAAAGAAAGAAATGTTGATTAAGAGTGAAAGAATTCTAATTAAGTTAAAAATCTAATTAAGTTAAGAATCTAATTAAGAAAGAAAGAAAGAACGAAGAGAAGAATGTTGATTAAGAAAGAAAGAAAGAAAGAAAGAAAGAAAGAAAGAAATGTTGAAAGAAAGCAAGAAAGAAAGAAAGAAAGAAAGTAAGAAAGAAAGAACATTAAGAAATGTTGGTTAATAAAGAGAAAGAAAGAAAGAAAGAAAGAAAGAATGTTGATTAAAAAGAGGAAAAATGAAAGGACAATAAGAAATGTTGATTAAGAAAGAAAGAAAGAAGGAAAGAAAGAAAAACATAAAAATGAAAAATAAATAATAAAGAAGAAATGTTGATTAAAGAAGAAAGAAGAAAGAAAGAAAGAACATTAAGAAATGTTGGATTAAGGAGAAAGAAAGAAAGAAAGAAAGAAAGCAAAAGACATTAAGAAATGTTAGTTAAGAAAGAAAGAAAGAAAGAAAGAAAGAAAGAAAGAAAGAAGAAGAAATGTTGAATTAGAAAGAAGAAAGAAAGAAAGAAAGAAAGAACATTATGAAATGTTTTTAAGAAAGAAAGAAATGTTGATTAAGAAAGAAAGAAAGAAAGAAATTAAAAATGTTGGTAAGAAAGAAAGAAAGAAGAAAGAAGGACATTAATAAATATAATTAAGAAAGAAATAAATAAAGAAGAAAGTAAGAAAGAAAGTAGAAGAAAGAAAGAAAGAAAGAAACATGGAGAGATATTGGTCAATAAAAGAAGAAAGAACATTAAGATATGTGTGTTAGAAAGAAAAAAAAAGAAACTGAAGAGATATTGGTCAAGAAAGAAAGGAAAAAAACCAAGTATTTGTCCATATTTCACATGTCGCTGGTCTTTTGACTTAAAAGTAATGAAGCTCTAAGCAAATGGAGTAATCTGTCTGCCCGTGAGAATTAGACATAAGAAGATACATTAAATTCAACGTGCACAAGAAAGGATGAAAATACATGGAACAAGAAAAAGAATATTAACAATTACAGCATAAAGTAATGCTCTGAACATTATGGCATTCAGGCTACTACATAATAGATTAGACGTTGATATACACATTCAATTCATAAGTACACAAGAAAAAACAAACAAAGAAAGGTGAAAATGAAAACATATTCTCATCTTATTCTTTTAAAGATAATCTTTTTATTGTTTGTTTGCTGTTCGGTCAGGGTTTTGCATACTTGTGTCGCTAAAACAACCGATTCTTCCACTGAAACAAGTTTCTGATTAAATCTGTTATGTGATTTAACAAAAGTAACGATTTTTTTTCTTAAGGGGTTAGCTGGTTGTTTTAATTTTCTTTAAAAACTCACTTATTAAAATATACATACTAATAAAAATTTATCCCATCCAAAAAAAAACATCACATTTATGAGAAAAAGATAAGGTGAAAATGAAAACATGTTCTCAACATCTTTCTATTTAAAGACGCCGTATCTTCTTTATTTGTTTGTTTTGCTGTTTTGGTCAGGGTCATACATTGAGTCCCTAAACAACCGCTTCTTCCCACCTAAGACAAGTTTCTGAGTAGTCTGCAATTGTAACTTAACAAAGGAGTAGCGATTTTTTTCTTCTTAATGGGATCAGCTGATTGTCTAATTTTGCGTAAAAATCACTAAGTAAGAAAAAACAGGTTATTAAAAAAAAATAAGTCTGAAAATGAATAATTTGTTCTATACATTTTCAGATTTTAATAACCATCATCTTCTGGTTGCGCTGACAGCACGGATACCCATTACCCTCTCTCTCTCTCTCTCTCTCTCTCCTCTCTCTCTCTCTCTCTCTCTCTCTCCTATGATAAAAGGGCTGGGGTTGCATAAAGACAATAGGATTGGGACATTCAAATAGGAGCTAGGGCTTGACATGACACGCCGATTGATCGTAGGGGGCCTCTCCGAACGCCCGTCTAGCGTAATAAGAACCGATCGGTCATTGCCCGGCAGAATCCGCAACAGAGCTGACTAAGGTTTTTGCCGGTGTCTTGGAAGCTGCAGATAACAAGCTACATCATTGATTATAACACACCTTCCCCGTCACTTGAACCATCAGTGGTGGAGGTTGACGAGCGTCCTGCTCCCTCTTAATGTGTCACACTTGTCCGTCCACCTTTTAAACTTCTTTAACCAACTCATACACACTTCTACGCGGTAGTGTTCTTGCCCGTATTGTGCTAATATATCCTCCTCGAATTTTCAACTCCTCCGACGATTAATATCAGGTCGTTTCCTTGGTACTGCTGCTAGGAGCTGCCACTGTAAAAACAGCAAGCAAAATCGCGTGAAGGTGGCTCAAACTTCGATCACATGACCACAACAGTGTTAATTATAAGCACGCATGCGCAGAACGCAGTATGACATATATATAAGATATGTTAAGGCTAAATGCGGATAATTTTTTTCCCCTCGTACATACATAAATATGCGCTACTCATTCAGACACACATCCATACAGATACTCTCGCACACATAGGCACACAATTATGAGGGTGATTCAAAAAAGTAATCCATTTTGTTTAGGACAGGTATAATTACCAATACAGGAACATATCTATACATTAAAAAATGGTCCTCTGTGGATCACATCCCTACTTTTCCACATAATGTTTACCTCTCAAACTCTTTCATGGGGCCGAAGAGATGATAGTCTGAAGGAAAACATTATTCAGTGACGAGGAAGTGAAATCTGTAGTGAAGAAGTGGCTCAAAGAACAGTCACAGAATCGCAGGATACATGCTCTCATTCGAAGGAACATTGATATTGAGAGAAATGGTGACTATGTGAAGAAGTAACGATGTGATCCACAGAGGACCAGTTTCATTTTGATGTATGATACATGTTCTTGTGTTGGTAATTATACCATCTAAACAAAATGGCATTACTTTTTGACTCACCCTCGTACATATAGTCTACGCTTTACGCATAAATACTCATATAGACACGCTCGTGCTTACATATATAAGCATTATTGTATCTAATATGTGCACCCAGGGAAAGAAGAGCTTATAATATCACACCTTTATAGAAGAGCTTATAGTATCACACCTTCACTTCGCGAACTGCTGATGCTAGTCTTATTGCAAATTACACTACCAAAAAGTAACAATTTTTTTCCTAAAAAAATAACATAAGTGAGCTTGCTACTTCACAAAATTGAATTTGCAATTTTTCCATTTAAGTTTTTTTTTTTTGTAAAGTTATATATTCATTTTTATTGCTATATGCATTGCTATTAATTCACAAAATTTCAAGATAGAACTAGAAGTCAATGACAATTCATTTTATAGAAAATTCGTGAAATTATGATGTATCCTGTGGGGATTAAAATAAAATAGAATTAAAAAAAAAAACTCCCATGAGCTACACCGGAAGAACCCCTCGACCATGTGCGGGGAAAATGGATCCACATCCGACCCCCAAGAGAATCTCCGGCCATTCGAGTTTAGGCCTTAACTAGGGCAAGATAACTACTATCCTCCAGGGATAAATTTTCTTGCCACGTGTGGCTATGACCGCGGATAAAGCATAATCATAAATACCTTCGTCTTTGTCTCTTTTTTATCTTCTTTCCTTGTATTCCTTTCAACGCGACCACCAAATAAGATAGGGTTAAAAGTAAACCCTAGGAACACGCACAAAGATAACCAGCTACCTTTTAAACCCTAAAACATGAACCTCTTGCCACCCTATAATTCTGTGCAATTTTCACGGGTAAAGCTAATCAAATATAATATAATGTTCTTAATATTATAATATTCTGTTTAACAATAAAAGATTAGACAGTGAAAGATGCACTGATTAATGGCTTATATAGAAAAGGTTGGTTGCGTTGGTTGGGTTTTACGGCCTGTCAACCCTTGTTGGGTTATCTTAAGCTGATGACATTCTTTTTTTATTCATTCTTGTTGGGCTATCTCTTTTTAAAAACACTTTTAATACCCATTTTTAAAAATCTATTTTAACCCAGAGATGAGACCTATGACCACTCTGGGTTAGGGTGGACATGGGAGTAATGTCGATAAAGGGTACTCCACATTATCCATAGTTTCAGAATTGGACTTCACCATATCTATATCTCTTATGTGCTTAGAAGCTGGACTGAGGCGTATATATCGCTGCCGTATGACGTTAAAAAGCACCTAATGGTGAAGTTTCCAATTCTGTAAACTATGGGATATGTGGGGTGAAATACTCCTACACATTACTCCCATCCATCTCTCAATCTCCTAATGGTCATAGGGTCTCATCTCTGGCGTTAATAGATTTTAAAAAAAATGGCGTATTAAAAGTGTTGTTAAAAAATTGAGTACCAACAAGAATGAATAAAACAGAATGTATCACTCAAGCATAACCCACAAAGGGTGACAGGCCGCTAAAACCCAACCAACCCAACCAACCTTTTCATATAAGCCCATTAATTTCCAGTGGCATCTTCACTCACATTATTGTCTAAACAGAATATTATAATATTAAGAACATTATATTATATTTGTTAGCTGTACCCGTGAAAATTGCACAGAATTATTAGGTTGGCAAGAGGTTTCAGTAGGGTTTTAAAAGGTAGCTGGTTATTTTGCGTGCGTGTTCCTAGGGTTTTACTTTTAACCCATCTTATTGGTGTCGCGTTGAAAGGAATACAAGGAAAGAAGATAAAAAAAGAGACAAAGACGAATAGGTAGTTTATGATTAGGCTTTATCCGCGGGTCAAGCCAACACGTGGCAAGAAATTATCCCTGCGCCGTAGTAGTGTCTTGCCCCTAGTTAAGCCCTAAACTCGAATCTCATATACTCTGGTCGTATGTGGATCCATTTTCCCGCACAGGTCGAGGTTCTTCCGGGTAGCGCTCATGGAGTTTTAATTCTAATTTTAAATCCCCACAGGATACATCAATATCTATCTAATTTCTTATAAAAATGAATTGTCTAATCTCTATTTCTTCTTGAAATTGGTGAATAATTAGCAATGCATATAGCGCAAAAAAATGAAATAAAATATAACTTTACAAAAAAAAAAAAAACTTAAAGGAAAAATTGCAAATTTCAATTTTGTTGATATATCTAACCATCAATTAAAAAAATTACTTAGGAGGGTGATTCAATTTGCCAATAAGGACTAGCATCAGCCAGTTTCGCGAAGTTTGAAGGTGTGATACTATTAAGCTCTCTATAAGGTGTGATATTCTAAGCTCTTCTTTTCCCTGGGTGCACATATTTTTAGATACAATAATGCATATATATGTAAGCACGAGCGCATGTCTATATGTATTATTGCGCTAAAGGCGTAGGACTATATTACGAGGGTGCATCAAAAGTAATGCCATTTGTTTTAAGACTGGATAATTACCAACACAAAACATTGTATCAACATCAAAATGAAACTGGTCCTCTGTGGATCACAATCCGTTACTTACTTCACATAGCTCACCATTTCTCTCAATATCAATGTTCCACTACTATATAGGAGCATGATATCCCTGCCCCGTATATAATTCTGTTGACTGTTTCTTTGAGCCAACTTCTTCACTACAGATTTCACTTTCCTCGTCACTGGAATAATGTTTTTCCTTCAGACTATTCACTCTTCGGCCCCATGAAAGAAGTTTTGAGAGGTAAACATTATGGAAAAGTTAGGGATGTGATGTCACAGAGGACCATTTAATGTATTGATACATGTTTCCTGTATTGTAATTATACCTGTCCTAAACAAAATGGCATTACTGAATTCATCCCTCATAATTGGTGTTGCCTATGTGTGCGAGAGTACTGTATGGATGTGGTCTGAATGAGAGCGCATATTATATGTACGAGGCAAAGAAAAAAAATTATACCGCACTTCGACCTTAACATATCTTTATTATTGTCATACTTGCGTTCTGCGCATGTCGGCTTATTTAATTAACACTGTTGTGGTCATTGTGATCGATTTTGAGCCACCTCACGCGATTTTGCTTGCTCTCTGTTTTTCACAGTGCAGCTCCACTAGCAGCATGCCTACAACGTAAACGACCCCTGATATCTATCGTCTGAAGGAGTTGAAATTCGCGGAGGCTTAGCACAATACGGGCAGAACACTTACGCGTAGGTAATGTTATGAGTGGTTAGTTAAAGAAGTTAAAGGTGTCGTACGTGCCCCAAGAATCTACATAAGAGGGAGCAGGACGCTTCGTCAACAACTCCACCACTGATGAGAAAATTCAGTACAGTATCTCTGTGTGGATTAACAATGTATGTAGGACATACTACGTCTCTCAGGCTTGCAAATATCAAAACGACAGCAAAAAAACCTACTTCAGTCAGTCTGTTGCGGATCTGCCAGGGGCAATGACCGATCGGTCTATTACGCTAGCGGGCGGTCGGAGAGGCCCCCTACCGATCAATCGACACAAGACATTCGTGTCATGTCAAGCCCTAGCTTTCCTATTTGAAATGTCCCAATCCTATTGTCCTTGTATGCCAACCCCAGCCCTTTTTTATCATTAGGAGAAGAGAGAAGAGAGTGAGAGAGAGAGAGAGAGAGAAGAGAGAGAGAGAGAGAGCTAATGGGTATCCGTGCTGTCAGCGCAACCAGATGATGGTGATATTAAAATCTGAAAATGTAATAGAACAATTATTCATTCAGACTTATTTTTTTAATAACCTGTTTTTTCTTACTTAGTTGATTTTTACGCAAAATTAGACAATCAGCTGATCCCATAAGAAGAAAAAAATCGCTACCTTGTAAGTTACATGGCAGCACTACTCAGAAACTTGTCTTTAGGTGCGGAAGAGAAGCGTTGTTTTTAGCGGATCAATATGTATGCCAACCCTGACCAAAACAGCAACAAACAAATAAAAAGATACGGCGTCTTTAAATAGAAAGATGTTGAGAAACATGTTTCATTTTCACCTATCTTTTTTCTCATAAAACTGTTTTTTTTTTTGGGGCGGATAAATTTTTTAGTTAGTTATTTTAATAATGAGTTGAGTTTTTAAGAAAATTAAAACAACCAGCTAACCCCCATTAAAGGAAAAAAAATTCGTTACTTTTGTTAAAATCACATAACAAGAACTCAGAAACTTGTCATTCCAGTGGCAAGAAATCGGTTGTTTTAGCGACACAATGTATGCAAAACCCTGACCGAACAGCAAACAAACAAAAAAAAGAATTATCTTTAAATAGAATAATGATATGAGAAATAGTTTCTTTTCACCCTTTCTTTGTTTTGTTTTTTCTTGTGTACGTTATGAAATTGAAGTGTTATTATCAACGTCTAATCTAGTTATGTAGTAGCCTGAATCCATAATGTTCAGAGCATACTTATGCTGTAATGTAATATTCTTTTTCTTGTTCATGTATTTTCATCCTTTCTTGTGCACGTTGCAAATTTAAGGTATCTTCTTAATTCTAATCTCTCACGTGGCAGACAGATTACTCCAATTGTTTTAGAGCTTCATGCACTTTTAAGTCAAAACATTATGACCGCGAACATGTTGAAATATGACAAATACTTTGGTTTTTTTCCTTCTTTCTGACCAAATATCTCTATCAGTTTCTTTTCTTTCTTAAACCAACCATATCTTAATGTCTTCTTTCTTTATTGACCAATAACTCTCCATGTTCTTTCTTTCTTTCTTTCTTTCTTACTTTCTTCTTACTTTCTTCTAATTTCTTTCTTAATTAATATTTATTATGTCCTTCTTTCTTCTTTCTTTCTTTCTTAACCACATTTCTAATTTCTTTCTTTCTTTCTTTCTTAAATCAACATTTCTTTCTTTCATTAAAAAACATTTCCATAATGTCTTCTTTTCTTTCTTTCTTTCCTTCTTTCTTAATCAACATTTCTTCGTTCTTTCTCTCTTTCTTTCTTTCTTTTCTTTCTTCTTAACTAACATTTCTTAATGTTCTTTCTTTCTTTCTTTCTTTCTTCTTCTTCCTTAATCAACATTCTTAAGTTCTTTCTTTCTTTCTTTCTGCTTTCTTAATCAACATTTCTTCTTATTTATTTATTTCTAACCAACATTTCTATGTTTTTCTTTTCTTCCTTCTTTCCTTTCTTTCCTTAATCAACATTTCTTATATGTCTTTCATTCTTTCCTTCTTTCTTAATCAAACATTCTTTCTCTTCTTTCTTTTCTTTCTTTCTTTATTAACCAACATTTCTAATGTTCTCCTTTCTTACTTTTCTTCTTTTCTTTTCTTTCTTGCTTCTTAATCAACATTCTTTCTTTCTTTCCTTTCTTTCTTTCTTTCTTTCTTAATAACATTTCTCTTTCGTTCTTTTCTTCTTTCCTTAATTAGCATTTCTTAACTTAATTAGATTTTTAACTTAATTAGCATTCTTCACTCTTAATCAACCAATTTCTTTCTTCTTCTTTCTTCTTTTCTTTTTTCTTAATCACATTTCTTAATGTTGTTTTTTTTTCTTTCTTTCTTAATCAATTCTTAATGTTGTTTTTGCTTCTTTCTTCTTTCTTCTTCTTTCTTCTTTCTTTCTTTCTTTCGTCTAATCTAAACATTTCTTTCTTTCTTTCTTAATCAACATTTTCCTCTTAATGTTTCTTTCTTCTTTCTTTTTTCTATTTTTCTTTCTTCTTACTCAACATTTCTAAATGTTCTTTCTTCTTCTTCTTTCTTAATCAACATGTTAATGTACTTTCTTTCTTTCTTCTTTCTTTCTTTCTATTTTTCTTGCTTCTTAATCAAACATTCTTAATGTTCTTTTCTTCTTTCTTTCTTTTATTCTTTCTTCTTTCTTAATCAACATTTCTTAATTTTCTCTTTCTTCTTCTTTCTTTCTTTCTTAATCAACATGTTTTTAATGCTTCTTTCCTTTCTTTCTTTCTAAAAGAAACATGATCTTCATGTTCCATTTTCCTCTTTTGGCACTTTTTTCTGTTCAAAATTTTGCGCCATTAGCAGCAGACAATCCTGGAGCGAAAAAAAACTTCTTTCCTTTCTTGCTTGGTATTTCCTTTTCAGGCGTACCTGTTATGCATGAGTCAAAAGGAAGAGAGTTCTATTAAATTCAACTTTTTCAATTCCACTTCTACCACACTCCTCCATCTTGAAAATGCCTCTCTGTCGTTTTCTTTCAGAAAAAAATCTTATACTTACATTGAGTAAGGAGAAACTTAGAAGCTTTTCTGTTTTCTTCTGAAGCCAATTCTCGGTTTCTCTTTTTCTACTGAAGAAATCAATTAAACTAACACTTAGTTAAATTTTATAAATTTTACACCGTTCCTTGAAGACTGGTGGGGCTTTTGAGAAACCCCGATTTGGACCTGGGGAGTAATGGTGATGAAGGTGTACTCCACATTCCCCAGACCTCCAGAACTAGAACTTCACCAATCAGATAGAGTTTAACGTCATACCGAGGGACATGGAAGACCCTACAAGCCACCGCCTTGTAGCAAATATATGATAAAAGGTAGCTTGCCCATCAAGCGGCAATGAGAGCGTCAGCACAAACAACATATACTTAGAGTCGCTTTGGGCTGAACTCGATCCAACCGTGTCCAGCCGGATTAAATCAGAGGGAGACCTCTCCAAAGACCGCCACTCCAACCTACAGAGTGGAATGAACCCAAGTGGCGGAGTGCTGCCACATTGATGGAGTGCGTAGTACACAGGATTCCGTCATATAAGTGTTTTTGTTTTTGGTGTTAATTAATTTTAATTTAATTAACAAGTGAATGCTGCCCTGTTTTTGCCGCTTTGAATGAAACTATAATATTAAGCGTGACACGTGAAGATGCACAGATATCCAACTCTCACTCGATCCGCCCTCTCATGTAGAGTATGGACCGGTATATACCGCTCAGAATACGGTTAAACTTATCTGTACGTAAACAATCCTCTGTATACTTTTGATGTACGAGGTACTATGTTACGTTATGAGCCTATTTTAATGAAAGCCATCGGCGGTTCAATTAGGAAGGTATCTATTTGCGCACACAGGCCAAGTTATGAGTGTGAATACACTCGAATGAAATCCTATGAATTTAAAATATGTAATTTTTCTGATAGGAGCTCGGCCTTCGTGCACATACTTTAAAGGGTCAATCATATTACCGCTACACGTAGATTAGTGAATGAATATTATCTTAGTTTCAGAAATACATTATTCAAACTGCTCTGCACAATATTATATATTTATTTAGAAAGATTAGGTATCTAGAAAGATTTCTAGAATCTTGATTGACTAAATAGGTGAGTAATATGCAGTTTAAGAACGATTTCAGACGAAATACTAAAATAAGACTAGTGATAATCCATATAATAAAGGAAACTATATATATATATAATATATATATATATGGTATGATGTATGTATTAATAGGTATCCATAAAGTAATTATACATATGGCTCAGGTGTCATAGTAATACCGATGAAATGAAGCGCTACAAAGGTAGGAATTAATTACATTTATTACAGGCTATGTTAGACTCAATAAGACTATAAAGTAACCTAAGGAATACTCTTTTATGACCTAGTATGAATTCAGTAATTCAATTTTATATAGATCTGGCTATGTGATTAGCGGCACTTACAGATACAGTCTGAGAGCAATAACTCTATCAGTAGGTATTATATAAAATAATGGATAATCGATACATGTGCAATATTTTATACAAATAATTAATACACTATATTAATTTTAGGGATAAATATATTTTAAGCATGAAACTTATATATATATATATAAAAATTATTGTTTTCGCACAGTACAGATTCTATTTAACTTACAAAATGCTAGGTTATTAGAGAAATTTGGCTTTATGAAAACTCAATAAGCCAGTCTTATCTAACAGTGAGTAGTCCTTAATATTAATTCAATGATAATGTTTAATTGGAGTACCTACTGAATGAAACAGCGGGTCGCTTCTTGGTCATATGAGTATTTCTACTCGTTTCACAAGGACGAATAATGTAACTCAGAGCGAAGTTATTCTGCAGATTGAAAGTTGTAATGAATAATTATCAGGTTATTTGTTCCAACATATATAGAGTAAATTCATAATCGTGAGATTATTTTTACCAATAATATAACAGTTTCCTGATAAGCTATTATAGAGGAGATAAATTCTATTTGAGAATATTTGCCATGATAAATATTGCAAATATGGTTTGTGTTCTAATATCAGTTTCTAAGTTTTTGTTGGTCAATGTTTTAAGGAAAATTAAAAAATGATATTAGCGAAGAGATGTAAGATTTTTGTATAGATTTTTGTTATGAATAATTTTAATTATTCAGACTGTTCTTATCTTTGTGTATAAGCACCACCATTCAGGCGCACAATAACCTCAGGCTCTGTTCAGTTATTGTTTTTAAATACCTACAAATTAAATCATCTTCGATTGATTTACCCATGAATTCCAAATGGGTTTTGCATAGCTGAAATCATTTACCACTTACTTAAGGGTGCCCCATGCAATATAAATGGCACCAGATCTTATTATTACAAGAAATGCGGGATAGATATTTAAAAAATAAATAAATAAAAAACTTACTTATCTAAAACAATTTTCAAAAATTTTCTTTAATTGTCTGACCAGAGACATGAAATGAAAAAAGTATGTCTCAAAAGTGACATTAGCGAGTTTGCGATCTTTACTACCTCCGTCTTAAGACCAATTCATGAATTGTCTCTGCCCATTAAAATTCCTTAAGTGAAATAGGTTTGAAAATTTAAATTATACTATTAATTCAATAAGGGAGTATTTAGTTGTTGTATAGAAATAGAGTAATGATATTTTTTATAAATGTTTAAATTTAAAGTGAATAAGAAATTAATTGAATTTAAATTATATAGTAAGTTAATGGAGACATCTCCAATATATTTTTTCAAAAAGCAATTATTTTTTTAAATGCTAAAGATAGAGTGAACTATATTATAAAGTTTGATTGAACTTAGATTAGAAGAGAGAGTTTATTATAGTAAGGTATCTTGGAGATTTAAAAAACACCTGAACAGATTCCTGGTGTACTGAATATTTTAGTAATTTGTGGTTCTAACCAATTTTATGTTTAATAAAGTATGAGGAACAAACCAGTCTGGAAATATCAATTCTATTCATATACTAACGACTTCGCAATCTCATATATAACATAC
>CM042146.1:92987749-93095249 GCA_023376005.1 Doryteuthis pealeii | reverse complement strand
CCGAGTTCAAATCCTGGACGAGGCTGTTTGTATTTCACAAAGAGCTAATACCCTTGGGAAAGGTATGCATCCAATTACTCTCCCTCTAGCTATGGGTAAATAGTAGAACAGACTGGACTCTTTAACCCTAACTAGGTAACCAGTTTAAGAGAAGGAAAACTCTGAATTCAATGGGCGCCGCCATTGTAATTCTGGACTTCGTACGTCGTATGAGACGGTCGATTCGTGTTACTCTTCTTACATGGCTCTGTGAACGTAGGATTTTTTGAACTACAAGGAATTATCAACTTCATGTCGAGTACTTTCTAAGGATTCATAAACCAGACATGACTGCTCCACCAGTGAAGATTTTTGTCAAACTGGAGACCAGTGAAGATTTTTGTCAAACTGGAAACCAGTGAAGATTTTCGTCAAACTGGAGAGCAGTGAGCATTTGCGGTTGAACCGTCGCCCCCTCCGCAAAATATACCCTGTTGTTGACGGTCCACAGGCCGGGATGCGATACAAGGTTTTTCTTAACGTGGGGAGCTTTTGAACAAACCGAAGCTCATAACATAGTGCAAAAATGTAGTTCCGATCGGCATTCCCTCTTTGGGGCGCCTCAGGTACTGGGCAATAAAC
Source organism: Doryteuthis pealeii (assembly GCA_023376005.1). Classification (NCBI taxonomy): domain Eukaryota; kingdom Metazoa; phylum Mollusca; class Cephalopoda; order Myopsida; family Loliginidae; genus Doryteuthis; species Doryteuthis pealeii. The sequence goes on along the minus strand of CM042146.1, from coordinate 93,094,628 downwards.
CTACCCCTCCCTTTTTAGATAAAAGGCAAGTGCTGCCTTGTAGAGGACGCCTCGATCTGAGATCACGCAATTAATTCTGCCATTACTTAGGGACTAAGAAGCCGAAATTCCTGAATCGGGAGTATAGTGGCAAAAATTAGGCAATATATTTCGATGTTATATCAACGCAAAAGTTTTTTTTTAGTTTAGGGCGATTTTTGCACCTCCATAAAGCTGCTCACCGGGTCAGCTGCCCCGGTGTGCCCTCCCTTTGTTCCGCTACTGAGAAAGATGAAAATGTCGGACCATATTACCTTTAGGCACCCCTTTTTGATTTCGATTAAGAAAGGACATGTTTTTCATTTACACCGTCAATATCCAGTTGTTTGTTAGCGGTTAGGGTTAGGGGTTAGGGTTAGGGGTTAGGGTTAGGGATTAGGGTTAGGGATTAGTTTTATGATTTAAAAAATCTAAAAATCGTCTGTTAAAACAACCGGATATTGACGGTGTAAATGGAAAACATGTCCTTTCTTAATCGAGATAAAAAAGGGGTGCCTAAAGGTCATATGGTCCAAAATGTCTGAGTGTCTTGAGGTTTTTTTTGTGCAGCTTTGTACGGCTTCAATCTAATTAACTGACAGGATGAATTACAAAATTGGCCGAAAAAATGTAAATTAAATTAAAATTCAATTTCTTTGAAACTGGGTAAAAACAGGGGAGATGATTGGTAAACTACGGGGGGCGGGGACGAATAGTGACGTCAGCGCCCATGTCCATGTAATGAGAATTTGAAGTGAACTCTCGTAAAATTGTTCCGTCTGAAAGAGGCGTGGAAACGTTTACTGGAACAAAGAGCAAGCAAAGATAAAAATACATTATTTTCTCTTTGATGTCTCCCAAATAAATCACGTACGTCTTTTACCAATTATCTCTTATTATAACGGACATTCGGTGTCTGTTTGTCTGTAACCGAAAGTACGTCACTGCTTACGTTACAATAACCCCAGGAATTGTGTAAGTTTATCAATGAGTATTTGATTTATCGTCAAAATCATTAATACATAGAATAAATCTTATTCATGAATGATGTTTCTAGGAAAATCTGAGTTAGATTTACCTAAAAACAGCCCATGATTTTAGTACGTTTAAAATCCTGAAATGTGTCTAATATATCACTAAGAAAAAAAGTTTACATAATTGTGTCACATCCTAACCTAGAAGGTCTTGGCAAATACCAAGAATGACTGTTTTCAGTCAGCCTAGGCCGCTGGGCAAAATAACAGCATGATCCGATGGGATTCACACATTTTTTAAGGGCCAGAGGAGTGTTGTATGTCATGAACTGCTCAGCCACCAGGGTTCTATCCTTAAACATCACGGATCGCCACCAACGAGAAACAGGTGACTCCACTAGGGGGGGGGTCTTACTCCTCTGCAGAGGTGCAGTCGGTGTATTCTAAAGCCCCAGTCGACAAGGCTGGTAAAATCAGGAGCAATACCCTGATGTATTCAACAATGGTCAAAGTAACTGAATTATTTTTTCATGATTCATTATGAAATTCGACTTTTAGTCGTGGGTTGTATTGGATGGGTACAATGATTCCTCCACTCTAAACTGGGACATGTCAGGGTAAGCCAAATAAATACGTCGACTCAAACCTGGTAGAAGTGATCAATTTTTTTCCATACTGAACAAGGCCGAAGATAAATAGAACTGGAATGTTGTGATTGTAGTAAAAACAGAACCAGTGGCTTAGACTTTTAGGAAAGCTTTATTACACTTAACTCTGACTATGATCTGACTGACGTTTTTTCAGAGTTCTACTTTTTATAAATCTCAGATTTCCAAGGGGAGGGAATTAAGGTGGATTATTAGTACAGTGATGATAGCATAAAGAAATGAAATAAATAATCTGTACAATTCTTGGAATTATTTCGGAGTGAAAATTGATATAAGCCCTAGCCTATTTTGGGGGGAAACTGTAGGAATTTGTAGGGACTGTTATAAGAAATACTAAATTAGCCAACCACGGTGCTTCTGGTGGTTACGTGTGGCTGGCTATAAAAGAAGAGGTTCCCAAGAATTCGGCCTCTTTTGCCACTAGCAGTCCTAAGACCGCATTGTTAGAATCCCCTGAAGGCGTCGATTCGGTAGCCAGTCCACCACCTAGGAGCTGAGAACGGCATACGCACACTACTACGAACTTTCAACAGGGCCTGAACAAGTTACGAGCAAAAAACCTAACAACAGTGTCTGCTAAGTTCCGCCTAAGGCCGAAGATAGACAGAACTGTAATGTTTGTGATGATAACACAAAAAATGAAATAAATAATCTGTACAATTCTTTGAATTGTTTAGAACATTCCAGATGAAAGGAATGTCATTTTGATGAATACAAAAAGTATGACATAGCTGGCCAGTCGATATTTATGTCATTTCTGCATGACTGAACAAGAAATGCAGAAAGCATGATTGAGAGAAAAAGATAAATAAATAAAAAGAAAAATAAAAAAAAAAAAGAAAAAGAAAAAGAACAGTAAAGACAAAAATAATGAGCAACGGGTTGTGAAAGTAGAACAAAATAAGAAACTAGATAAATAAAAAGAAAAGAAAAAGAGAGATATAAAGGAGAATAAGAAAGAAAAAAAGAAAAGAAGAAAGAAAATGACTGAATGGATTGTTTGAAGAAACAACAACAACAAAAAGGAGAAATAAGAAAAGAAAAAATGAAAGATAAAGTGAGAAGGAAAAAAAAGACAAAATTTACAAAAAAAAAAAGAATTTAAAAAAATTTAAAAGAAATAAGAAAAGAAAAGTGAGAAACCTTGAAGAAAAAGAGAAAAAAGAAAAGCAAACAGAAAAGAAAAGTGAGAAATGGGGAAAAAAAAGAGAAAAAAGAAGAAAGGAGAAGGAAAAAAGCCCCGCCTCTCTAAAAAAAGGCGGAGAAATCAAAAATTTTAAAAACAATGAAAGAAATAAGAAAAGAAGAAAGAAAAAAACAAAACAAAAAAAATAAGAAAAACAGGTTGTGTTCGGCAAAAAAAAAAAAAAAAAATGGGGAAAAAGAAAAAAGAAAAAAAGGAAAGAGAAAAAACGAGCAAAAAAAAATGAGTGGTTGGATTGAAAAGAGAAATCAAAGACAGATTTCCTGTACTTGCCCATCTATCTTTCCCTCAACCCGATGTAGTCGTCCTGTGTCCTTAGCAGAGAAACAGCCCCAAATCATAATGTTTTCCACCACCATGCTTAATCGGTTGGGATGGTGTTCTTGGGGTCCAAGTCAACTTCTTTTTTTCCTCCAACTCGGCGAGTCGAGTTAATGACAAAAAGCTCAATCTAATCTCATCTGACCACAGCACTTTCTCTCAACCCTCCTCAGAATCATTCAGGTGTTCAATTGGTAACTTCAGACGTGCCTTTTCCATGTGCCTTCTTGGGTAGAAGGGATCTTGCGGGCACTACATGATTTTAGTCCAATACGAAATCATGTTTGGAGGAGAAAAAGGTTGACTTGGATCCTGAGAACAGCCAGCCCAACTATTAAGCATGGTGGTGGAAACATTATGCTTTAGGGCTGTTTATTTGCTAAGGGGACAGGACGACTAAATCGGATCGAGGGAAAGATGGATGTGGCCAAGTACAGGGGCATCTTGAGTGAAAACCTCATTGCCTCAGCAAGAAACTGAAGATGGGTCATGGTTGGGTATTCCAGCATGAAACGATCAAAAGCATATGGCTAAGGCAACAAAAGAGTGGCTCAAGAAGAAGCCCATTAAGGTAATGAAGTAGTCTAGTCAGTCTCCGGACCGTATGATTTAGAGAATCCGTGGAGGGAGCTGAAGCTTCGAGTTTCCAAACAACCTACAAACCTTAAGGATTTGGAGATCTGCAAATACGAATAGGCCAAAAATCACCTGGAATCTCTAAAACTTGGTAACCAACTACAGGAAACGCCTGGCTGCTGTGCTTGACAACAAGGGTTTCTACACCAAGTACTAAGTTTATATTTGCTATGGAGTGAAATACTTATTTTTTTCAATAAAAGACAAATAAATGTTAAAAATTGATATAATGTGATTTTCTAATTTTTTTAAATATTCTATCTCTCACTTTCAAGACGGATCTACCCCTGAAAATTATAGACCGTTTCTATTTTTGTAAGGTGGCAAATTCAGAAAACCAACAGGGGATAAAATACTTATTTTCCCACTACTATATATATATATATATATAATATATATATATATATATATATATATATATTATATGGGTGCTATATTTTTAAGTAGCCAGTGTTCAATATCATTGATAGAGCGTTTATATTAGAGTTAAGGTAGCATGGACATGGAGTCAATACCTGGTTACTGACAATTTTCTCGCCTATACGATCTTCCGACCACTTTCAATATTGGTCTGAAGATCATATAGGTCACGCTACCTTAACTCATATATATATTATAATATATATATATATATATATATATATATATATATATATATATATATGAGTAATGTGTGTGTGTGGGTGTGTGTGTGTGTTCCTTTGGGTACTAAAGACCCCGATCTCCGTTCACCTGTATGATCGCATCCATCTAGAATTATATATATATATATATATATATTATATATATATATATATATATTCTGAAACATATTGAAAGTGGCCTATGATTCATCTGTACAAGCCACGCCCATTAAGTCCAATATAACAATTATTGATAATTCACGCTTCAGCAACGTAATTGATTGACAGCTGAGGACAGTCTTCACTTGATTCATCTCCTGACCTAAAAGCAGACGTTAACGTGGGAAATGTTAACTGAAAACTAATTCCTTCTCATCGTACGCTGTCAATGCTAACTCGAAATTATCATTGTCCAATAATTACGGGCTCAAACGAACCATACCGACAAGATGGCGCCCAACCCCGCTCACAAAATTTACTTCCTTGACATACATTATATAAAAAAGCATGACACATCAAAATTAAGTCTGGGATTAAGTAAGTCGTCGGGGTGGTCTAAAGTCGGTATCAGCCAGACAACGCGGAGTCTATCCCCTTTTCACTAGCGCTAGACAAGGAGATTGTTTTTGGCGTTTGAGGTGTAGCGCCACACCTACCATCAGCTCTTTACTTTTACCGCACAGATCCCTGTGCTACTCATACGCTGAGTTGGCGAGGGCCGTTATCGAACCAGGAACCTTTGTGGTTCCAAGCCGGACACTCTTACCGACTAAGCTAAACTGGCCCTAAAGCCTGGGATTAAAATGTAGTATTTTGTCCTTTTTTGTATAACAGATAGACTTAGCCTATCATTTTTGTAAGTTAGTGTAAAACGTAATGTTGGCGGTGTGGCCCTTTGTCGGTATCAGCCGGACAGTCAGGGAATCTATCTCCTTTTTTCGCTAGCGCTAGACCAGGGAGATTGTTTTTTTTTTTGCTTATGCGGAGCGTCACACATACCCTTCAGCTTTCTACTTTATCGCACAGATCAGATTACCCAATCTGTGCTAATCGAACCAGGAATCTTGTGATTCATATGCAGGTGCTCTATCGGCTGAGCTAAAACGTTTGAAAAAACAATGGTAAATCATCGTGGAAAATTACAGTTCGTAAACGTTCGATTGGCACAGTCTTGAATTCGGAGTCATTTAGAGCAGGAGGGTGGGCTCACTGGTTTAGAGAGTCACGTGATCAGGAGACTCTGGGGAGAGTAGGATTAGAATTTAATTAGTTAGGATCAGAGAACCCTTCTGGGCAGATGTGTATTCTGTTCTTTGCTTCTCCGCGGCGGTAAAGAAATGCATCGGGAGTCACTTATCCCCTTAGCTTTCCCTTGCTCGCTTTCTTTTTCTTTCTTTCTTTTACTTTCTTTCTTATTATATTTGTTCTGTGTAGCATGTGCTTTTTCTCCCTTTCTTTCTTTATAATAAATACGGAATGGTCCATTGTTTAGCTGAGGTGACGACAGAAATAAGAATTCGGCGGATAAGCAGGATTTACGTTTTTGCATTTTAATCTTGAACGGACTCATTTTTAAACCTGAGTCTGTTGCAAGATGATAACGGTCGTACTTTTAAAGGAACACGAGTATTAATATATAGATAATAATCCTTTTGCTTCTTTTAAATTTAACAATTGCTTTATATATATATATATATATATATATATATATATGGAACCCGCACAAGCACCTGCTCTACATTTCACCTGAACAACCGTGAGTTATAACCCCCAAATATAGGAAGCAAACTAACATATATAAACCGCATCATTATGTGCGTAATTTTCAAAAAAATAGTGTAATAAACATTAAAGAGAGAGAGAGAGAGAGAGAGAGAGAGAGAGAGAGAGAGAGAGAGAGAGAGAGAGAGAGAGAGAGAGAACGTTACCTGTATTTTCTAATTAAGAGTTGTGAAAAGTTTACGAGATTTTTAATTATGTCTAACAAGTCTTGAGTGTTTCAATATTTCCAAAATGAAAAAGTTAATGTTTTTCTTTTGTCTCTTTTTTTCTTTTGGTAAATCATCATCATCATCATCAAGGCGTGCCGACTACACGCATTTCTATGATTTCTCTCTCTCTCTCTCTCTCTCTCTCTCTCTCCTTACACACACACACACACACACACAACACACACACACCATCTGTGCTATCGGCCATCGCTCCTGGTAAGTCATGTAGACAGCACCCAGTGTTCGTATAGAGCAGGTGAACGTAAAGCTTTTTGCAGGTAGACCAACATTATTTTATGTTTATGTAGCCTTGCTGCTGTTGGCAGAACCGTTTTCATTGAGACTGCTATTTGAAAAATTATGTATGGTTCATTGTGAGGAAGTCAACGAACCTGGTCAGTGCTGAGAGCTGGAGTTTGGCTAGCTGATCATCACTAGTGCATACTCGCGGCTCGACAAGCAGCTGTTGATAACACCATAAACTGCCAGCCTCCCAGAGACCTCCCTTTTTTGTTCATTCAATGATGAACTAGGAGTGAATGCAAAGACTAGTTCATTATTAATTACTGGTGTTGGGATTATCTTCCCTTTGACTGGAAGAGTTATCTCTCCGCTGGGTTTCCGAACCGACCACCAGGTGACCTCTGGTATTTAAGCACGGGTTTTGAAACTGCCTGCCTCTTTTCTACCTCTTCTTGTACGTACCCACATGGTTAGACACATTGTCACACCTTCTCGGTGAGGGCTTCTGCCCCCCCGCCATCACTAGTTAAGTGATTTTGGAATGTATGGACTCTCCAGTCCTTTAATTTTACTATTGTGTACATTCTTATTGTACCTGTATGTCTTATTCATGTGCCTTACATATATTTCATTGTTACTGTATTTTATGTCTTATTTCTGTGTTATTAAATATATAAAAAATGTCATGTCCACACAGCGTGTCGGAGTTGTATCTTTCAATAATAACCTTGAATCTTACACTGGCTTTGATTTCTATACATCATTAAAAGTCACTGATGGAATGAGCAATTTGTTTAAACCTCTCCACCATAAGCAGGTTGCGACACAAGGTTAATTTTTAAGTAGAGTACAGCTGGTTTAGGTTCAGAGTTTTCCTTTTCCTATACCAGTTGCTTTACCAAACATAAATAGTCTAGTCTTCCCTACTATTTATTCATAGTTGGGTGGGTGGGGAGAGAAGAGATTGATTCATGTCTTTCCAAAAGGGCATTAGCACGAAGTGGTTTGAACTTTTTCGCCGAGTCCATTTCTCACGACGATAACCGTTATGTTATAGATGTGCGGGGTGTAGCGGCTAGAGTAGTAGGGAAATGGATTCATTGACCAGAGTTCAAATCCTGGACGAGGTTGTTTACATAGCACTAATACCCTTGGAAAAAGTATAAATCCAACTACTCACCCTCTAGCTATGGGTAAATAGTAGGACAGACGGACTCTTTAACCTTGGCTAGGTAACCAGTCTAGGAGAAGGAAAACTCTGAATTCAAACCTGTTAAACTCCGCTTAAGAAATTGATTGACTTTGTGTCACATCCTGCTCGTGCGGAGGGGTTGGCAAATATATATAACCGTTATGTTATAAGTGCTTTCAATTAAATAATGTAGTTTTATCATAGCAAGTTCTAGTTGATAAGAAAATCTATTCACTTTTCAGAAATTATTCCACTATTTCCTATTAACAAAAACAAATGAATAAAATAAATAAATAAAATAAAACAAAATGAAAGGGTTTTATAATATGCTTGAAGCATTGTGTTTATATTGGTTTGATGGTTAGTTTTGAAGGCTATCACAATGCAAGTGTAAAGAAAACTAAGGTAACTATGATGTTATTTGTTTACCTTGATTTATTCTTAATATTTCGAGATTCATTTTCTCCAAGCTAAGTCTGGAGCTGTTAGCTTGCTTATGATTTGTTATTCTGTTGTATGCCTGGTGGTATCTTCCAAATTCTCTGCGTTGTGTGTAAGTCTCTGTGTGACTTTTTATGGGTGTTAAATAAATAAACAATTATATATATATATATATATATTATATATATATATATTACCAACCCCTCCGCACTAGCAGGATGTGACACAAGGCAAATTTCTTAAGCAGAGTTCAACAGGTTTGAATTCAGTTTTCCTTCTCCTAGACCGGTTGCCTAACCAAGGTTAAAAGTCCAGTCTGCCCTACTATTTATCCATAGTTGGAGGAGAGTATGATTCATACCTTTTCCAAGGGTATTAGCGCTAAGTGAAATGCATTACTCTGTCACAACAATAGTGTAAACAACCAGGGAATTAAATTTGAACTCTGCTTAAAAATTTCCTTGTGGCTAGCACTGCTTACACTCATGTCCACAGAGACTTCAGAAATTTAAGATACCACCCATACAAGAATAAAATCATAGAAAGAACTTATTGGGAGAAGCTCAAAGGTAAACCAAAACATCTTAGCGCTGCAGTTTTTCTTTACACCCTTGCTCTTCAAACTAACCAAAATCAAACAAATAAACAAATGAATATTATAAAACCTTTCATTTTTTTTTTTTAATGTTTATATTTTATTCATTTGTTTTTTTGTTAATAGGTAGTGAATATTTCTGAAAAGTGAAAGATTTTTTTAATCAACTTAGCTTGCTATGTAAAACTACATTATTTAATTACTTAATAACAATAACGGTTATAATATATTTTCAATGAGCAGGATGTGAATCAAAAAGCAACTATTTCTAAGCGGAGTTTAAACAGGTTGTGAAATTCTTCCTTCTCCAGACGTTTGGTTATTACTGGCCGGTTAAAGAGGTCTGTCCACATATTTACCTACGAAAGGTGTGAGTAGTTGGAAACTTATACCAAGGGTATTAGTGCTAAATGTAAACAAATATTTGAAAGCCCCAAATGAACCATTTTCTACTACTTCCTGCCGCCACTTGCACACTATAAATAACCGGTAAGATGTGAAAATGCTGGCGAAAGAAAGGTTGAACTCATATGTCGATCTTTTTGGACATAATCAATCTCTTCTCTCCAGCACGCGCAACATGTTCGTTGGGAACGGAAGACCTAGACTATTTAAGCAACATAGGAAGGTCGTCTGAACCCTAAATGTCTCTTAAAAATTAATTCTGCCAACAGCAGCAAGGCTACTGTGTTTGCATCTGACATGCTCATTCCATCAGTGACTTTTAATGATGTATAGAAATCAAAGCCAGTGTAAGATTCAAGGTTATTATTGAAACATGCTGTGTGGACATGACATTTTATATATTTGATAGCATAAAATACAGTAACAATGAAATACATGTAAGGCACATGAATAAGACATACAGGTACAATAAGAATGTACACAATAGTAAAATTAAAGGACTGGAGAGTCCATACATTCAAAATCACTTACTAGTGATGGGGGGGGGGACAGAAGCCCCTACCGAGAAGGGTGTGACAATGTGTCTAACCAATGTGGGTACGTACGAGAAGATGTAGAAAAGAGGCAGGCAGTTTCAAAACCTGCGCTTAAATATCAGAGGTCCCCTGGTGGTCGGTTCGGAAACCCAGCGGAGAGATAACTCTTCCAGTCAAAGGGAAGATAATCCCAACACCAGTAATTAATAATGAACTAGTCTTTGCATTCCCTCCTAGTTCATTATTGAATGAACAAAAAAGGGAGGTCTCTGGGAGGGTGGCAGTTTATGGTGTTATCAACAGCTGTTTGTCGAGCTGCGAGTATGCACTAGTGACGATCAGCTAGCCAACCTCCAACTGTCAGCGCTGACCAGGTTCGTTGACTTCCTCACAATGAACCATGCATAATTTTTCAAATAGCAGTCTCAATGAAAACGATTCTGCCAACAGCAGCAAGGCTACATAAACATAAAATAATGTTGGTCTACCTGCAAAAAGCTTACGTTCACCTGCTCTATACGGACACTGGGTGCTGTCTACATGACTTACCAGGAGCGATGGCCGATATGCACAGATGGTGTGTGTGTGTGTGTGTGTTAAGGAGAGAGAGAGAGAGAGAGAGAGAGAGAGAGAGAGAGAATCATAGAAATGCGTGTAGTCGGCACGCCTTGATGATGATGATGATGATTTACCAAAAGAAAAAAAGAGACAAAAGAAAAACATTAACTTTATTCATTTTGGAATATTGAAACACTCAAGACTTGTTAGACATAATTAAAATCTCGTAAATTTTCACAACTCTTAATTAGAAAAATACAGGTAACGCTCTCTCTCTCTCTCTCTCTCTCTCTCTCTCTCTCTCTCTCTCTCTCTCTCTCTCTTTAATGTTTATTACATATTTCTTGAAAATTACGCACATAATGATGCGGTTTATATATGTTAGTTTGCTTCCTATATTTGGGGGTTATAACTCACGGTGGTTTCAGGTGAAATGTGGAGCAGGTGCTTGTGCGGGTTCATATATATATATATATATATATATATATATATAAAGCAATTGTTAAATAAAAGAAGAAAAAAGGATTATTTATCTATATATTAATATTCGTGTTCCTTAAAAGTACGACCGTTATCATCTTGCAACAGACTCAGTTAAAAATGAGTCCGTTCAAAGATTAAATGAAAAACGTAAATCCTGCTTATCCGCCGAATTCTTATTTCTGTCGTCACCTCAGCTAAACAATGGACCATTCCGTATTTATTATAAAGAAAGAAAGGGGAGAAAAAGCACATGCTACACAGAAACAAATATATAGAAAGAAAGTAAGAAAGAAAAAAAAGAAAGCGAGCAAGGGAAAGCTAAGGGGATAAGTGACTCCCTGATGCATTCTTTACCGCCGCGGAGAAGCAAAGACAGAATACACATCTGCCCAGAAGGGTTCTCTGATCCTAACTAATTAAATTCTAATCCTACTCTCCCCAGAGTCTCCTGATCACGTGACTCTCTAAACCAGTGAGCCCACCTCCTGCTCTAAATGACTCCGAATTCAAGACTGTTGCCAATCGAACGTTTACGAACTGTAATTTTCCACGATGATTTACCATTGTTTTTTCAAACGGTTTAGCTCAGCCGATAGAGCACCGCATATGAATCACAAGATTCCTGGTTCGATTAGCACAGATTGGGTAATCTGATCTGTGCGATAAAGTAGAAAGCTGAAGGTATGTGTGACGCTCCGCATAAGCAAAAAAAAAACAATCTCCCTGGTCTAGCGCTAGCGAAAAGGAGATAGATTCCCTGACTGTCCGGCTGATACCGACAAAGGGCCACACCGCCAACATTACGTTTTTACACTAACTTACAAAAATGATAGGCTAAGTCTATCTGTTATACAACAAAAGGAACAAATACTACATTTTAATCCCAGGCTTTAGGGCCAGTTTAGCTTAGTCGGTAGAGTGTCCGGCTTGGAACCACAAGGTTCCTGGTTCGATAACGGCCCTCGCCAACTCAGCGTATGAGTAACACAGGGATCTGTGCGGTAAAAGTAAGAAGCTGATGGTAGGTGTGGCGCTACACCTCAAACGCCAAAAACAATCTCCTTGGTCTAGCGCTAGTGAAAAGGGGATAGACTCCCGCGTTGTCTGGCTGATACCGACTTTAGACCACCCCGACGACTTTACTTAATCCCAGACTTAATTTTGATGTGTCATGCTTTTTTTATATAAATGTATGTCAAGGAAGTAAATTTGTGAGCGGGGTTGGGCGCCATCTTGTCGGTATGGTTCGTTTGAGCCGTAATTATTGGACAATGATAATTTCGAGTTAGCATTGACAGCGTACGATGAGAAGGAATTAGTTTTCAGTAACATTTCCCACGTTAACGTCTGCTTTTAGGTCAGGAGATGAATCAAGTGAAGACTGTCCTCAGCTGTCAATCAATTACGTTGCTGAAGCGTGAATTATCAATAATTGTTATATTGGACTTAATGGGCGTGGCTTGTACAGATGAATCATAGGCCACTTTCAATATGTTTCAGAATATATATATATATATATATATATATATATATATATATATATTATAATCTTAGATGGATGAGATCATACAGGTGAACGGAGATCGGGGTCTTTAGTACCCAAAGGAACACACACACACACACACACACACACATATATATATATATATATATATATATATATATATATGAGTTAAGGTAGCGTGGACCTATATGATCTTCAGACCAATATTGAAGTGGTCGGAAGATCGTATAGGCGAGAAAATTGTCAGTAACCAGGTATTGACTCCATGTCCATGCTACCTTAACTCTAATATAAACGCTCTATCAATGATATTGAACACTGGCTACTTAAAAATATAGCACCCATATATATATATATATAATATATATATATATATATATAATATATATATATATATAGTGGGGAAAATAAGTATTTTATCCCCTGTTGGTTTTCTGAATTTGCCACCTTACAAAAATAGAAACGGTCTATAATTTTCAGGTTAGATCCGTCTTGAAAGTGAGAGATAGAATATTTTAAAAAATTAGAAAATCACATTATATCAATTTTTAACATTTATTTGTCTTTTATTGAAAAAATAAGTATTTCACTCCATAGCAAAATATAACTTAGTACTTGGTGTAGAAACCCTTGTTGTCAAGCACAGCGGCCAGGCGTTTTCTGTAGTTGGTTACCAAGTTTTTAGAGATCCCAGGGTGATTTTGGCCTATTCGTATTTGCAGATCTCTAAATCCTTAAGGTTTGTAGGTTGTTTGGAAACTCGAAGCTTCAGCTCCCTCCACGGATTCTCTAAATCATTACGGTCCGGAGACTGACTAGACTACTTCATTACCTTAATGGGCTTCTTCTTGAGCCACTCTTTTGTTGCCTTAGCCATATGCTTTTGATCGTTGTCATGCTGGAATACCCAACCATGACCCATCTTCAGTTTCTTGGCTGAGGCAATGAGGTTTTCACTCAAGATGCCCCTGTACTTGGCCCCATCCATCTTTCCCTCGACCCGATGTAGTCGTCCTGTCCCCATAGCAAATAAACAGCCCTAAAGCATAATGTTTCCACCACCATGCTTAATAGTTGGGCTGGTGTTCTCAGGATCCGAGTCAACCTTTTTCTCCTCCAAACATGATTTCGTATTGGACTAAAATCATGTAGTGCCCGCAAGATCCCTCTACCCAAGAAGGCACATGGAAAGGCACGTCTGAAGTTACCAATTGAACACCTGAATGATTCTGAGGAGGGTTTGGAGAAAGTGATGTGGTCAGATGAGATTAGATTGAGCTTTTTGTCATTAACTCGACTCGCCGAGTTTGGAGGAAAAAGAAGTTGACTTGGACCCCAAGAACACCATCCCAACCATTAAGCATGGTGGTGGAAACATTATTATTTGGGGCTGTTTTCTTTCTAAGGACACAGGACGACTACATTGGGTTGAGGGAAAGATAGATGGGGCCAAGTACAGGGAAATCTGTCTTTGATTTCTCTTTTCAATCCAACCACTCATTTTTTTTGCTCGTTTTTCTCTCTTTCTTTTTTCTTTTTTCTTTTTTCCCCATTTTTTTTTTTTTTTTTTTTTTGCCGAACACAACCTGTTTTCTTATTTTTTTTTTGTTTTGTTTTTTTCTTTCTTCTTTTCTTATTTCTTTTTCATTGTTTTTTAAATTTTTGATTTCTCCGCCTTTTTTAGAGGGCGGGGCTTTTTCTTCTCCTTATCTTTTTTCTCTTTTTTCCCCTATTTTCTCATTTTTTCTTTTCTGTTTGCTTTTCTTTTTCTCTTTTTTCTTCAAGGTTTCTCACTTTTTCTTTTCTTATTTCTTTTAATTTTTTTTAAATTTTTTTTTTTTTGTAAATTTTTTTTTTTTTTTTTCCTTCTCACTTTATCTTTTCATTTTTCTTTTCTTATTTCTCCTTTTTGTTGTTGTTCTTCTTCAAACAATCCATTCAGTCATTTTCTTTCTTTTTTTTTCTTTTTTTCTTTCTTATTCTCCTTATATCTCTCTTTTTCTTTTCTTTTTATTTTATCTAGTTTCTTATTTTTGTTCTACTTTCACAACCAGTTTGCTCATTATTTTGTCTTTGCTGTTTTTTCTTTTTCGTTTTTCTTTTTTTTTTCATTTTTATTTTTATTTATTTATCTTTTTCTCTCAATCATGCTTTCTGCATTTTCTTGTTCAGTCATGCAGAAATGACATAAATATCGACTGGCCAGCTATGTCATACTTTTTGTATTCATCAAAATGACATTTCCTTTCATCTGGAATGTTCTAAACAATTCAAAGAATTGTACAGATTATTTATTTCATTTTTTGTGTTATCATCACAACATTACAGTTCTGTCTATCTTCGGCCTTAGGCGGAACTTAGCAGACACTGTTGTTAGGTTTTGTTGCTCGTAACTTGTTCAGGCCCTGTTGAAAGTTCGTAGTAGTGTGCGTATGCCGTTCTCAGTTCCTAGGTGGTGGACTGGCTACCGAATCGACGCCTTCAGGGGATTCTAACAATGCGGTCTTAGGACTGCTAGTGGCAAAAGAGGCCGAATTCTTGGGAACTTCTTCTTTTATAGCCAGCCACACGTAACCACCAGAAGCACCGTGGTTGGCTAATTTAGTATTTCTTATAATAGTCCCCTATAAATTCCAACAGTTTCCCCCCAAAATAGGCTAGGGCTTATATCAATTTCACTCCGAAATAATTCCAAGAATTGTACAGATTATTTATTTCATTCTTTGTGCTATCATCACTGTACTAATAATCCGCCTTAATTCCCTCCCCTTGGAAATCTGAGATTTATAAAAGTAGAACTCTGAAAAAACGTCAGTCAGATCATAGTCAGAGTTAAGTGTAATAAAGCTTTCCTAAAAGTCTAAGCACTGGTTCTGTTTTTACTACAACCACAACATTCCAGTTCTATTTATCTTCGGCCTTGTTCAGTATGGAAAAAAATGATCACTTCTCCCAGGTTGAGTCGACGTATTTATTTGGTTTACCCTGACATGTCCAGTTTAGAGTGGAGGAATCACTGTACCCATCCAATACAACCCACGACTAAAAGTCGAACTTCATAATGAATCATGAAAAAATAATTCAGTTACTTTGACCATTGTTGAATACATCAGGGTATGCTCCTGATTTTACCAGCCTTGTCGACTGGGGCTTTAGAATACACCGACTGCACCTCTGCAGAGGAGTAAGACCCCCCCCTAGTGGAGTCACCTGTTTCTCGTTGGTGGTGATCTGTGATGTTTAAGGATAGAACCCTGGTGGCTGAGCAGTTCATGACATACAACACTCCTCTGGCCCTTAAAAAATGTGTGGATCCCATCGGATCATGCTGTTATTTTGCCCAGCGGCCTAGGCTGACTGAAAACAGTCATTCTTGGTATTTGCCAAGACCTTCTAGGTTAGGATGTGACACAATCATGTAAACTTTTTTTCTTAGTGATATATTTGACACATTTCAGGATTTTAAACGTACTAAAATCATGGGCTGTTTTTAGGTAAATCTCACTGAGATTTTCCTAGAAACATCATTCATGAATAAGATTTATTCTATGTATTAATGATTTTGACGATAAATCAAATACTCATTGATAAACTTACGCAATTCCTGGGGTTATTGTAACGTAAGCAGTGACGTACTTTCGGTTACAGACAAACAGACACCGAATGTCCGTTATAATAAGAGATAATTGGTAAAAGACGTACGTGATTTATTTGGGAGACATCAAAGAGAAATAATGTATTTTTATCTTTTGCTTGCTCTTTGTTCCAGTAAACGTTTCCACGCCTCTTTCAGACGGAACAATTTACGAGAGTTCACTTCAAATTCTCATTACATGGACATGGGCGCTGACGTCACTATTCGTCCCCGCCCCCCGTAGTTACCAATCATCTCCCCTGTTTTTTTACCCAGTTTCAAAGAAATTGAATTTGAATTTAATTTACATTTTTTTCGACCAATTTTGTAATTCATCCTGTCAGTTAATTAGATTGAAGCCGTACAAAGCCGCACAAAAAAAACCTCAAGACACTCAGACATTTTAGACCATATGACCTTTAGGCACCCCTTTTTGATCTCGATTAAGAAAGGACATGTTTTCCATTTACACCGTCAATATCCGGTTGTTTTAACAGACGATTTTTAGATTTTTTTAAATCATAAAACTAATCCCTAACCCTAATCCCTAACCCTAACCCCGAACCCTAACCCCTAACCCTAACCGCTAACAAACAACTGGATATTGACGGTGTAAATGGAAAACATGTCCTTTCTTAATCGAAATCAAAAAGGGGTGCCTAAAGGTAATATGGTCCGACATTTTCATCTTTCTCAGTAGCGGAACAAAGGGAGGGCACACCGGGGCAGCTGACCCGGTGAGCAGCTTTATGGAGGTGCAAAAATCGCCCTAAACTAAAAAAAAAAAAGCCTTTGCGTTGATATAACATCGAAATATATTGCCTAATTTTTGCCACTATACTCCCGATTCAGGAATTTCGGCTTCTTAGTCCCTAAGTAATGGCAGAATTAATTGCGTGATCTCAGATCGAGGCGTCCTCTACAAGGCAGCACTTGCCTTTTATCTAAAAAGGGAGGGGGTAGGTTTATTGCCCAGTACCTGAGGCGCCCCAAAGAGGGAATGCCGATCGGAACTACATTTTTGCACTATGGTATGAGCTTCGGTTTGTTCAAAAGCTCCCCACGTTAAGAAAAACCTTGTATCGCATCCCGGCCTGTGGACCGTCAACAACAGGGTATATTTTGCGGAGGGGGCGACGGTTCAACTGCAAATGCTCACTGCTCTCCAGTTTGACAAAAATCTTCACTGGTCTCCAGTTTGACAAAAATCTTCACTGGTGGAGCAGTCATGTCTGGTTTATGAATCCTTAGAAAGTACTCGACGTGAAGTTGATAATTCCTTGTAGTTCAAAAAATCCTACGTTCACAGAGCCATGTAAGAAGAGTAACACGAATCGACCGTCTCATACGACGTACGAAGTCCAGAATTACAATTACATTGAATTCAGAGTTTTCCTTCTCTTAAACTGGTTACCTAGTTAGGGTTAAAGAGTCCAGTCTGTTCTACTATTTACCCATAGCTAGAGGGAGAGTAATAGGATGCATACCTTTCCCAAGGGTATTAGCTCTTTGTGAAATACAAACAGCCTCGTCCAGGATTTGAACTCGGGTCTACGAGTCCATTTCCTACGACTCCATTACACCACGTGCCTTCAGAAGAGTTATTATAAGGCATTTTTTTTTTTTTTTTTTTTTTTTTGCTGTTTAAAATGTTTAAGTCTATTTAAACAACATTTGAAATCACTGAATAAAAATTTGTGCCGTTATTTTGGGAAAAATTCAAATATTTTTGTCTTTCAAAAAAAAAAAAAAAAAAATTCTATTTGCATTTTTTTTAATAATTTTCTGATTTTTCAATAATTGCGTCTTTCAGGGAAATTTTTTTATGAAATGAATTTTATTGAACAAATTGGAACAATGTCAAAAATCATTAAAAATGAAAATAACAGAACAATAAGGTTTATTTTACCAGGGTGACTATTTACCTACACACACGCACACACACACACGCACACACGCACACACGCGCGTGCACACACGCACACGCGCGTGCACACACGCACACGCACGCATATATATATTAGTAAATAATAACCCTGTATATTATATATATATATTATATATATATATATATATATATATATATATGAGTAAGAAAAGGTGGAATGAAAACATCACACAATGCTGTTAAAGAAGAAAACAATTTATAATATATCATAGCTGATACTGATCAATATTTCGATTTTACAAAATCATCATCAGAGCTCATTCACTCCCGTAGTTGTTTGGTCGGAGAGGAAAGTCAAAATGAGTTTAAAAAACAAAACCTTAATACTGCAAAAAACGAAAGACGTTACAATATTCACCAACGTGGGCATTTCGCCCCATATTGGTGAATATTGTAACGTCTTTCGTTTTTGCAGTATTAAGGTTTTTTGTTTTGTAAACTCATTTTGACTTTCCTCTCCGACCCAAACAACTACGGGAGTGAATGAGCTCTGATGATGATTTTTGTAAAATCGAAAATATTGATCAGTATCAGCTATGATTATATTTTTAAATTGTTTTCTTCTTTAACAGCAGTGTGATGTTTTCATTCCACCTTTTCTTACTCATATTGTCGGATTCATTTCCTTTCTTTTAACTTATATATATATATATATATATATATATATATATATATATATATGTTCTTATAACAATTAAGTTCATTTCAGATAATGCGCACGCACAATTTTATGCTAGGAATTTTAACAACTTAAGGTGAAAATTACCTATATATATATATATATATATATATATATATATATCCTTAGATGGGTTACCAAGTCAGTTGGTATTAGGATGATTCTAAGTTGGACCTTTCTTCAAACAGTAATTCAGGTCCAATTTTAGAGGTCGATGTTCAATATTATTGAACAGATCAATATAATTGGTAAATAAAAAGCACAAAAATCGGTCATTTTGTGGTTATAAATCTATTTCAGCCCACGGGTATCAGTGTATACACCGATACCTGTGGGTTGAGATATATCTATAACCGCAAAATGACCGATTTTGTGTATACATTGATACCTGTGGGTAGAAATAGATCTATAGCCACATAATGACCGATTTTAAACTTTTTATTACCAATATATATATATTATAATATATATATATATATATAAGTTAAAGAAAGGAAATGAATCCGACAATATGAGTAAGAAAAGGTGGAATGAAAACATCACACAATAAATTGTTTTCTTCTTTAACAGCATTGTGTGATGTTTTCATTCCACCTTTTCTTATATATATATATATATATATATATATATATATATATATTATATATGTGCAATACAATATTCTTAAAAGAAGTTAAGTCAGAAGACACGTTTAATTTCTGTCTGTTTGAATTCTCAGTTTTCAATTTTTTTAATACTTTTTCCATATATAGTTCAGGCTTCGTATGAGTAGAGTAAAAAAAAATTCGTTTAAAAATCTTTCTTTAAATTCAAATAAACTCTGGACTATACACACACACACACACACACACACACACACACACATACATATATATATACACATATATATATATACACATACATATATATATATATATATATATATATATATATATATAGGATGACCCAAAAAAACAGACTTTTGTTAAAAGTCAGGCCTGTTTTTTGGGTCACCCTGTATATATATATATATATATATATATATATATAATATATATATATATATATATAACTCTGTCATATATATATATATATGCATATATGTGAAAATAAAATGGAAATTAATCCGACAGTATGAATAAGATATAATGAAAAAACAAACGATGAAATAGGCTCATCAGAAGAGAAAGTGTGCAAACCGTTTCGGGGCCCAATTCTCTTGACGGTTTAAAAAGAAAAGGGGGGTATATGATGAACCCTTGATCGAAACAGTGATAGAAATGTCTCCCAACAAATAAAGGGAGTGTTTTGGTGTTTGTCTGTACAGAGTAGGGCGGCAGAAACACCAAAACACTCCCTTTATTTGTTGGGAGACATTTCTAACCCTATTTCGATCTAGGGTTCATATATATATAGTTTTTCGCCTTGGTTTGAAATCGCATAGGTGAGAAACTGTCAGTTACCAAGTGCCGTTGACTTTATGTCTTCACTACCGCAACTTAAATATACATGGTTTGTCAATAATATTTAGGGGCCGGGTTAGCTCAGTCGGTAGAGCGTTCGGCTAGAAACCACAAGGTTCCTAGTTCGATACCGGTCCTCGCCAACTCAGCGTTATGAGTAGCACAGGGATCTGTGCGGTAAAGTAAGGAGCTGATGGTAGGTGTGGCGCTCCACCTCAGACGCTAAGATAATCTCCTTGGTCTAGCGCAAGTGAAAAGGGATAGACTCCTCGCTGATTGGCTGATACCGACTTTAGGCCGCCCCGACGACTTTACTTATATATATATATATATGTATGTATATATATATATATATATATATATATATACATATATATATATATATATATATATATTAGTGTGTGACTGATTGTATGTGTGTGTGTGTGTGTTTGAGAGAGAGGGAGAGAGAGAGAGAGGGGGAGAGAGAGAAAGTGTTTATATCTATAACCACAAATTGACCGATTTTGTGTATACATTAATACCCGTGGGTAGAAATAGATCTATAACCACATAATGACCGATTTTAAAAATGTTATTTACCTATATATATAATATATATATATAATATATATATTTAGTGTGTGAGTGATTGTATGTGTGTGTGTGTGTTTGAGAGAGAGAGTGAGGGAGAGAGAGAGAGAGAAAGTGTTTGTAAGTTACAGTAGGGAATACATGAACTTGGTAACTGTCAGTGTCGCACCTATGCGATGTAGGTTGTCGGTAGATTTGGCGCTCTATCTCAGACGCAAAAACATTCTCCCTGGTCGAGTGCTATTGAAAAGAGGATAGACTTCCGTGCTGTCCAACTGATCCCAACAATAGACTACTTCGTCGATATATGTATATATATATCTTATTATAATGGAGATTGTGTGTTTTTCTGTCTGTAACCGAAACCATATTCCTACTCAAGTCACAATTCTCTTAGTTATTGACATCACATTCTCCACGATTTTATTTTTATCTAAACCTCAATTATTAATAAAATTGTCTTACATTATTAATACTGTTAACTATGTCTACATACTGACAACATGCAATTGTATTTATATATACAACAAAATAGCGGTTTACAGTGTAAACGGGAGGCTAATTTGCATATTAATATTAAAAAATCGAATTTAATAAATATGTGCTTAGTATTATTGATTTATATCTGTTTTGGTTTTATTTTAATGAATATAAGCAAAAATCTCTTCAATGAATCTTAAATGAAATCCATTAACAAGATAAAATAACTGTCATTTTATTTTTACTTCCTCTTATAACTAAATACTTAAATTAGAAAAAATAACAATGAAAGACGAGAGTGATGGAAGAGTAAGTTTCAGTTGTTCCTTTTTTATTATACTCCCTCTGTTTCAAATCTTTTATTATACCCCCTCTGTTTCAATCTTTTATCTGTATTCTTATTTAGTTTCATTAGCCTTTCTAATTTGATACAATATTTTATTGCATTAAAACTTAAATACTTGCACCCGGAGGGTGCATATATTTGCTAGTATATATTAATGCTGAGTGCGATCTTAAGCAAATCGTGGAAAGAACACCCACAAAGAAGCAACTATACGACCACCTGCCCCCTATCACACAAACCATCCGAGTAAGACGGACAAGACATGCTGGACACTGCTGGAGAAGTAAAGATGAACTCATAAGTGACGTCCACACATGGACATGCTAGTGCGGGTCGTCCAGCAAAGACTTCATTAGACTAGCTTTGTGCAGAAACTGGATGCTGCGCGGAGGACCTACCAGGGACAATGAGTGATAGGGACGGTTGGCGAGAGGTAGTCATGAATATCAGTGCTGCTGCTGATTTATTAGTAAACAGTGCTCAATATCCTTGATAAAGCGTTTATATTTAAGTTAAGGAATCGTGGACATGGAGCGCCTAATTCTGGGCAGTTTCTCGCCTATGCTATCTTCTTCTGAAGATCGAAACTGTTAGTAAACAGGCGCCTTTGACTCTATGTCGACACTACCTAAACTTATATATATATATATAATCTTCGTCGTCATGCACCACCGTATGCAGATGGAAATTTCCCTTGCAATGTGTGTGACCGCATCTGCAAGTCCAGAATTGGACTAATTAGCCACCAGAAGGTCCACAACTGATGAACTACATGGAGTGGTGTCATCGTCGTCTGCTACGAACTTCTAGCTATGCGAGAGGAAGCTGAGAAAGGGGTTCATGTGTGACAGGGAACATAAAAACAAATTTGGACCAGTGGGCTCTCTGCGTGCTCACAACCGAACTACTTGTAGAAATGACCTTCTTCTGCGAAGAAGTGGCAATCACCATATATATATATTTGTGAATATTTGTGACTATCAAGCTCTCTGTGACAATACATATATGCATGCTTATAAAATTAGATACATGCACAAATAAAGTGTGTGTGCGCGCAGGAACGGTTGTTTGCGTGTGTGTGAGCATGTGTGCGCGTGTGTGTGTGTGTGTGCGCGCGCAATCGTGTACACGCACGTGTGTGGTTTCCATTTCGCAATTATTTTTTAAAGTAAATTAGTCCAAAGTGCAGCTCATTATTATCTTTATTTTGCAATGGGAATTGAAAACATTGAAGGAATAATTAATTTCTTTTTGTATTCATTTCCAAAATATAGGTTGTTACGTTAATTGTTTTTTGTTTATTGTGTGTATGTGTGTGTGTGTGTGTGTGTGTGTGTGTGTGTGTTATATTTGTTCTGTTTTGTTTTTGATTATTTTTGTTTTTGGTTGTTTTGTTGTTTTTTTTTTGTTTTTTTTGGGGGGGTAGGTTTTTTGTTTCTGTTTGTTTTTATCTGTTTTTTTTTTTGGGGGGGAAGGGTCTTCGAGGGGTGGGTAATATACTAAAGAAATTAATCAAATATAATATGTCTTGAAGCATTCGAGATGAAAAAGAAATTGTTACTCATTGTTTTCACTAATATATATCGTTGAAGATGTATTGGTTGGTTGGTTGGTTGGTTGGTTGGTTGGTTGGTTTTATTATATATACAAATATAGATATCTCCCGATTCACTAATTCAACAATTCAATTCACCCACACACCGCAATAAAGAGAATGCAAACTGGATGTAAACTGGCCGAGGTATTAAATCAAATGACGAAATTTCGTCTTTGCGCACCCAGGCTCCGCGCATGGGGCAATCTTAGAATTAAAAAATAAAATCATAAATAAAACTCGCATTTTTCGTCCAATCTAAAACACTCCCGGCAAAAAATAAAAAAGGGTTGAGTTGATCCGATTTCGGATCACGACAACCTATATAAGTCGACTTTGAAGAGCCGACAGGAGAAATACCGCGGCGACAGCACCGAGAACATCAACAAAGGCCGACCTCGCAAACGAAAAATACATCACAAGGCGGCCGACCTACGTCTCTCACCTCCCTACCCAAATCTGACCGACCGGCAGTTAAAGGGACGAACGATTCCACATCATACAACAACAAGACTACGCCAACTATCATATACGATACAAACCCGCTATCGACTTCAGAATACCAAAACACGAGACTCTGCCCACCTAACCAACATCTAACTACTACCACTGGTTCATCTGCCCACATCACCACCTCCACTACTACTGATTCGGCCACCGGGCCCTTCTCTGACTTTATTATTCACGTCACAACTATCACCAAAATCTTTAAATTCACTTCTAGCTTTTCCTCGCCTTTCATGTTCCTTTTTCCAATACAATTGTTAAACTTAAAATCTGTGTTTTGATTTCCTTGCCACCATACGCTTCATATAACCCTGTTTATTACAGTTTTAATGCATGTTAACCCATGTGGGGTTATTTTATGCTAAAGTCAGTTTAACAATTATATTCTCCAAACATATATGCTAAATAAATGAATCCTCACAATCAATTTAAACACTTATACGCCTCATACCAAGTTACAGTACCGATGTTTTTAAAAGCCAATGTATTAATCTTTTTAAATAAACAAGTCAAACAGATCAAGTCTTGACTCGATAGAACAAAGTGTCACACGCAATGGTTCTCCAATATCCTAATTATTCTGCACTTTGTTTTTATCACATGCATTAAAAACCAACCAACCAACAACCAACCAACCAATACATCTTCAACGATATATATTAGTGAAAACTATGAGTAACAATTTCTTTTTCATCTCGAATGCTTCAAGACATATTATATTTTGATTAATTTCTTTAGTATATTACCCCCCACCGCCGAAAAAAAAACCAGATAAAAAACAAACAGAAAACAAAAAAAAACTACCTCCCCCCACAAAAAAATAATCAAAAACAAAACAGAACAAATATAAACACACACACACACACACCACACACACACATTGTTGAAAAAGCAGTCTCGCATATGTTTGTTGATGAAAATGGGAGAAGCATATTGAGAGCCAGTTGATATTTTTAGAAATATATTTTCAATTTTAGTTTATATGTACGGTTGTCGTACTTCAAAACTATACAATGTTTTTCAAAATCATGTGCGGCACCTATGGACCGGCAGGTAGGACTTTACGGATAGGAATCGGTACCAGAAATATTTGCTGCTTGGCTGACGATTGAAGATGCTTGAGGCGAAATTTGGAAATTTTGAACATTCTTTTTTAGTATGTTTAATTAATGGTTGATAGGTTGTGTGGGGATTAAATAAAACTAAAATAAAATTTAATTAAAAAAAAATAAAAATTCCCATGGGCCTTCACCGGAAGAACCTCCGCGCATGTGCGACAAAAAGGACTGACTCCTAACCAAAAGAATATCTATGCCATTCGAGTTTAGGCCGTAACTGGGTCTAGTCGCTCCTATTGGTCAGGGAGATATTCCCTTGCCAGAGGCGACTAAGTCTGGTCAATAAAACCTAAATCACAAAACCACATTCTGTCTCTGTCTCTTTCTTTTTCGTTCCTTAAATTCCTTCGTTTTCAGCGCGACCACCAAATGAGATGGGGTTAAAAGAAAACCCGAGGAGCACGCACCAAGAATATCCAGCTACATTAAACCATAAAACACACAAACCTCTACTTACCCCATAGTTGTTTTGAATCATTTGAGGAATGATGGAGTGATAAATAAATTATGACTCAAGGATAAGAAAAAACCTAGCAGACATTAATCTATATATTAATACTCGTGTTCCTGAATTGTGCGATCGTTATCATCTTACAACACTCTCCAGTTAAAAAAAGAGACCGTCCAAATCGCCCAAGAGGAAATTCAATCTATATATTAATACTCATCTTCCTTAATTTTACGACCGTTATCATCTTACAACATCCTCTGGTTAAAAATGATACCGTGCAAATAGTCCAAGATGAAATGCAAAAATGTAAACCCTGCTTTACTGCTGAATTCTTATTTCTTATGAGTGTCGTTACTTCAGCTAAATAATGGACCATTCCGTTATTATTATTTAAAAAAAGAAAGCGAAGAAAAAGGACATACTACACAGAAAAATATAATAAGATAGAATGAAAGAGAGAAAGAAAGAGAATAGGGGAAAGTTAGAAAGAGGAGTAAGCCTGCGGAAGTGATAACGCTAATCTGTTTCAATAGAACATAATGAAAATATGAAAATAAGGAAAGAAAAAAAAAAGAGTGAAAGAGAGGGTTAAATCAAGATTATTATACTTTTTACATATTGAACTATTTTGCAATAGCTATTAAGTAAACATACCAAACGTTGTAATAATTAAATTATCATACTGTGGTATATCCACAGGTCCTGCTCGTTCTTTTTTTAGTATGTTTAATTATGGTTGGTAAGTTGTTTCGAATCATTTGAAGAATGATGGAATGGTAAATACATTATGACTCAAAGGATAAGAAACAACTTAGCAGACATTAATTAAAAATATTATTTTTAAATATTCAATTTTTTCCAAATTTTAGCATTAGCAATCATGAAAGGTCAGTAAAGGCCGACAAATGAATCGAAATTCAACGTGAAAACAAAATTAATGAACGGAAATGAAAGGTCAACACATGGAAACTATTTAATTTACGCTTTTTTATAAACAACACAAACTATATACACGCACTCTTACATGTGTGTATATATATATATATATATATATATATATATATATATATGTGTGTGTGTGTGTGTGTGTATGCGTGTGCATGTGTGTGTATGTATGTGTGTGGTCATAGTTATGCTTGTTATTAATATATATATATATATATATGTACCCAGTTTAAATCAATTGGTAGAGCATCCACCGAAATAATCGCAAGGTTCCAGGTGAGTGTGTGTGTGTGTGTGCATATGTGCTTGTGTGTGTATGCATGCGCGTGTGCGTGTGTATGCGCACGCATGTGTGAGTACGTGCATGTGTGTGAGTACGTGCATGGTGTGTGTGTGTGCGCGTGCATGTGTGTGCATGTGTTTGTGTGTGTATGTATGTGTGTGGTCATAGTTATGCTTGTTACTAATATATATATATATGGACCCAGTTTAAATCAGTCGGTAGATCACCCACCTAAATAATCGCAGGGTTCCAGGTTCGATACTGGGTAGGATCTTGGTTCTGCTATGGTCTGTTTAACTGTTCCTGGTTCCCATAGCCTAGTATTTTCGTCTTAGACGTAGACTTGTTGACCTGCTGGCGTTTATGCAGTAGGTCATATTTATTTTTGCTTTTATGCTTTTTTGATTTTGTTTTATTTATTTATTCATTCATTTATTTTTGTCAGCATGCTATTAGGGTTTCTTTTGTCTGTTCTTTCCCGATCTGGATTTGTTCAAGACCACACAGAGCATACTTGACTTGCTCTCAATGAGCTTTTTATAGGACAGTAGAAAAAAAGCTTAAAAAATGGCAAATGGTAAAATAATTGGAACAAATTTTTTCACCTTGCATCTCTATAGGGTCGCTATGTAGCTTTCTATAGGCCAGTAGAAAAAGCCTACAAAATGGCAAATGGTAAAATAATTGCAACAGATCTTTTCACCAGGCATTTCTATAGGGTCGCTATATAACTTTCAATAGGCCAGAAGAAAAAGCCTACAAAATGGCAAATGGTAAAATAATTGCAACAGATCTTTTCACCAGGCATTTCTATAGGGTCGCTATATAACTTTCAATAGGCCAGTAGAAAAAGCCTACAAAATGGCAAATGGTAAAATAATTGCAACAGATCTTTTCACCAGGCATTTCTATAGGGTCGCTATATAACTTTCAATAGGCCAGAAGAAAAAGCCTACAAAATGGCAAATGGTAAAATAATTGCAACAGATCTTTTCACCAGGCATTTCTATAGGGTCGCTATATAACTTTCAATAGGCCAGTAGAAAAGCCTACAAAATGGCAAATGGTAAAATAATTGCAACAGATTTTTTCATTAGGCATTTCTATAGGATCACTATTTCTATAGGCCAGAAGAAAAAGCCTACAAAATGGCAAATGGTAAAATAATTGCAACAGATTTTTTCATTAGGCATTTCTATAGGATCACTATGTAGCTTTCTATAGGCCAGAAGAAAAAGCCTACAAAATGGCAAATGGTAAAATAATTGCAACAGATCTTTTCACCAGGCATTTCTATAGGGTCGCTATATAACTTTCAATAGGCCAGTAGAAAAGGCCTACAAAATGGCAAATGGTAAAATAATTGCAACAGATTTTTTTTCACCTAGCATTTCTATAGGGTCGCTATTTGAACATGTTAAAAGTCTACATAAATCAATTCTTGGCAAATATGAAAATGTTAGAATTTTTGCCATCAGGTATTTTTACAATATTTGTAATTTACTCGGCATACAAAACCGAGGTATAATTTGAATTTAAGAAGAAAAGACAAAGAAAAAAGAAAAGTGAAAGAAGAAAAGAAAAAGAGAGAGAAAGAAGAAAAGAGAAAAAAAAGAAAGAATGAAAATGAAAATGCAAAGGAAGAAAGAAAGGAAAAGAAGAAAATAGAAAGAATGATAGAAAGAAGAGAAAGAAAGAAAGAAAGAAGAGAAAGAAAGGAAGGAAGAAAGAAAGAAAGAAAGAAAGAAATAGAAAGACAGAAAGAAAAAGAAAAAATATCAAAAAGAAAGCAAAGGAAAAAGAAAAAAGAAAAGATAAAAGAAAGAAAGAAAGTATGAGGAAGAAAAAAGTAAAAAAAAAGACAAGCAATTAAAGAAAAAAATAGGAAAAAGAAAGAAGGAAAAGAGAAAAAAGTAAAAATTTGTAAATTAAATGAAATATATTGAAATCTTCATAGTAAAAAGAATTCTATAAAAATTTATTTGGGGGTAAAAAGCAAATTTAATGACAAATTTTTCCATTAAAACACAAAATTGATTTTTACGCATTCGAAGAACATTCGGACCATATGACCTTAAGGCACCATTTTTTGATCTCGATTAAGAAAGGACATGTTTTTCATTTACACCGTCAATATCCGGTTGTTTGATAGGGGTTAGGGTTAGGGTTAGGGGTTAGGGTTAGGGTTAGTTTTATAATCAAAAATTAATCTAAAAATCGTCTGTTAAAACAACCGGATATTGACGGTGTAATGTAAAACATGTCCTTTCTTAATCGAGATTAAAAAGGGGTGCCTTAAGATCATATGGTCCGAATATTCTCCCAATGTCTAAGGATTACAATATTTTAATGCATTTTTCTTAAACCTATTTCTACATCATGTCGCAATTTCTTTAATTTTTAGTTAATATATTAATGAACTAAAAAAATTATTTAGTCATCAGCAACTTACTTTATGCCATCTTTATACACTGATGACCGCCCCGTCCGCTGAGGTAGTAGAATACGCCGACTGTACATCTGTAGGGGGTAAAATCCCCCCACTGGTGCCACCTGTTGGACGGATTTCTGGTTGCCTCGCAGTCCATGAAACGCAGCACTTCATTTTAGGCCTTACTTAGGCTAGACGGACAGTTGGAGAGGCCACACTGATTAATTGGCTGGTCACCCCAAGCCCTAGCACCTATATGATTGTCCCAACCGTATTAACCTTATGACAAACCCCAATCCGTTAGTGTCCTGTGTATAATGTTAAACTGTATCTAATGTCAAAATCCCAATTTTGGGCGTGTGGAGTACCCATTCATCGTCATTACTCCCAGGTCTATTTTGACCCGAATTGGTGGTACCTGTTAGTGCCCATCTATATGTTAAATAGAAAAAAAATGAGTTTTAAAAATGTGTTTAAAAATTGAGTTTTATAAAATTTGAATGCCCATTAAGAATCAATAAAACAACACGTCTTCAGCATAAAAGGGTTGACATGCTCAAAACCAACCAACCAACCAACCAAAAAACACTGATGAATTGGCACAGGCTGTGCTTCGATACTTTTCCCAATATTGGACAATCAAGACAATGTTTCTTGCAGGTTCACAGAGTTTAACATGCTGTAAAAATGTAGCCGTATTTGTACTAGTGTATGTTTGCCCCACATGGACTCTATCAAAACGCCTGGAGAGAAAGCTAGAAGGCAATTACAAAAGGAAGCTTCGTACTGTTTTGAACTAATCCTGGAAGCAGTACCCTACGAAACAGCAGATATATACGGCCACTTAGCTCACATCATGCAAACCATCCTAGTTAGAGGAGAAATACATGCTGGGCATTATGGGAGAAGTAAAGACGAACACATAAGTTACTTTGATTCATGCTGTAAAAATCCAACCAACCAACCAACTAAAAAATACTGATGAAATAATACAGGCCATGCTTCGATACTTTTTACAATATTGAACAATCAAGACTATGTATCTTGCAGGTTCACCGAGTTGGATTACAATCAATTTTCCAGTTGCACCGAATCAACCTGAGAAGGTTTTCTGGTGCTGGTACTATGTCATTCATTTGTGGTATCATGATACCATCGACCAACCGTACCACTGGGCTGAAGAAATACATTACCAAACCATAATTGTACTTGATGGTATACGTGCATAGAATTTAATTTTGCAGCACCTAATGTTTGTTAGAACCCGTGAAGCCATTGTGGGATAATGTTGTTGTTGAAAGAAGAATCCTGGTTAATCCAAGTCTTCCAAGGATTTTTGCACCCTGTTATATTCCTATCTACTACTCAACCTCCAGCTATGCGTAAATAGTAGGGCAGACTGGGATATTTAATCTTGGCTAGGTAGCCAGTCTAGTAGAAGGAAAACTCTGAATTCAAACCTGTTAAACTCCGCTTAAAAAATTGACCTTGTGTCGAATCCTGCTAGTACGGAGGAGTTGGTAAATATATAATATATATATATATATATATATATATATATATATATATATATATATATTCCTATTTAATACTAATAATTATATGGTTTTAATTAATTATTTCTGTTTAATAACAGTCCTTTGTTTGCACGTAGTTATATAGTTTCAAGTAACAAGTAGCAATAATCCTGGGTAATCAATTATAATTTCAAGTAATTATTCTTCATACAACAAATGTACACATAGTTATATGGTATCAAGTATGCCTGTCTAATACAAATAATTTGTATAGAGTTGTATAGTCGCATAATTATATGGTTTCAAGTAATTATTTCTATTTCATAATAGTCCTTTTTTGCAAACAGTTATACGCTTTCAAATAACTAATAATAATTATCCTTTGTAAACAATTAAAGCATCAAGTAACTATTCTTAATGCAAATAATCTGCACACAGTTTTATATGGTTTCAAGTAACTAATAATAATCCTTAGTAAAAAAAATTACAGCATCAAGTAATTATTCTTAATGCAAATCCAATCCAATCGAGAGATAAGTCAGCCGTTCTTCTTTATCCAGTGAATATCAAGACAGTGCAACGAGTCTTGATAATTGGAGGGGGTCCTCTGCATCCGCCCGTCTAGCCTAAGTAAGGGCCAAAATGGAGTGTCGCATGTCATGGACTGCACAGCCACCAGGATTCCGTCCTTAAGCATCATGGGTCGCCACTCACGGGCAACAGGTGGTGCCATTGGAGGGTCTTGGGGTATATATATATATATATATATATATATATATATATATATATATTCCAACCACATGCAAATAGTGCAGTTTACCGAATTTTTCTTCTTTTTCTTTTCCAACTTCTAATGGATGGCTATAACTGACCTCATAGATTCATAATTTATCGTTGCATCTGGATTAGAAATGATCCGTGCAATAGGGTAGTTCGATTTTTAACTTAAAAAAAAATCAAATTCTCTCAAACAGTTGTGTGTTGGTATGATAAATACTGATACATAAAACTCGATTCTTACTTGTGCCATTGTTTGAGGAAATAGCATCAAAGATTGTTTGCTAAAATGCACCAAAATTCCTCGTTTTCACATTTAGCCTAGAAATTGGTTAGAAAATTTAGCAATTTCTGTATCTAAAACAGAAAAGACTGTCATTTTAAACGAAATGAATAAAATATTATAACTAGAATTCAAATTGAAAATATGCCCCCCCCCCATCTCCGCCAACACCCCAATATGCTGATTTTTACCTAATAATTAAGAAGTTGTAACAGTGATAACATTTTAAAAGATTAAAATCTATTTCCTCAAACGAAGGCAAAATTTTGAAAAAAATATTTTGTGTAGTAATTGTTTTTGTTAATTTGCAACTTTCGCCACATGGGAGACGTTACTGTTCCAAAATCGACCTACACTACTGTGCAAATATTTCTTAAGCTGTGGATATCCAGTTTTCTGCTACATTACTACCTGTACATGGGATTTTTGTATCATATGTATCTGCTCGTGATTCTTTTTCCTTCCCAAGTGTATTTCGTCGGTTGGAGCTTTAGAATACACCGACTCCACCTCTGCAGAGCGGTAAGACCTGGTGGCTGAGCAGTCCATGGCATGCAATGTTCCATTTTGGCCTTATTTAGGCTAGACAGACGGTCGGAGAGGCCCCCTCCAATCAATTGGCTGGTCCCGTCAAGCCCTGGCACCTATATGATTGTCCCAATTCTATTACCCTTTTTATCATATGTGCTAGAAGATGGTGGCTGAGGATCTTAGTATCCTGGGTCTGACATTAAACTGCATCTAATGAAGTTCCAATTCTGGAGCTCAGGAATGTGGAGTACCCCTTCATCACCATTACTTCCAGGTCCACTCTGACCCGGAGTGATAGTACCTTTCAGTTTCCCATCTATGGGTTAAGTAGGAAAAAAATGAGTTTTAAAAAATGTGTTTAAAAAGTGTAGATTACCCTTCATCACCATTACTTCCAGGTCCACTCTGACCCGGAGTGATAGTACTTTCAGTTTCCATCTATGGGTTAAGTAGGAAAAAATGAGTTTAAAAAATGTGTTTTTAAAAGTGTAGATTACCCTTCATCACCATTATTCCAGGTCCACTCTGACCCGGAGTGATAGTACTTTCAGTTTCCCATCTATGGGTTAAGTAGGAAAAAAATGAGTTTTAAAAAAATGTGTTTAAAAAGTGTAGATTACCCCTTTATCACCATTACTCAATAATGTGTTTAAATGTGTTTAAAACAATTGAGTTAAAAAAAATTGAGTATCCATCAAGAATGAATAAAGCAAAAATGTTTTCGGCATTAAATAACCCAATGGATTGACATGCCGTAAACCCTAACCAACTGTAAAACCCAACCAACCGTAAAACCCACCAACCAATTGTATTTCACAGTCAGATACAGGAGCATGTGGTTTCTGGAGT
This sequence comes from Doryteuthis pealeii, assembly GCA_023376005.1. Lineage (NCBI taxonomy): Eukaryota > Metazoa > Mollusca > Cephalopoda > Myopsida > Loliginidae > Doryteuthis > Doryteuthis pealeii. The sequence continues at coordinate 93,061,848 of CM042146.1, read as the reverse complement.
TCCAATGCATCTTCAAGAAGTAATATATTTAGTGCTGCATCCATTAGGAAATTACTTGTACGAGTAAGTGCATTTCCACTGAACATATTTGACACTATTCTGCATTCTCACTTGTGCGAACGAATTGGGCAGTGGCTTAAACAAACGGCGACGAAAGATTATAAAACAATAGAATAAAAATAATACAAAGAAAACTCGAAACAGTAAGTAAAATGTAAAAGTGGGGTGTTATTAAACAAATACGCTAATTGAAAGAAAAAGAGTAAAAAGTAAAGAAGAGTTGAATATTCCCTGATAGCCACGGGTAAAAAAGATTATGTGAATGTCTGTTTCAAGAGATGTGATTACACGTCGAGATTGTACGATAAAAGTCTTCAAGAAACTGCTAATTTGATGACGTGGGGGCCAGGGGCCCAAGAATTATCTTTTGTCGCTAGGCAGGTTTCGGCCTATGGGTCTTTGGGATTTGTGATCTTGACGGATATGGATAGGAATTTGTCTAAACAGAGAGAAGAGGTGTGTGGGAGAGTAGAGGAATCTTAGATGAAGGCAGGACAGATGCTTTGTTGTGGACATAGATCTCTCCCAGAACGCCTGATAATCCTGTTTTTTGTGGGGTTTTTGTTTTTTGTTTTTTGTTTTTTTTGCGGGGGGCATAAGATCTCCTATGCACCCGAGAAAACACCTCTGTGTGTAGTCCCCCAATGTTCAGCACTACAGCTTTCTGACAATTTCCAGATGGTTCCTTAGCTACGATGGTTTCAGCCAAAGCACTTAAATTGCCATATCGAATGTGACCCTTTTTTTAACGGCCGTGGCCGGGATTCGATTCTAGCTAAAAGCCAACATTTTCAAATTTGCTTCTTCAAAACAGACATGTCCTTATTTGTTTGTATTTTTTAGATGAGTTTTGATGTGAATAATTTTGGGATTATTTAATGTCGAATCAAGTCATTTTAATAAACAAAGAACTCAGATTGCTAAAAGTACCTGCTGTTACTTAGTGGTCACCCAATTTAGTATTGAACAGGTTCATCAATGCTTAACTTCGGTGATCTAGCGGGTACCGGTGCTTTAATCGAGACTTGACCGTAATTAAAATATTATCTGTTAACTTAGGGAAGAGCAAGATGCAACACAAGGTCAATTTTTTTTATTGGACAATTGGTTTTTGTTGGTCGAAGATACTAAAGTTGTATCAGGGGGTCAAATTTTAGAAACTGGACATGGGTGCCGAAAATGGGGGTCCCCTTAAAGAAAAATTATGATATTGTAAAAAGTATCTAGTACTTCTAAAGGAGGAGGCTTTATTCCTGAAATGAGGTAACCAAGCGAGTAGATGGTACCATTGGTATTTTTGTAATTTAACCATTATAGTTCTTTTAGACAATAACAAAATAAATGAAATCATTTTAAGCAATTATTATTCTGATAACTACATTGCAATCTACTAGATTTCCATATGCCTCAGTTGAATGAGCTGTATATCTTTATCAAATTTCTAAAATGACTTAATGTTAGAGGTGATATACCCTATAGACTAATGGAATGCGCCGACGGTTACTATAAGTAATAGGGACAATTATGGCTTGTAGAGTAAGCCAATGCGAGTCAGCTCATAACTCTATTGTCGGACGTATTTCCCACTTCTCTGTACTGTAATTGTCTACTCTTTTGTTAATACATATTCCTACATTTGTTACCCGTCGTTTTGTTCCTATTTGATCCATTAAAACCCCACAACACTTGACTACTTAAGTTAAAAGTTAAAATTAATAGAAGAAATGGCATCGTGACATGCGTCTAAAAAAATGAAATAGTTTATTATGAATTATTCTCATTTATTATCTACATATTTAAATGAATTATTTATATTACATCTACATCTAGAAAATAATTGTTATGCTTAAGTAATAAGTAGCAGGTACTTTTTACAATATCACAATTTTTCTATTAGGTAACTCTCCCCGTCCTGACAGCTGGGGCGTTGGAATATACGACTGTACCTCTGCAGAGGGTAAGACTCCCCCAATGGGGTCACCTGTTGGCCGTGGGTGGCGACCCGTGAGGCTTACGGATAGAACCCAGGTGGTTGAGCAGTTCATGACTTGTAATACTCCACTTAGCCCTTTCTGGGCTAGACGGGTGGTCAGAGAGGCCCCCTCCGATCAATCGGCTGGTCATGTCAAGCTCTAGTACCTATATGATTGCCCAACCCTTTTGCTCTTATGGCAAGCCCAAACCCTTTTTATCATATGGGTGCTAGAAGGCGGTAGATGAGGGTCTACATGTCCTGGGAATGACGTTAAACTCTATCTGATGGTGAGGTTCCAGTTTTGGAGGTTTGGGGAATGTGCACCCCTTCATCACCATTGCTCCCTGATCCACTCTGACCCAGAATGGTAGTACCTGTTAGGGTCCCATATATGTGTTAAATAGTAAAATGTATTCATTAAAAAAATTGAGTATCCATTAAGAATGACTTTATTTCAAAACTTTATCGGCATTAAATGACCCACTGAGGTTGATATGCCGTAAAACAAAACAAACCAAACCAAACTAACTCTCGTTTTCGGCATACATATCCAGTACCCAAACTTTGCCGTCCCCCTGGTTGTATGGTTATGGCTTGCTCAACCAGCAATATTAATGTAGAATAGATGCATGACATATCTGATAAATCTAGGTCGATGAGGGCAGAAACACTTGTGGGGAGACGGGGTTTAATGTTTTAGGTTTAAAGTGGCTGTGGTTATCCCTTTGTACATGCTCCTAGGTTTTGCTTTTAACCCCATCTTATTTGGTGGTCGCGCTGAAAGGAAGTCAAGGAAAGAAAAGGAAGAGACAAAGACAAAAGGTAGTTTTAGGATTTAGGCTTTATTCACGGGTCATATCCACCACGTGGTAAGGAAATATCTTCCTGGCCAGTAGTAGTGTCTAGTCCAGTTAAGGCCTAAGTCTTAATGACCGAGAGATTATTTCGGGGGTTGGAAGTGGGTCATTTTTCTGCACATGCTCGGGGGGTTCTTCCGGTGTGAAGGCTCATGGGAGTTTGTTATTTTATTTTATTTTTATTTTATTTTTATCCCCGCACACTACAGTTGATCTCTCTGTGTGATTTCCTTTGTGTACCATTTGCATGTGTCCTGTGAATGACGTTAAACTCTATCTGATGGCGAGGTTCCAGTTCTGGAGATCTAGGGAATGTGGAGCACCCCTTCATCAACATTGCTTCCAGATCCTCGGCGACCTGGAGTGGCAGTACCTGTTAGGGTCCCATGTATGGGTTAAATAGAAAAAAATGAGTTTAAAGAAAAAAGTGTTTCAAAAAATGAGTTAAAAAGAGAAAAATTGAGTACCCATCAAGTATATGTAAAATAAAACATCTTTGGCATAAAATAACCCAATTAGTTGACATGCCGTAAAACCCAACGAATCATCCAACCATTTGCATGAATTCTGACCACCCTGGACATGGTCATTGCAGAAATGGGGAAACTGTCCATAGGATACCTAGTAAATATCGTGATTAAAAGAAAGGTAATTTTCACCTTTAGTTGTTAAAATTCCTAGCAAATAAGGCAATTAGAGTAACCCTCCTTGACTTTCACTTTGAAACAAGCCGGTAGCCATTTTGAAAGTCTCCGTGCGAAATACACAAATCTTAGAAACTTTTTCGAAAACAATACAACTGCATGCTTTAACATAAAAATATCATAAAATGTATTCTTAATAACAATCAAGTTCATTTCAGATAATGCGCACGCACAATTTTATGCTAGGAATTTAGCCAACTAAAGGTGAAAATTACCAAAAGAAATAGTCAGAAGGTCAGAGTTGAGCAAGTTCACAGAAATAGGGTTTATTCTCATCTTTTGGGATAATGGTAATGTTGAATCATAATCCATTCGGCCCTATGTATCTCATTAGTAGTTACTTTCCACCGAGGAATCAAATGAAAGACAAATTATCCTGATGTTAGTGTGGAGATCATACCCATCCCATGGAAGATTCCATATCCATCAAAGGTCAGTATGTTGTGGTCAACATTATCAACAGATTTGACCTTCTGAAACAGTAACAACACTTTTCTAGCTCTTCATATACTAAAACCACTTTCCACTTCATTCCGATACTAAAACCATTATCCAATGTATTCCTGATGTAATGAATATGTAAATACCTTGGTACCCCCTCACTATAATCTGATTGGACTGTGTCATGTATAAATAGTCGACACTGTGTTGGTACAGGCACCTATACCTAAGCCTACAACCTAAGCTTACTCGCCAGACTACCCCACGACTGCTCGGAAGACGACAATATTGTCGGCTGAAAATAGCCATATCACAAACATTGTCTGTTTGTTTACTTCTCGTAAGTTCGTGTAGAGGTCACTTAAGATGAATATAAATACTACTACTTAACAAAGCGAAGAAAATCTTGCTAAGTCCGTTTGGTGTGGAGGTAAGACACTTGCCTGCTAATTTGACAGGTTTCGAATCACACACGGGGCGGTCTTCGTATCTATAGCTCTGCTGATAAGGCCTAATAGGCCGAAATGTACATACAGAGATTGATTTTTCTCGATTTGTATAGCCTTACATTTAAATAGTTAAATCCCGCCTAATTAATTATTAATGAATTAACTTTCAAAAAAAATAGGTTCGACTTCAATTAAGCACATATTCTCCCAAATATATATATATATACGTGCGCGCGCGCGTGTGTGTGTGTATGTGTGTGTGTGTGTGTGTGTGTGTGTGTGTGCTATTCGTCTTACTTGGATACTTAGCATGATGAGGTAAGTGTGAAGTGCTGCTTACAGTATTTGTTTGAGACAGAACGCAGTATCCTGATGAAGAAGTAAGCATGAACACATAAATGAGTTAAACCCAGAGAAACCCCAACGTGCACAAGCAGAGACTACAACAAAGATGCAGCTTAAAAGCAGTGATCTACTAAGCGACAATTACAACAAATAATATAAACCGTCCAGCAACCAGCGAAAACCTATGTGAGAATGGTGCAAGGTAGCTTCAAGCAAAGGTGTTGCATAATCTATGCGGTTGCATAAGATTATTGTCAATCCCCTGTATTTCTGAAGGGGAGGCCCTTTTCATGTCACGGGTTGTACTTTCCATGGAATATTACAGAAAGCCCGCGAAGTCACGTGGGACCTGGTTGGGTCTCAGTTCCGGCTTGGACGTCAGGCAGAGAAGGCATATCTGCCTTAGCTGGGGCTCACTTGCACACGCCCGCTGTGTTTAGTTAGAGGAAGATGTTTAGTTAAGTAAATAAAAGTTTAAATAAATAATATGGCTTTGTGGTTGATGAATGTCTTGGCAACAAGACTGACCTAGAAGAAGAAATGAATCAAGGACGACCAACCAGCAAGAACAGAGAAATAGAAGTCATAGAGAAAGAATAGAAACGACTAGAGATCACCAATGGCCAAAGAAGTAAGTTATGCATCTCTCTGTCTGCATGTGTCTATCTCTCCCCCTCTCTCCAGTAAAAGAACACTTGTGTATGTACCCAACATGGGTATATGTGTATGAGTATGTAACAAAGTTACAACGCATCATTCAGACACGAAAACGTGGACCACGGGTACGTGGACAAGTGTATGTAGATGTGTGGACACATGAGGGGGTGCGCGTGAGTGAACATACGCACTACTTTCACCCCTATGCGGAAAATACAAAAATTCGGCTCACACAAGTACACACATATATAAATGAATTGACATTTCCAGTATTTAATTAACGGGCGCGTTGTCTTGACGATAAGTGGCTAACATGCTGCTTTGAAACCAATGGTAACAATCACACTTTAAATGTATTGTACACTATAATGTTAGTTAGAGAGAGAAAGAAATAAAGAGAGAGAGGGGGGGAGACAAATTAAAAGAGACAAATAGGAAGAGACAACTATATATATATATATATATATATATATATATATATATATATATATTCAATAAATGAAGAAAAAAACTTTAAATTTGCTTCGTTACAATGATTTATTTCAACCGCATTATTGCAGCATCTTCAGGCAAGAGCAAAATCATGGATATTATTTAATGAATATTTTGCTCTGTCCGTCCACTCACTGGCACTAGGCACATTGAGCTCTCATTAGGGTTTAACTGCATCATTTTGGTTAAACCACACATGGAAAGATCCTACCAGGAATATATATATATATATATATATATATATATATATATATATATATATAATTTTTGTTAGGGTAGCAAAGACAAATCTAACGGCGCTTGGTAACTATCAGTTGACCACTCTTTACTTATAATTTAAATATACCAAACTGTATTATCAATATATATATAATATATATATATATATATATATATAGAGAGAGAGAGAGAGAGAGAGAGAGAGGGAGAGAGGGGGGGATAATTATACATGCATGGCGCTAGAAGCTCGTGTGACAGTTATCAGCATGAAACAGAGAATCAGTAAGACAAGTTCAAATTTCATCTGAGGTTGCTTCTATTCACTTAACACTAATGTATTTCGGGATGGCATTTCAGTTTGCTGTCCTATCACTAAATATCTCGTTGCTTATATATATATATATATAATATATATATATATATATATATATATATATATATATGTGTTGTGTGCGTGTGTGCGTGTGTGTGTGTCAGAGAGACAGAGGGGGAGAGAAGCGAAAGAGGGGAGAGAGAAGCGAAATAGGGGGAGAGAGAGAAGCGAAAGAGGGAGAGAGAGAGAGAGAGAGAGAGAGACTGAAAGAAAAAGACAGAGAGGGACAGATAGACAGACAGAGACAGGCAGAGAGACAGAGACAAAAAAAGAGAAATAGAAATTGAGAGAGGGTAGAATAAGGATTTTTTGGCAAGGAAAACTAGTTGCCTTATATGTGTGCGTGTGTGTGAGAGAGAGAAAGAGAGAGACAGACAGACAGGCAGAGACAGACAGAGAAAGAGAGAAAGAAAGAAAGTAAGAATTTAGAAAAACTACCCACCCATAACTTACCTTAGGACACCTCTCTCTCTCTCTCTCTATATATATATATATATATATATATATATATATATATATACGCGCACACACATATACATATATATGTGTGTGTGTGTCTGTGCGTGTGTGTGTGAGAGAGAGAGAGATAAAGAGAGGCAGACGGATAGAGAAAGAAAGAAAGAAAGAAAGAAAGAGAAAAAGATAAAGTGTAGAATAATGATTTTTTGACAAGGAAAACCGAATTAGAAACTGAGAAGTCAAATATTCTTTCCTTCCTACACTCTTGTCACTGATATGCCACAATAAATGAGATAAGTAAGAATTGAGGAAAACTACTCACCCATAACTTACCTTAGGGCCTAACAATAAGAAGTAGAATCAATCCACAGAATCAGCCATGAGAAGATGGCAGTCTCTCTCTCTCTCTCTCTCTCTCTCTCTCTCTCTCTCTCTCTCTCTCTCTCTCACACACACACACACACACACACACACATACACACACACTATATATATATATTTATATCACACATGCACACACACACACTGGTCCCGTGTCCTAGTTTTGGTCATGGGAGTGCTACTTATGTTGCGTGTCTTGGACGTGGGGGTGCGATTCATGTAGCGTGTCTTGGACAGGAATAGCCTGGCAGAGTTCATCCCTCTCCAGGTCTACAACTGGTTTTGAATATAGTTCAGAGTTTTCCTTCTCGACCGGTTGCCATACCTTTCCCAAGAGTATTAGCGATATACGGAATGCAAATAGCATCGTTCCAGATTTGAACTCGGGTCGCCGTCCACTTCCAACCACGATAACCGTGATGCCACTAGCGCCTCCAATCGCCTTGCTGTCTAAACTTGCCTAAATAAAATAAAATAAAGGTTATCTCCCTTGTCAACCTTAACGGAGGCCAATAAATACAGTTTCTAATTCGTTAGAGGACGAGGTGAATAGTCCTAGTGAAACAGACACCAAAAGTCAAAGAGTCTAAATGTTTTGGTTATCGATATTATCAGATTTGCAATTCAAATAAATGCTGTTATGCATATTTAACAAAATTTCTTTTTGGTCTGCATATTTCATTGGGTGCAACTTCGTCTCTTTCACTTTTGGTATCATGCCACATTTGTAAGATTCAGAAGACGTTTCCTTCAAACAACAAAGATACAGTTTCCTTTAGTCATAAATTTGCTTGCATATATTTATGTCAGGGAACTGCGTGCATTATATATACTAACAAAAAACGCCCTCTGGGCGGTGTAAAGATTTATTTTGAAAGGATATTGCCTGAGTGGGGTGGAATTAAAAATTCAATGCAGGAAGGGTTTATTATAAGTAAGTAAAATCATTAAAATTTATCAAAGGAGTAAAAAATAAAACAATTTGAAATTAAACTTAGTTCGGTCCCTCTCAAATAATATGTTGCGCCCATCTATCAATTATTTATTAAATAATTATTTTGAATATTTTACACATAAATTTTAGGTAAAACTTGCAAATCATACTCAAAATCCCATGATATTACCAGGTAACCCTGAAAAAAAAACAGAACCAAAATTATTTATTTATTTTCCCATTAACCTAACCCTAAACCCTAACCCTAAACTAACCCTAAACCCTAACCCAAAAACCCCTAGTTAAAATTAACAATTTTCTACAAAATTTGTGGGTTCTGTTTTTTCTAGGTCAACCTGTATACAGGGTGACCCAGAAAAAAAAGAACCCAAATTATTTATTTTCCCATTAAACTAACCCTAAACCCCAACCCTAACCTTAACCCTAACCTTAACCCTAACACTAACCCTAACCCTAACCCTAAACCCTAACCCTAAACCCCCCCTAGTTAAAATTAACAATTTTATTACAAAATTTGTGGGTTCTGTTTTTTCTGGGTCATGGGAATTTGAGTATGATTTGCAAGTTTTACCAAATTTTACACAAAATCGTATGTATTTATTTGTAAACTTTTAGTTCACTTGGCGAGGGTAAAAAATAATCTTTAAAATTGATTACAAATTTCGCAATATTTTTTTTCCATTTAAAGTAATATAATTGTTTAATTAATTTCATAGATTATTTAAAAAAATGATATATAGTTTATTTGTTTCAATGGAAATGATTCAAACATTGAATTATAAGGAACAGCTTTTATTTATTTTATTAATATTAAAAATTCTTTATTCTATGTATTGATGATTTTGGTAATTGTGACGTAAGCAGTGACGTAGTTTTTGTTACAGTCAGATAGAGACCGAATTTCCATTATTACTAGACTAGCAATAATATGCGCCCCCGGGCATAAATATTTAAGTTTAATGTAATGAAATATATTAAATCAAAAAGACTAACGAAATTAAATAAGAACGCATATTTGTTGTTTGAAGGAAACGTCTTCTGAATCTTACAAATGTGGCATGATACTAAAAGTGAAAGAGACGAAGTTGCACCCAATGAAATATGCAGGCCCAAAGAAATTTTTGTTAAATATGCATAACACTTATTTTAATTATATTTTAATTGGTTCCTATATAAAAACCATTCAAGATTGATTTTGATACGTTGGAGAATAAAACAATAACATTAGAGATCAATAACACCAAGTAGTTATTTATTAAACCCGGTTTTGTTAAACCCGGTTTTATTAAACCCGGTTTTGTTAAAACCAGTATGCAAATTAACCACACCATACATTATGAAAATCTGTCTTTCTTAGTGATATATAAAACACGTTGCAGGATCTTAAACGCACTGATAACATGGGCTGTTTTGGGGCAAAGCTAACTCTATGAAAATCTGAGTTAGCTTTGCCCCAAAACAGCCCATGTTATCAGTGCGTTTAAGATTCTGCATCGTTAATAAATAAGATTTATTCTATGTATTAATGATTTTGACAATAAATTAAATACTCATTGATAAACTTACGCAATTCCTGGGGGTATTGTGACGTAAGCAATGGCGTAGTTTCGGTTTTAGACAGACATACACTAAATCTTCATTATAATAAGATATACACCCTTGTGCAAATTAATTGAAACAACAGCTTTGGTTTCCTTTCTTCCACCATACGGTCAGTTTTACACTGGAGTGACAGGGTGTAATCTATTTCAATTTTTTTCGAGGATACTATGTATTATTTCTGAATTGTTTATGCTGTAAAAGTATTGAAAATGACCAGCAGCTGTGCAACCACCTGCCACATCACACAAACCATCCTGGTGAGACGAACAAGACATGCTGGGCACTACTGGAGAAGCAAGAACGAACTAATAAGTGACGTGCATGCCGGTGTGACCACCCAGCATACACCTACATTGACCAGCTCTGTGCGGCTGCTGGATGCTGCGCAGAGGACCTCCCCATAGCAATGAATAATAGGGATGGTTAGCGAGAGATTGTCATGGATATCTGTGCAACTAGCGTGACATGATGATGATGATCATGATTCCCTTCAAACTTTGCTTTTCTGTCTGCATAATTAACCAATTTTCTATTGTTACATAATTCATAGGCAGCTTATGAATTATGTATGTACTGTAGTTAGATATTTTGAATCAGAGTTCATTAGATTCAAAATAACGGGGATCAAGTGGAAAATTACCAACCATTATGACATTCCACTTGACCCCTCGAAAAATGCACCATTAATGGCATGAGAATTAGTTTTAGTTCAGTTGAGCTGCAAACAATCACTCGACGAGAGAGGATGTCTATCAAGAGTCACATCTCACCACTGCAGTTGAATATGGGCTGTGATTGACCTTCCTGAAGCACGCGATTGGAGTAGTTTAAGTTTTATTTAAGTTGTGACGAGTTACTAGACGAGAGCAGACACTGTTGTTGCCTCTCGGGGGTCGCATCGCACCGCTGTGTTTTGTGGGCTGGGGTTGTTTAATAAAGACTTAAAAACAACAAAGTCTTGTTAAGTTATTAAAAACAAGAAATGACCCGGCCGAAGAAATCAACTCGGAGAAACAGCCGACAGAGAAAACAGCGAAATGGAAGAAGAGTAAACAAGCAATGAACCCCTCATCTCTATCTCTCCCTCTTTCACATTATAAACAACCGAGTAAAGGGGTATATAAAAGTAAAAAAGTAAAATCGTCGGGCGGCCTAATATCAGTATCAGCCAATCAGCAAGGGAGTCTATCCTCTTTTCACTAGCACTAGACAAAGGAGATTGTTTTTACTGCACAAATCCCTGTGCTACTCATACACTAAGTTGGTGAGGGCTGGTATCAAACTAGGAGCCTTGTGGTTTCTAGCCGAACGCTCTACCAATTGAGCTAACCCGGTCCGGTAATTGATATATAAAACTATGTAAAAAATGGACAGATCTGAACATTTTTATTCATACCACAATGGACTGATGAATATACAACTGCATCAATACTGGAATATGATGAGTTAATCTATGATACAAAAATCAGTTAATAGTTGCACAGTTTAACTTAGTGTACCGAGTGAAATAACACACATTACTTCCTTAGCCATGACATAACCCCAGATGGGTTGATATGCCGTTAAAATCAATAAACCAACCAACCAAGTGAAATAATTTACCTCAGAGCTCAAAGCTGGCACAAAAGTGTTTTGCATGCAGGATGTTGGCAGAATGAAAAATATTGCTGTTCTTGAAGTTAAAATTTATAAGACACCGTCTCATCTTGGGCAAGACAAAATTTGTAACATATTCTGATCAATCATCATCATCATCATCATGTCGCGCTGACAGCGCGGATATCCATGACAATCTCGATCCATCCGTCTCTATCGCTCATCATTCTCGGGAGGTCCTCTATGCAGCATCCTGTATCCGCACAGAGCTGATCAATGTACGTCTTTGCTGGTCAGCCCACACTGGCATGTCCATGTGCTGGCTTCCACAGTAGGACGTCGCTTATGAGTTCGTCCTTGCTTCTCCCGCAGTGTCCTGTGTGTCTTGTCCGTCTTACTCGGATGGTTTGGGTGATATGTGGTAGGTGACCGTACAGCTGTTTTCTCGTGGGGTGTTGTTTCCACGTCTTGTTCAAGATCACCCGCAGCATTCTTGTGCGGCTCCCATCTAGTTTATTCTCTAGTCACTTAGTTAGGGTCCAGGTGGTGCAGATGACCTTTAGGCACCCCTTTTGTGATCTCGATTCGTGCGTCACTTTTTTCATTTACACCGTCAAATTCCGGTTGTTTGTTAGGGGTTAGGGTTAAGGGCTAGTTTTATAATTTTAAAAAGTAACTCTAAAAAGCGTCTGTTAACAATTAACCGGATTTTGACGGTGTAAATGGAAAAAATGTCCCCACGAATCAAGATCGCAAAAAGGGTGCCTGAAGGTAATATGTTCCAAAATTCTTACATAATGGGGGTGATGTGAAACCATGAGTGTAACCTGATATGTAAATTAGCACGGAAAGTCTTTAACAAGAATATTGAGTTAGATGAGAATGGAAAAGTTTAATGATGAGTCAGTATAGCCACATAACAGTGTTCCTGACACTAATGCATTATTCTGTGTACTAGACATGAGACTTTGATGAGTTGTGGTGCACCTGAGCACTGTACACAATAAATTTAATTTCATTATTACACCTTCAAGTCTAAAAGCCTCCAACAGACAAGGTTGGTGAAACACGTGCCACTCAGGAACTGAGGGTCTCACTATTGAACTCAATAGGGCTGCAGAACAATGACATTCGTCATCATGTACCACAGAATGTAGAAGGAAATTTCCCTTGCAATGGGTGTGACAGCATCAGCAAGTCCAGAATTGGACGTGCCGATGAGATGTGGCGAAAGGCAGAGAGGAGGAGTTAGAGGCAAGAGAAAGAACTGAGTCTGTGAGAATGTGCAAAGAGAGCAAGACATGGATTTCTTGCTCTCGGCAGTTGTGACTTTGGGAGAAATAAAATTCTCATGAGAAAAAGAAGCGGCCTGGTGTTAGTACTAAAAACCCTAAATGGCACAAGGTAAGATATCCTTCAACACACCAAGTGGTTTTCCAGACTCCAGACATCATATAATTGCCAGTCAACAGCAGCCCAGCAACCAGGATTCCAGCCTCTCCAATTGTAATACCAGCCCAGAGTGATAAGTATACAAATATTTCTACTATCAACACATCATTACTCCATTCGAAGTAACAAACGTCTAACTCGTCATCTCTCCATTTGGAAATGAGTGCCAGAACTTAACGAGGGTTGACACGTCATCTCTCCATTTGGAAATGAGTGCCAGAACTTAACGAGGGTTGACACGTCATCTCTCCTTTTGGAAATGAGTGCCAGAACTTAACGAGGGTTGACACGTCATCTCTCCATTTGGAAATGAGTGCCAGAACTTAACGAGGGTTGACACGTCATCTCTCCATTTGGAAATGAGTGCCAGAATTTAACGAGGGTTGACACGTCATCTCTCCATTTGGAAATGAGTGTCAGAACTTAACGAGGGTTGACACGTCATCTCTCCATTTGGAAATGAGTGCTAGAACTTAACGAGGGTTGACACGTCATCTCTCCATTTTGAAATGAGTGCTAGAACTTAACGAGGGTTGACACGTCATCTCTCCATTTGGAAATGAGTGCCAGAAACTTAATGAGGGTTGACACGTCATCTCTCCCATTCTGACAAGGAGAGCATAGTGTAACAAAATGAGTGTCTGAGTTGTTTGTTTCGTTTTACGGCATATCAACCTCGGTGGGTCATTTAATGCCGACAAAGTTGTGAAATAAATTCATTCTTAATGCATAACACAATTTTGTTTATCAACTCATGTTTTTCTATTCAACCCACAGATGGGACCCTAACAGGTACTACCACTCCGGGTCAGAGTGGACCAGGGAGCAATGGTGATGAAGGGGTGCTCCACATTCCCCAAACCTCCAGAACTGGAACCTCACCATCGGATAGAGTTTAACATTATTCCCAGGACATGTAGACCCTCAGTCACCACATTCTAGCACCCATATGATAAAAAAGGGGCCATAAGGGCAATAGGGTTGGGGCAATCATATAGGTGCAAGGGTTTGACATGGCCAGCCGATTGATCGGAAGGGGCCTCTCCGACCGCCCGTCATGGCCCAAGACAGGGCCAAAGTGGAGTATTGTAAGTCATGAACTGCTCATCCACCTGGGATCTATCCTTAAGCATCATGGGTCGCTACACACAGCCAACAGGTGGCCCCATTGGGGGAGTCTTATCCCTCTGCAGAGGTGCAGTCGGTGCATTCTAACACCCCACCGACAGGGCGGTGTCTAAGTTGTGCGAACAGCTGTCTTACATAACAATCATAGGAATAAAAAGTGAACTGGTAAGGCAAGAAATTCACAGTCAGACTTGGGTTTTTTTCTAAGTTTACCAAGGCAGAGACGAGGTAGAATTGAAGCGACAGAACTTCGAATTTCTTTCTCTGGAAATTTCGCATATCTCCAAGTAACTAAACAGTTTAATCTAAATCTTTGCTTTTCTCTCTTTTCTCTTTCTGAATCTGTTCCTCTTATTTCTATTAAAATCTCTTTGTCACTCCCTCCCAAATGAAAATTGGAGGCACCTTTAAGATTTGAAGTAATTCTCCGTCTATTTTCTCTTCTGTATTCTTTTTGTTTATTTATTATTTACCATCTTAATAAGCTTGCTCTGCTTTCATCTTATGGTTGAATGCCAAACTTGGGCAATGCTCCAGGTTTCTCCAGATTGAATTTTGAACACTGAAGCTGCAGCTCTCATGCATTGATGTGAAGTGATGTGTGAGAGGGGAGGTGGAAAAGGGATTGGGTGTGGTAGAGTGAGGGATAAATGTTCATTTGAGATTTGGTGGAAGTCAAAAAATAAGAAAAGAAAAAAAATGATAATTATTGATGGTAAAGAAGGAGTTAGAATAATGAATAAATGAATGAATGAATGAATGAATGAAAGAAGAAGAAGAAGAAGAAGAAGAAGAAGAAGAAGGAGTGGTAATGATGAATGAAGAAGAAGAACAACAACAACAACAACAAGTGGTAATGAAGAAGAAGAAGAAGAAGAGGATGAAGCATAAGATGATGATGATGATGATGAAGCAGAAGAAGAACAACAACAACAAGTGGTAATGAAGAAGAAGAAGAAGAAGAAGAAGAAGAAGAAGAAGAAGAAGAAGAAGAAGAAGAAGAAGAAGTGAGAATTATGAATGAAGAAAAAGAAGAAGAAGAAAAACAACAACAACAACAACTGGTAATGATGATTGAAGAAGAAGAAGAAGAAGAAGAAGAAGAAGAAGAAGAAGAAGAAGAAGAAGAAATGATGAAGAAGAAGAAGAAGAAGAAGAAGAAGAAGAAGAAGAAGAAGAAGAAGAAATGATGACTGAAGAAGAAGAAGAAGAAGAAGAAGAACAACAACAACAACAACAACAACAACAACAACAAGTATTTCTTGGAATGAAAATGAGAAGGAGGAAGGAAAATAAGAAAAAGGAAAAAAAAAAGAAAGAAAATCCAGAATTTGACAGAAAATCAATTGAGGTGAAGCTGAACTTCTGGTAAGATTGGAAAAATAAAAATAAAATTGACATGGAGGTAAGACTGGAGATATAATAAGCAACAGGGGAGGTAACAATATAAGATTACAAGGGTGAAAATGGTGGACGTTTCCAAGGCAACAAGATGGTAGAACAAAGAGTTGATATAAGAGGCCAAAAGGTAGTAACAATGAAGATATGGTGAGGAAGAAAACAAAAAGAAGATATCTGTAAAGATTTTACTAGAAAATGAGAAATAATAATATAAGTGGCAACATAAAAATGAAAATAGAAATGAAATGAAGGAGACATGAGGAGCATTTTTTTATAAATGATATAAGAGGCCATTTTATTTTTTGTCGATGATATAAGAGGCCATCTTATAAATCTCTTCTCTGATAAGATTTATCATTGATTATTCGAGGGTGAGTCAAAAAGTAATGCCATTTTTTTTTAGGATAGGTATTGATATAATGAATATGTAAATACCTTGGTACCCCCTCACTATAATCTGATTGGACAGTGTCATGTATAAATAGTCGACACTGTGTTGGACCTACACTTACTCGATAGCCTACGACCTTAATGCCTACAAGCTAACTTTACTCACTAGACGACACCATGACAGCTCGACCGACGGATTGCTATTAGATGTACAAATTACTACTGCGATAATATACCAAATACAAACTTCAGAATATATCCCTTAACCCGGATATATCAGGTATAATTACCAACACAGGAATATGTATCAGACATCAAAATGATTAACATTTATCAATAATATTTGCTTCTCTTCGGCCCCATGAGAGAGGGTTTGAGAGGCAAACATTATTCCAGTGATGAGGAATTGAAATCTGTAGTGAAGAAGTGGCTCAAAGAACAGTCCACACAATTTTACGGGGCAGGGATATTTGCTCTCATTCGAAGGTGGAACATTGCTATTGAGATAAATGGTGACTATGTGGAGAAGTAGGGATATGTTCCACAGAGGACCAGCTTCATTTTGATGTATGATACATGTTACTGTGTTATTAATTATACCTGTCCTAAACAAAATGGCATTACTTTTTGACTCACCCTTATATAAAAGCTGTTTCATTAGAAATATCAGCAATATTATAGTTACTAGCAGGACCTGTGGATATACCACAGTATGATAACTTAATTAAGAGCTATTGCTAATAGTTCAGTATGTACAAAGTATAATAATTTTGATTTAACTCTCTCTCATACATTTTTCTTTCTTTCTTTCTTTCCATCTTTTCATTATGTTCAATTGAAACAGATTAGCGTTATCTTTCCCCTACTTTCTTTCTTTCTTTCTTTCTTTCTTATAATATTTTTCTATGTAGCATGTCCTTTTTCTTCCCCTTCCTTTTTAAATAAGAATAGAATGGTCCATCATTTAGCTGAGGTGACAACACTCATAAGAAATAATAATACAGTGGATAAGCAACACCATATAATCAGGATTTACAATTTTGTATTTCATCTTGGATGATTTGGACTGGCTCATTTTTAAGCAGAGGGTGTTGCAACAGTCATGCTTTTAAGGAACATGAGTAGTAATATATAGATAAACATTACAAGAATTACCAATAATTTTATTGTATTGCTTATACCCAGATCATCCAACAATTCTTAATAGAAATAACTTGCATACAGTTTATATCTAATTTATATAGTAATTAATAATTGTTATATGGTTTCATGTGATTAATAATTTGCATACAGTTATAGGGTTTCAAGTAAATAATAATTAATAATAATCACTGATAAACAATTATAGCCCCAAGCAACTACTCAAGAGAAATAATTTGCATACATTTATATGGTTTCAAGTAAATAATAATAATCATTTAAAAAATTATAGCTTCATGTTCAAAGGAGAGCTACTAAAGTAATGAATCCGCCCTGTCAGCTGGGGCATTAGAATGCACCGACTGCACCTCTGCAGAGGGGTAAGACTCCCCTAATAGTGGTGACCGTGATGCTTAAGGATAGAACCCAGGTGGATGAGCAGTTCATGACTTGCAATACTCCATTTTGGCCCTATCTTGGACTAGACGGGCAGTCGGAGAGGCCCCCTCCGATCAATCGGCTGGTCACGTCAAGCCCTAGCACCTATATGATTTCCCAATCCTAATGCCCTTATGGCAAGCCCAAACCCCTTTTTATCATATATGTGCTAGAAGGTGGTGACTGAGGGTCTATATGTCCTGGGAATGACGTTAAACTCTATCTGATGGTGAGGTTCCAGTTTTGCAGGTTTGGGGAATGTGGAGCACCACTTCATCACCATTGCTCCCTAGTCCACTCTGACCCAGAGTGGTAGTACCTCTTAGGGTCCCATCTATGGGTTAAATAGAAAGACATGAGCTGATAAACAAAATTGTATTATCCATTAAGAATTGATTTATTTCAAAACTTTATTGGCATTAAATGACCCACTGAGGTTGATATGCCATAAAACAAAACAAACCAAACCTAAAGTAATGAATGATTTAAAAAACCTTTCGTATGAAGAAAGATTTAGAAACATTGACTTACCAAGTTTGGTTTATCGACATACAAGAGGGGATATGATTGAAGCCTACAAATATACACATGGTTTTTATTCAACGAACTCTGACCTAGTAAACATAGCTCAAAATATCAATACCAGGGGTCGTGAATTAAAACTCTTTAAAAAATTTTGTAAAGCAAATGCAAGACAAAATTATAAATTCATGGAATAAACTACCATCATTAATAGTGAACGCCCCATCTCTAAACTCCTTTAAGGCAATGTTAGATAATCCGTGGAAAGATTATAAATATTCTGTGAAATTAAGATGAATGTTTATAAGTTACAGCTGATATACTAGCTGAAAAAGATATTATAATGTAACTATTCTTAATACAAATAAGTTGCATACAGTTATATGGTTTCAAGTATTCCTATCTAATACTAATAATCTACAGGGAATATGTTTCCAACTGAGTATTTACCCAAACCCTACATATAAGCAGGATGTGACACAAGATCACAAGAGCTTTCCTTCTTCTAGACTGGTTGCCATACCAAGATTAATGAGCCTAGTTTGCCCTACTATTTACCCATAGCTGGAGGGAGAGTGGTTGAATGAATACCTCTCCCAGGGGTATTAGTACTATGTGAAATGCAAACAGCATTTCCAGATTTTGAACTTGGGCTGCCATGTCCATTTACTATGATGATAACTGTTACACCACAAGCTCCACCATATGTTTCAAGTAAATATTTCTATTTAATAATAATAATCCTTTGTACACAGTTATATGGCTTCAAATATTCCTATCTGATATTAATTTAAAACAGATCTATTTGACCTCTCCAATTTAAGGACTTTAAAGTTCTGTCTTTAGGACATATATATATATATATATATATATATATATATATATAAGTAAAAAATATAACAGAAGATTTCGATTTTTAGCATCATAGCCTATTTCAGGAAGCCTAGAGCAAATGTCTAGATATTGGAAACCCTAGACATTTACTCTCAGCTTCCTGAAATAGGCGATAAAGCTAAAAATCTAAATCTTCTGTTGTATTTTTTACTTATATATATATATATATATATATATATATATATATATATATATCACGTGATATGAGAATTGGTAATGTGAATTCTGCCATCGCCATCAGTTATTAAAAGCTGGATATGTTAACCATCCTCCCTCCAATCAATCGGCTGGTCATGTCAAGCCTTAGCACCTATATGATTGTCCCAACCCTATTACCCTAATGGGCAAAGCCCCAACCCTTTTGATCATATATGTGCTAGAAGGCAGTGGCTGAGGTTCTTAGTGTCCTGGGTATGATGTTAAACTCTATCTGATGGTAAAATTCCAGTTCTAGAGCTTGGAATGTGGAGTATCCTTTCCTAACCATTAATCCCAGGCCCAGTCTGACCCGAGTGGTAGTACCTGTTAGGGTCCTATATATGGGTTAAACAGAAAAATAAAATGTGTTTATAAAAAAATTGAGTATTCATCAAGAATTAAGTTATTTCAAAACTTTGTCGGCATTAAATTACCCACCGAGGTTGATATGCCGTAAAACAATTCAAACCAAACAAGCCAAGCCAAGCCATGAATAAGTTACAAACTTTGTCGGCATTAAATTACCCACCGAGGTTGATATGCCGTAAAACAATTCAAACCAAACAAAGCCAAGCCAAGCCATGAATAAGTTACAAACTTTGTCGGCATTAAATTACCCACCAAGGTTGATATGCCGTAAAACAATTCAAACCAAACAAAGCCAAGCCAAGCCATGAATAAGTTACAGAGTTGCTGCAGCAAAAGAAAAACTAATATCATTTGAGCATGAAGATATAAACAGATATGGTTTATTATTGATTATTACCAAAATATTCCATATATGCAGCTATAGAAGATAATAAACCAATTCTTGAAGAAATCTAAGAAATCATTGAATTGTGCCACTTGGCTCCAGTTCTGGAGGAACAACCAATTAGTATAACTTTTATATACTGACAGCCGATTAGTTTTAACTGTAAAGAAAGTTGTTACACCCTTTGACAACCATGTGAGGGTCCACTTCACAAACACACACGTATATATATATATATATATATATATGTGTGTGTGTGTGTGTGTGTTTGGGCAGCATTCTTTCATTTATACATGTAGAATTAAACAAAAGCACATCTCCTGTTTAACAATTTTATTTTTGATCTTTTCAAGTTTTCTGGCCAACTTTTAATATTTGGGTGGAATTCGTGGATAAATCCACCAAAGTTCAGGTCCCGAGTACCTCGGCACTTCGAAGTGCCATCACCAGGGTGATGTGTTCCAGTTTTTAAAAATTATGTTAATGCAGATACACCATTTTAAAATGCCTATAAACATCGGATCATTGGCAGTGAGAGAAACTTTGCAGGAAGGCACAAAGAAATTTGAGACCAATCGTATGCAACATGAACGGTTAAAACAGATGTTCGCAAGGGGAACGTTCATAAAGCAGTAGACGAGTAAGGGCTTCAAACTGGTCTACTATGTAAACAGTGCAGAAGGTCGTGTCTGAGCAGAGCTGGCCTGATGAGTCACCAAACTGCGCATTGGCGAAATGGAACCAATAAAATACCCTGTGCTCCCTGTAATAACTTGTGAATGTGGGTGATGTGCAAGACTTTAGCTGGACTAAAACGTAATTTTCACCTTTAGTTGTTAAAATTCCTAGCATAAGATTGTGCGTGTGCATTATCTGAAATGATCTTAATTGTTATTAAGAACACATTTCATGATATTTTTGTGTGAAAGCATGCAGTTGTATTGTTTTCGAAACAATTCTAAGATTGTATATTTCGCATGGACACTTTCAAAATGGCTACCGTCTTGTTTCAAAGTGAAAGTCAGTTGGCTAAATTCCTAGCATAAAACTATTGTTAAAGCATGCAGTTGTATTGTTTTTGAAAAAGTTTCTGTGATTTGTTTATTTCGCGCGGAGACTTTCATAATAGCTACAGGCATAGCTACGGGGATTGAGATTGGACCCCGGAGAGAAGACAATCATGTCTTTCTCCTTCCAAAGCTAGGTCGCATCTAATAACTCAAAAATTATTCTCACGTGTCTGTATCGGAGGTCAGTTGGGGTTGTCTAAAATGTCAATCTTAACCCCAAAGGTTATGGAAACTTACCCACCTCTTGCTTTTAATTCTAATGAACTTTATTTAAAATTCTACTTACAGGTATGCTCACAATTTATGACTTCTCATAAATTGTAAATAAAAAAAGCATCAATATTTATTCCACACAAAAGCACAATTAAGAGTATTTACGGTTTTCGAAGGAGCTCTTATTTCTCCGTAGTTGTGGGCAAATTGTCGGACAAGAAATAACAAACACAAAAGTAAATGCAGACACTTGTATTGACAAATTACATGAAATTGTTGCAAATTTTAATGGTATTTGCTATAAGACTTATCTGAGTTAAGTATTTTCTTGGAGTAATGGTGATAACAGGGTATTCTTTTCGTCGGTAGGAAATGAAGACACTTCGTCTCGGTAGTTTCTCGTCCTTCAGTAAGTGTGCAATTGTACCGGCCCTTTAACGTATGCTGATACAATGCCTTAGAAGTGAGCTGTTGTAGAATTCTGTGATAAGTGGGCCATGGTTTGGGCTTGGTAATGAGAGCTTGGTGTTTTTATGTCTCTCCTCCAGTACTACTATGCGATAAGAAAGCACTGTTTTTGGGCTAAGTGATGAATGAAGTGTAGGGACTGCTATTTACATGACTACCCTCAGTGGGTGCTCCGTGATAAGTAAAGTTTTGTTATTGCGCCAAAATACAATGATGGTGATTCGCCCCCTAGTGGCAGGGGGAGATAATTAACTGTGAAATTTCCAATACAATTCAGGAAGAATCCCTATATGATATAGGTAATTAATAGTTTATCACAACAACATAAAAGTGGGCCACACAGTAAGGATCACACTTATAATATTAGTAATGGAGGGTGAGTGGTTTAATGGTTATCATCATAGGAAATGGACATGACAGCCAGGTTCAAATCCTGGACAATGCTGTTTGCATTTCACATAACACTAATAAAGGTATGAATCTAAGTATTCTCGTTCCAGCTATGGCTAAATAGTAGGTTAGTTTGGGCTCTAACCTTGGTATGGCAACTAATGTAGGAGAAGAACAACTCTGAATTCAAACCTGTTAAACTCCACTTAAGAAATTGACTTTGTATTGTTATATAGCCCATTGCAGGTATATAAACAAGAGTGATAAGAGTCTTCGGGTGATAGAGAGAGAGAGAGAGACAGACAGATAGAGTTAAGACTGTGACTTACTTACTTCCATTTTCTCTTTCTATCTTCTTCCTTTTGGCTCTGATTGTCTAGTGCTGTTTCCTTTACTTCTTTGTTTCGGCATCATTGTCTAGTCTCTTCTTGTCTTCTGTAACTAAGGGTTCTTTTAAGTCATGCATTAATAAAACTACAAGACTTTGTTTTTCTTTGATCAAAGATTTTATTACTGCCCATTCTGATTCACCGCACGGTTGAGCCAACCTCAACAGAACATGTCTGTTCTGTGTGCCATTTAGGTTGAAACTGATTATCTAAGTATCACATGATGTGTGAGAATCCTGCTTTACCAATGGTCTGGTATTTTTCGAATGGAAACCTACCCACTTACACTCTGATTTGAAGACCAATGGCCCTTATTCTACAGATGTTTGTCAATAATCTATGCTACCACATTAGTATTGCATTCTACTTTTTATTACTTGCCCATTCTGATTCACCGTGTGGTTGTCATCTTATTGTCTCTTCTATCTTTTACTATGTTGCTGTCTCTAACAAAAGGCTTCTTTTCAAGTCATGCATTAATCAACTACAAGGCTTTGTTTTCCTTGATCAAAGATTTTATTACTGCCCATTCTGATTCACCACATGGTTGAGCCAACCTCAACAAAACACGTCTGTTCTGTGCATTTAGGTTGAAACTGATTACCTAACTAAATCACATGACGTGTGAGAATCCCGCCTTTACCAATGGTCTGGTATTTTTTTCAATAGAACCTACCCACCTACACCCTGATTTGAAGACCAACAGCCCCTTATTCTACAGATGTTTGTCAATAATCTATGCTACCATTTTACGAGGTAAAAGAAAAACATATTGCCCAAACAATCATGGGACATCCAATGAGGATCGAACTCACTATACAGTACTAATGGATCATTGGGACTAGCTTGCCAATGAGGATCGAACTCACTATACAGTACTAATGGACATTGGACTAGCTTACCAACGAGGGATCGAACTCACTATACAGTACTAATGGATCATTGGGACTAGCTTACCAACGAGGATCGAACTCACTATACAGTACTAATGGATCATTGGACTAGCTTACCAACGAGGATCGAACTCACTATACAGTACTAATGGATCTTTAATTGTGACATCAACTCTTAATTACATAAAAAAGGAGTCAGTCAAAGGTTTTGTGTTCAGACTCCACAGCACTGATATCTTGAATATATTTATAACTAGTTTAAAAGCCATTCTACTCATGTTGGTAAATATATATAATAGTGTAATGGTTTCTGAGTTTGTTACCATGTTCCATTAGTGTAAGTTACATGGCAGGTTCAATTCTTTTATATTCTATAAACTGAGTCAATACACACAAAAGGGCAAAATGATTACCAATATTATTTATTTTATTTATTTTTATGACTTGGGGATCTCTCCTTTTTTACTATCTTTGCACACCAACCTTTAAAAAAAGTCTTTGCACTGAACATATACAATGGTGGACTCTCCTATCGTGAACGATTAGATGAGAGTCAGCAGTGAGTGATTTGTTTCCTCCCATGTTGTGCATGCTATCAAGAAGACATTTTGTGTTTCCTCGAGTGTGAATAGCAGCCCAGCCTTGCTGTGAGCTATGAAGCCCCACTGACAGATGAAATGTTCTAAGGCGGAAGTCAGATGTTTTGTTTTAAAGTTAGGCGGAGCTGATCTTGATGCTTCAGTCTATTTTCCTCAAAGCTCTTTAATCTAGCGAAACGTGTCTTACACCAATCTTTCCGATTTGAAGCTAGATTAAAAAAAAAAAAAAACATATACAATATTAACACAATATCTATAAACTGATCAAAATTCTGTTAATATTTAATCCATTAGTTCCTACTTAAATCATTTTTCTTACCGTTATTTCTGAATTTCTCCAATTCTGTCTTAACTTTTTAAAGCTATTACTGTTTTTTGATCTGATTAGGCAAATTGTTCCAAAAATATATTACTCTATTAGCAAAAAATCTAATTGTTTAATAGACTTAGTTTTTGAAATCTGCTTTGACTGTAAATAAATAGAAACTTAAGATAGACCAATGGTCAGAAAGGCCACCTCCGATCAATCGGCTAGCATTTATATAATATCCCAACTCTAACCGTAAAGCAAACCCCAGCCCTTTTTATCATATATGTGTTAGAAAGCAGTGGCTGATGGTTATATTGTCCAGAAATATGATGTCCGCATCTAATGGTGAAGTTGCACTTCTGAAACTCTGGGTAGAGAAGTACCCCTTCATCACCATTACTTCCCGGGCTCACACTGAACCAGAGTGCTTGTACCTGGTAGGGTCCATCTATGGTTTAAATAGAAAAATGAGTTAAGAATATGTTTAAAAATGAGTTTGAAAAACAAATTCAATACCATCAAGAATGAATAAAGCAAACGTCTTCGGTATAAAATGCCCAAACAAGGTTGACATGCCGTAAATGCCAACCAACCAACCAACCAACAAAATATATTTTGAAAGTGATATGGTTGCTAGGCATAAATAAATAAAATATTTTTTGGGCATGGGCAGGTTTAAAGATGAGCATCAGATGGTGCAAACGAGGACCTCTACTAGAATGTCAGGCTTCTTTTGTTGTGACTTGTAGAATAGAGTAGCTTGATTTTTCATTTTTTTAAATATCCAATTGTTCATCTATGCGAAAGTTGTGTGTTAGTATACTGAATACTGATACCAAAAATTAGATCTTAAATAAATAGAAACTTGGAAGTTTCAGAAAAAATGTCTATTGTATGTTTAGAACTGTATATTAATATACTTGTTACTACCTATCTAATACCAATCTATTGGCTAGGCAGAAGAATACCCTGACTGCACCTCTGCAGAAGGAATAAGACCCTCCATGGGCCATCTGTTTGCCATGGGTGTGACCATGATGCTTAAAGACAGAATTCTGGTGGCTGTGCAGTCTATTACATGCAACACTCCATTTTGGCCTTACTTAGGCTAGATGCTACTATTTTGGCCCTTACTTAGGCTAAGATGCTACTATTTTGGCCCTTACTTAGGCTAAATGCTACTATTTTGGCCCTTACTTAGGCTAAATGCTACTATTTTGCCCTTACTTAGGCTAAATGCTACTTATTTGGCCCTTACTAGGCTAAATGCTACTATTTTGGCCCTTACTTAGGCTAGATGCTACTATTTTGGCCCTTACTTAGGCTAGATGCTACTATTTTGGCCCTTACTTAGGCTAAATGCTACTATTTTGGCCTTACTTAGGCTAAATGCTACTATTTTGGCCTTACTTAGGCTAAATGCTACTATTTTGGTCCTTACCTAGACTAGATGCAAATATGTGTGTCCCAGGATGCACTAAATCAACAAGCTATCAGCATCAATGCTTTCCATATAAGGTTAGAAAGAAAAAAAACAACAAAAAACAACAACAATGAATCCAGTTCCAGTGGTAGTAGGAGAAAACTAAAATAGCAAGAAAAAAAAGAAAAAAGAAAAACATTATAAATTGTTGCAGGTTCTGTGAAGAAAATATAGATAAAAAAAAGAAATTAATGTTACAGGTGAAAACGTTTTGTTTATTTTTTAAAGAAAATCTCTCAGACTAAAAATAAAATGAATTTTTAAATTTTCCGGATTTCTATCAAGGAGACAACGTAGGAATATTAGTGATGTTACTGGCGAAAAAAAAACATTTTGTTTATTTTAAAGAAAAATCTCTCAGGGTAAAAATAAAACGAAATTTTAAGAATTTCCAGGTTTCTATCAAAGAGACGAGACAGGAATATATATAAGTTGTAGAATGGAAGTGAAAAATATAGAATTATTAGTAATTTTCTGAGAATGCCTACAAGTTTTTGAAAAATATTTAAGTATCAAATGTTTATAAGATTATTATTGGTTTGTCATCTGTTTTGCTCTCAAATAATGAAAGCCATAACAGTAAAATTCAAAGACAGACGCTAAGCTCCTTTCCATGTCTTCTTTTACATTAGGTAGAATAGAAGGAAAGGTAAGGATTAGTTTAGATATTACAGCTGGTGCATATCCTTTTTTATATATATAATATATATATATATATATATATATATATATTCGAGGCTCTGGTTTGTTAAGTTTTTCTTTTTTTGAAAGATATTATATAATATATATATTATATATATATATATATATATATATATATTAACTTTCAAAGAAAGAAAAACTTAACAAACTGTCATATGACTATGATGAATTTATTTCAACCAGAGACTCAATATGAATCAAGTCTCATCAGATAGTTTTACAAGAAACTGAGAAATTGAATAGAAAAAATATTCCACAAGAAATTCTCTCTTCTCATACGCCCACATAAAAAAACAAAACCTTTTTTAGATAATAATACAATTCAAATATTTAATAAAATTCAAATTTTTTTTTTAATCCGGACAGAAAATTGTTATATATATATATATATATATATATATATAATATATATAATATTATTATATATTTAACTATACCAAACTTTTTGTGTTAATCCTTTCAGTGTGAGAAAAAAAACAGCAAATAGTTTGATTGTAAAAATATACTACCAAACATTACCTGGGGAGAAAAAATTTTTGGAAAAAAAGAAAAGACCAAGATAATCGCACCAACCAAAAATAATCTATTGGTACAATATTTGGCCAAAAGAAAAAACAATCTATATGTATATATATATATAGAAGATATATATATTCATACAAAACCGCCAAGAAACTAAAGCTAATAAGTAAAAAGTGCTCAATACCTAAGTAGAGCAAATAATAAAGATAAATCTAATGAGTCAGATAAACCTACTAAAAGTTTTGCTAAATGCTCTTCAGGGCTAACATCCAACTCTGATCTTAGCCCTGAAGAGCATTAAGCGAAACTTTTAGTAGGTTTATCTGACTCATTAGATTTATCTTTATATATATATATATATATATGGGAGGAAAATATGGAAGTAAATCTGACAGTATGTAGAAAATAGAAAAAACAAAGTATTCCCAAGATGATAAATTTATTATAGATGGTGAAGTCAGCGCTGAAACTTTTTGGTTTTTATCAAACCTTCATCAGAACATTAGGATGGAAAAAGTGTAGTCTGAACAGTGATTTGTTGTTTGTTTGTTGCTGACCAAATATTGGATACCAGTTCTCAGACAACAAACACCATTCCATGGACCAATCCAAAGTCCGACACCAGAAATGTGCCTACCTTGGCAGCATCTGCGATATAACCATCTTCCTATTGGTGGTCATCTTCATCACTAATGGCAGAACTCTCTTTTCAGTGTCAACAGATCCAGGTGAGGTCTGCATACTCATACACAGACCCATACGGTCACAGAGGCTGTTCTTTAGATAATTAAAAAAATAGAATTTAAATGATAGCTGCATAGAATTTCTTTTGCATTTAATATTTTAAATTGTAGACATTAATCAACGCAAGTTCTTTTTTACATAGGGATTTTAATGGGACATCTTGCGAGGATCCTATTTGTAATTCAGTTATAACGGATCTGCGAGACTAACTTTTTGCTACCCCACCTACCCGGTCGACAACGGTTAGCTGCTTCTAGTATATAATAAATGAAAATCAAGGCGTCAAAATTTATTTGTCCACAAATTATTAATTCTAACAACTTTTTTTTCATTTTTTCACCCTTTTTTTTTAACCACATTATTGGATATTATTATCCAATTTAGTGTGTGTGTGTTTGTATGCACATATATATATATATATATATATATATATATATATGAAAAATAGATGGAAATTAATCCGACAGTATGAACTTTAACATTTTGAAAAAACAAATGATGTTTGTTATGTAATTGCTGACAGAATCTGTTTCAACCAAATCGATAGGTTGGTCTTCATCACGAGCAACATAGACGGGAAGAAAGATATCCATTAAAAGACTTTTTACAAAAACGAACGCTGTATTCAACCGCTGAAAATTTTTTGAAAATTGCATGTTCTGTTTTAAAAATAAAATAAATTTTATTTTTAATTTTTAAAAATCAGAAACATTATAGTTTATAGTAAAACTCAAAAGAGTTTGTTGTAAAAATTATATAAAAAATGTAAAGTGGGTATCAAAATTGTTTAGGATATATTTCAGCTGTTAAAAATATACAAGTCCACAGTGTGAAAAGGGGATAGACTTCCTCACTGCCTGGCTGATGACTTTACTTACTTTATAGCTGGTTTGAATTCAGATTTCACCTTCTAGACCAGTCACCATACTAAGGCAAAATGACCCAGTCTGCCCTACTATTTATCCATAGTTGCAAGGAGAATAGGTGGATTTGTACCTTTCCCAAGGATAGGTATTTACCCAACTTGTTTGCCACATGCAGGATGTGACACAAGGTCACTAATATAGGGCATCACTATTCAGTAGTAATGGTTTGATGAGATATTCAAATTTCAAATGAGGTCAATCTTTTCTGGACACCCAATTTATATGCAAACTATAAACTTGGTGTGGGTTAGAGACATAGGAAGTGAACTCGTGGACCCGAGTTCAATTCCTCGACGAAGCTGTTTGCATTTCATATGGCGCTAATACCCTTGGGAAAGGTATGAATCCAAATCTCCCTCCAGCTATAAGTAGATAGCAGGGCAGACTGGGCTCTTTAACCATAGCCAGGTAACCAGTCTAGGAGAAGGAAAACTCTGAATTTAAACCTGTTAAACTCCGCTTAAGAAATTGACCTTGTGTCACATCCTGCTTGTGCAGAGTATTGTAAATATATATATGCAAACTATAAATATATGTGTGTTGGGGGGGGGCATGAGTGCATGTGTGCAAACTACACTATAAACTAAGCCCTCAGATATTCATAATTATCTCTACTCTGAATCATCTCACGCTGAGCATCTCAAGGAGAGTCTAGCATACTGACAAGCACTGAGGAAGAATATGCTCTAACAATAATGATTTAACCCTCAGAGCTTAGAATACAAACTGAAAAATGTACTAAAAGTTATTCTTATAGTCAATATAATTGAGAAAAATAAAATAAAATATTTTCTTTGGAACATAACTTATATTTTTTTCTTTTAATAAATTCATTTTATTTCAATTTTTTATTTTTTTTATTTCTTATGTAATTTAATTTCTATGTTGAGGCAACTTGAGAGGCTCCCTAACCAGATGGGCCCTGGGCTCCACAAGAGGTCTGTGAGACTAGCTGTTATTACTATGACGTGCCACTAGAAAGTTTAAGAATGCTATAAAAATGAAAAAATTTTATTATGGTTGAGTAACATTAAAAAATTTACCAAAACAGTATCTGATGTAAAGTGGTAAGACACGCTCAAAAAGAGGCATACTCCTTATGACACTAAACTGCATCTGATATTGAGGCTCCAGTTCTGGAGATCTAGGGAGTGTTGAGTACTCCTTCATTGCCATTACTCCCAGTTCCACTCTGACCCAAAATGGTAGTACATATTAGGGTCCCACCTATGAGTTAAATTTATTTGTTTAAAAATTATTTGTATTCAATAGGAACATGTGAAAAAAAATACTCTTAAGTGAAGACAACAAAAATGTAAACATGACTGTACAATGAATGCAATTCCCTAATTTCTAGGCATACACACACATGGAAAAAAATGAATGAATAGATAATTAAATGGAAAGAATTTAAAAAGATAAAAATATGAGAAAATAAAAATCTGGAATCATACCATACAATCCTAATGTTATATACACAAATATAGATATCTCCTGATTCACTAATTCAGCAATTCAATAAAGAGAAGGCCCATCGGATGTAAACAGGCCGAGGCATTAAATCAAATGACAAAATTTTGTCTTTGCGCACCCAGGCTCCGCGCATGGGGCAATCTTAGAATTAAAAAATAAAATCATAAATAAAACACGCATTTTTCATCAAATCTAAAACATTCCCAGCAAAAATAAAAAATGTTTGAGTTGATCCAAATTCCACAGACCATCAACTATTTAAGGGCCGGCTTTTGAAGACCATGCCAGAGATACCCGGGGTGACAGAACAGTCCACATCGCAAAGGGAGCCAACGACACGAAACGCTACACCGCAAGTCAGCCGACCTATATCTCTCACCTACTCCCTGACCTCATGACCCTGACCGACCGGCAGTCTTAAGAGGGCGAACAACTACTAAACTCTATATCATCAATTTACCAAACTGATGCAGACAAATCCTCAGAAACCCGACTACTAACCCGCTATCGGCTGCGACTACTAAAACATTGAATCTTCTGCCCACATTAACCAACTTCTAACTACTATCACTGGTTCATCTGCCCACATCACCACCTACACTACAACTGATTCGGCCACCGGACATTTCACTGACTTTGATATTAACGTCATAACTGACTATCATCAAAATCAGACTTTCTCTTTTAAAAATCATTTCCAATTTTACAACCTTTTCATGTTCTTTTTTTAATACAATTGTTAAACTTAAAATCTGTATTTGTTTTTTCCTTGCCACCATACATTTCATACTAACCCTGTTTATAACACTAAGAATAATCAACATCTCAGGGCTCCGTGCTTTCAGAAACCTTCTGACGAAGGGATTTTTTCATCCCGAAATATTAAGAAAATAAATCAAAGGTAAATGAACTACATTTACAGCATTTTTCTTTACACTTGAATTGTGATAGCCTTCAAAACCAACCACCAAACCAATATAAAAATAAGACTTCAAGCAAATTATAAAAACCTTACACACATATATATATATATATATATAAATATATATAATCAATAATTTGACTCATCTGAAGATTGCATAAGCATGAAACTTATAGTTATGAGTTAATATCCATAATATCATTATTATTGATTGTAAATCTGCACTGCTTTATTAGCATTGAGCACCTTTTTATGCCAATACTTTTCTCATTTATTCTCTATTCATTCTCTATTCATTCTATATTATATATATATATATATATATATATATATATATATGAGATAGATAAAAGGATGGTGAACAAGAAATGATGACTCAAATTAAATCTAAGAGTTGAAACGTTTCGTCCGATTCATATGGACATCATCGGTCAAATGATTTTTATTGAAAGCAAAATTACGTGCAAGTACAATTGACCGATGATGTCCATATGAATCGGACAAAGCGTTTCAACTCTTAGATTTGTTTTGAGTCATCATTTCTTGTTCACCATCCTTTGACCTACCTCATACTGTCGGATTCTACTACATCCATCCTATCTCCATATATATATATTTAGCAACCACTCCACACAAGCAGGATGTGACACAAGAGTCTAACAGGTTAGAATTCAGTTTTTCCCCTAGACTGGTTACCTAGCCATGGTTAAAGACCTCAGTCTGCCCTACTATTTACCCATTGCTGGATGTAGTTGAATTCATACCTCTCCCAAGGGTATTAATGCTATCTGAAAAACAACAGCCTCGTCCAGGATATGAACTGAAATCAATGAGTCCATTTCCTATGATTCTAACCATTACACCACATGCCTTCATTATATTTTATGGATTAGCATTAAATTTTGATCATAATTGTATATATATATGTGTATGTGTCTATATCTTCATTTATTTATTATATATATATATATATATATATATATATATATATACATATATATATCTTATTATAATGGAGATTGTGTGTTTGTCTATCTGTAACTGAAACTAAATCACTACTCAAGTCACAATTCCCTTAGTTATTGATGTCACATTCACCATGAATTTATTTTTATTTAAACTTCAATTATTGATAAAATTGTTATACCTTATTAATACTGTTGGATTAATCTACATACTAATAACATGCAAGTATATTTATATATTCAACAAAATAGCGGTTTACAGTGTGAACGTGAAGGCTAATTTGCATATTGATATTAAGAATTTGATTTTAATAAATATATGCTTAGTATTATTGATTTCTAATTGTTTGGTTTTCTCTTAATGAATCTGAGCAAAAATCTCAGGGTTAAATCTTAAAAGAAATCCATAAACAAGACGAAAGAACTGTAATTTTATTAAATACTTCATAATCTAACTGAATAGATAAATTATGAAAAATGAAAGACGGAAGTGATGGAAAATGATGGAAGAGTTAGATTTAAAGATGTTCTATTTTTCGATTATACCTCCTCAGTTTATCATTTTCTAAATAGTTTCTAATTTGATACAATATTTTATTACATCAAAACCTAAAAACTTGCACCCGAAGGGTGTATATATTTGCTAGTATATATATATATATATATATATATATATATATAATAAAATAAATGAAGACACACACACACACACACACACATATATATCTATTAATAATGGAGATTCACTTCCGGTTTTTGTCTGTAACAAAAATTACATCACTGCTTACGTTACATAACCCAAAATCGTCATAACATAGATTAAAATTTGAACATGCAACATTAGACAGTCCCTATTGTTTTTTAAAACAAGTTTTAATAAATACATGACTGGTATTATATATCTATATATAGTTTGTTTTATTTTAATCCATATTTAAAGTTTACATTTCAAATTGTTTTATTTTTTAATCCTTTAATGAATTTGATGATTTTACTTACTTAGGGTACAAACTCGCTGACATTGAATTTTTACTCCCACCCCTCAGGCATTATGTTTCAAAAATGTATTTTTACATTTTTTATTTTGTACTAGTATATACAATTATGATTAAAGTTTAATGCTAATCCATAAAATATTTACAGTGGTCTATGTATGAAAATACAGAGCAATATCAGAATATTTTTCAAATATAAAATAGGATAATAATAATAATAATAATAATAATAATAATAATAATTTGGGACTTTGAGATAAAGATGGATCACCCTATCCCAGCCAGGAGACCAGACCTTGTGTTGATTAACAAAAAAAAAAGGAACATGCCAACTGGTGGACTTTGTGGTTCCAGCAAATCACAGGGTGAAGTTGAAAGAAAACAAAAAGATGGACAAATACATGGACCTTGCCAGATAATTGAAAAAACTGTGGAATATGAGAGTGAAAGTGATACCAATTATAGTTGGTGCACTTGGAACTTAGAAAAAAGACTGGAGGACCTGAAAATCAGAGGAAGAATTGAGACCATCCAGACTACTGCATTGCGGCAATCGGCTAGACTACTCAGAAGAGTCCTGGAGACCTGAGGAGACTTGCTGTCACTCAGCCTCCAGTGAACCACCAGCTACGGCAGATGTGAAAAACTCATAAAGGATAGAAACTGAGTTATGTGTACAGATTAATAAATCAAAGTTTTTTTTTTTATTCACATTGTGTTTTGATTTTAAATGTAGCAAGGAAGTCACAGCCTTATTGGAATCACTAACCAGACAGGGAATGTTGCAGGGGATAAAAACAAGTTCTAGACTGAAGATGACAGTTTTGGAGACCTTCCCTCTCCCCCAGCTTTGTAATTGTTTACTGCGCTGCATTTTATAGTTTAAGGATGGGTATGATCATGCAACCATGCAACCATATCACCAGTCTATTTACCTGTCGAGTAAAAAAATTTTTTTTCTGCTTCAATGCATCATTCACCTGAATTGACTGACTGACCTCTGATTGTATTGCAAGTTTATTGTTTGTGTTGCAACTTCCTTGAAAAGTTCCTCCAATTCATCAGTTTTCAAGTTTTTGGTGCCACACCTACCATCAGCTCCCCACTTTACTGTTCAGATGAGATTACCCAATCTGTGCTACTGGTGCACTGAGTTGGCAGAGGCTGGTATTGAATCAAGAACCTTGTGATTCCTAGGTGGGCACTCTACCAACTGAGCTAAACCAACCCCCATCAAAACTTATTGTGTTACAAGTTCATTGTTTGTGTTGCAACTTCCTTGAAAAGTTCCTTCAATTCATCAGTTTTCAAGTTTTTGGTGAATTCTTTTTGGCCTTTGACTCAAAATCTTCTTTTTTTTTTTCTTTTTTTTTTTTTTTTTTCAAGTTCAGAAATCTTTTCTGACATAAACTAACTACACCTAGTTTGGTTTTATGGCATATCAACCTCGGTGGGTTATTTAATGCTGACAAAGTTTTGAAATAAATTCATTCTTAATGGATACTTTTTTTTATGAACACATTTTTCTGTTTAACCCATAGATGGGAACCTAACAGGTACTACCACTCCGTGGACCAGGGAGCAATGGTGATGAAGGGGTGCTCCACATTCCCCAGACCTCCTGAACTGGAAACTCACCATCAGTGTTTAACATCATTCCCAGGACATGATGACTCTCAGCCACCGCCTTCTAACACATACATGATAAAGAAGGGTTGGGGGCTTGCCATAAAGGCAATAGGTTGGGGTAATCATATAGGTGCTAAGGCTTGATGCAACCAGCCGATTGATCAAAGGGGGGCTCTCTGACCACCCATCTAGCCTAAGTAAGGGTCTACGTTGAGTATTGCATGTCATGGACTGCTACATTTAATGTATCATTGTCATATTGACATATCCGTTGTCCAGTTTTCACAGCACTTTTCCCCATATTGAACATGGAGTAAAGATATTTATCAACACCCCACCACACCACACCACACCACACAACCCACTACCCACACAAGCTGGATGTGACATGAGATCAATTTCTTAAACAAAGTATAAATAAGCAAGTAAACTCGGTGGGCCGGCCTAATGTTGGTATCAGCCAGACCTTGGGGGAGTCTTTCCCCTTTTCACTAGCGCTTAACCAAGGAGATTATTTTAGCATCTGAGTTGGAGCCACACCTACCATCAGCTCATCACTTTACCCCACCTGTGTTGGCAAGGGTGGGTATCAAACCCGGAACCTTGTGAGTCCTAGGCTGATGCTCTACCGACTGAGTTAAACCAACCCTCCAGTCTCATCAGCAAAGTATACCAGGTTTGAATTCAGAGTTTTCCTTCTCCTATATAATATAATTATTTGTTATATATATGAGGGTCATTCAATGAATAAGGTGAAATTTTGTTGGCAATAGGAAACACTGTATTTATTTACCAATCCCTCTGCATGAGCATGATGTGACCCAAAATTTTACCAGGTTTGAATTCAGAGTTTGACTTCTCTTAGCCTGGCTGCCTAACCAAGGTTTTAAAAAAACCCAGTCTATCCTACTATGTATCCATAGCTAGAGGGAGAATAGTTGGATACATACTTTTCCCAAGAGTATTATTCTATGTGAAATGCAAACAGCCTCATCCAGGATTTGAACTCAGGTCGCCGAAGCCATTTCCATAACTCTAACCATTACACCACACACCTACAATAAGTATATATATATATATATATATATATATATATATATCAGTCGGTAGAGTGTTCGGCTAGAAGTCATAAGGTTCCTAGTTCGATACCGGCCCTCGCCAGCTCAGCGTATGAGTAGCACAGGGATCTGTTTGGTAAAGTAAGGAGCTGATGGTAGGTGTGGCACTCCACCTTAAACGCAAAAAAACAATCTCCTTGGTCTAGCACTAGTGAAAAGGGGATAGACTCCCTCGCAGAATGGCTCATAACCGAGATTAGGCCACCCTGACGACTTTTTTACTTTATATATATATATATGCTGTGTGTTTATATGCATATATATATATATATATGTGTGTGTATTTTTATCTATTTATATATCTATCTATTCACACACACACACACACACGTATATATATATATATATATATATATATATATATATATATATGTTTAGGGCGTATTGGGCAGCAACCATAAATTCCTTATTTTGATTGCCTAGCACAGATCATCATGATACAAGTTATTCTTTTCCATGATTCAGGTGGGTTCCAGTCATCCATTCTATCTGTCATGACATATATGAATGAAGAAGGGTTCAATCTTTTAAATGATGCATAGTGTGCATCAATACCTTCAACCTTTGGAGAAAAATAACCAAATATATGTATGTCAAATTTATCCCAAACACCCAGTATATATATATATATATAGTTGTAGAAAGGTTTTTCTCACTACCATGGTTTCGGTTTTGTGGAAATTTCATGTGCATTTTTCACAAATGATTTTTAAACATCATACAAACATTTAACATAGGCCAAATTTATTGGGTCTCTTATCTCAATAATCAATTGTGTAACCTTTATTCTCAATTAGCAGCGGCTACCCGGCATCGCCTGGGTAGAGGAGGTTTTTTTTAAGTTAGTCCCGCAGATCCATTATTACTGAATAGTGAGTTGAATCCTCGTGGGATGCCCCATTTAAATCCCTATGTAATATATATATATATATATATATATATATATATATATATATATATATAAAGAGAGAAAGAGAGAGAGAGTGAAAGAGTGATAGATAGAAACACACACACACACATATGTATATATATATATATATATATATATATATATTAACACACAGTATATATATAGATAGAAATACAGACACACACATATGTATGTATAATATATATATATATATATATATATGTATATTAACACACAGCATATATATATATATATATATATATATATATATATATATGATGTGTTAATATATATATATATACATACATATGCGTGTATTTCTATCTATATATGTTAACTCACAGCATATTATATATATATATGCTGTGTGTTAATATAATATATATATATATATATATATATATATATATATATATATATATCTGTGTGTGTGTGTGTGTATTTCTATCTATATATATATGAACACACAGCATATATATATATATATATATATATATATATATGCTGTGTGTTAATATATATATATATATATATATATATATATATATATATGTGTGTGTGTGTGTGTAGAATAAGATGCACAATGTCTTTTACAATATATGGACATTTATTAAGATAAGCTTATTCCAATTTTATCAGAGTAGCCCTTAATGCTTATTATCTTTGTTTAAAGCAGACCAAAAATCTTTGTTTGACCCATAATCAAAGAGACACAGAGACTAGTATTGTGCAATTTGTATAAAATCACAATACAACTGTCATGTCTATAATCCATTAAGTGTCCTCAGTAAAAACAATGGATAATATTGACCATATGTAACATCTCCAATGTGTCTTTTGGCAGTGTGTCTCCAGTGTGTCTTGTGACAGTGTGTCTTCTGTGCATCTTTTGACTGTGTTGCTATCTCTGTTGCTTCCGTTGCTTTTACTAAGAGAGAAGAGAACACTAGCGACATTTTTTTTTTCAACAAAAATATTTCTTACCATTATGCTAATTTGTGTTAGCATCTGCCTCAGAACCACAAGGTTCCTGGTTCAATTCCAGCCCACACCAGCACACTCAGCACATGAATAGCATAGTGATCTGTGCAATAAAGTGAGGAGCTGATGGTAGGTGTGATGTTCTACCTCAGATGCCAAAACAATCTCTTTGATCTAGTGCTAGGGAAAATGGGATAGACTCCCTTGCTGTCTGGCTGATACCGACATTAGGCCACCTGACGACTTTACTTTTCACTTTACTACAACTACTATTACTAATTCTACTGAGTTCTGGGTATATTACTAAACAGCATATACGGGGGTGGGGTTCCAGTTCTGGATCTCTGGGGAGTTTGGAGTCACCACTTCATTGCCC
This sequence comes from Doryteuthis pealeii, assembly GCA_023376005.1. Classification (NCBI taxonomy): domain Eukaryota; kingdom Metazoa; phylum Mollusca; class Cephalopoda; order Myopsida; family Loliginidae; genus Doryteuthis; species Doryteuthis pealeii. Next base: position 93,023,888 of record CM042146.1, on the reverse strand, counting down.
TTACTACTAGGTATTTTCAATATCTCAAAAAACAATTTCCAACCATCTCTTTTCCTTTTCACGCATTTAAAAACCTTTCTTTTAGCGTTCTATTGTGCGTATTGTGGACTGAACACCAACAAGAGAGAAAGAATTCCTTTACCACAAACTTAAAAAAAAAAAAAACAAACGGTGACATATATCACTTTGAATCGGACACCCTCATTGCTGGGTATATAATTGAAAGTGATAGAGAGAATCTTCGGGTGATAGTGAGAGAGACAGTCAGATAGAGACTTACTTGCTTCTTTGTCTAGTGGTTGTTTCATTTTCTTTCTTTTGGCTATGATCGTCTAGTACTGTTTCCTTTACTTTTTTGACCGATTGTCATCTTGTCTCTTCTTTTTCTAAATTCTTGTCTAGCTGTTTCTAAGGGCTTCTTTTTAAGTCATGCATTAATTAAATACAAGACTTTGTTTTTCTTTGATCAAAGATTTATTTCTGCATTGCCCATTTTCACTGCGCGGTTGAGCCAACCTCGGCAGAATACGTCTGTTCTGCGTGCTATTTAGGTTGAAACTGATTACCTAACTAACTCTATCATGTGACTCACGAGATTCATGCCTCTGGGGTCAGTTGGGGCTATAACCGTTTACTGGTATTTTTCCATCCACTGATCTGAAAAACAATGGCCCTTAGAATTCTCGCTACAGGGATTGTCAAAAACCCACGCCACCACACAATTATGCAACAATATCAGTGGTAGTTGTCATTGTTGTTATCAGTGCTGTGGCATTGCATTGTATCATCATCATCATCAGGTTGCGCTAACAGCATGGATTTCCGGTGATCACCCAAGACAGGTCTTCTGCACAGTATCCATTATCCACACAGAGCTGATTGATGTAGGTTTTTGTTGGTCAGCCTATACTGGTATGTCCATGAGGTCTACTCTGGATGCTGTGCTCATTCTATTCAAATAAAATCCTATTATTATTATAATCTGAGTCCTTCTACTCAATTATAATGAACTAACCATCAGTTTTTGTACTTTGCTTGGGTGTGGAGAGCCGCTGTGAGCGATTTAAAGTAGGCAAGGAGTTAAAAATTGACTTTGTGTTGCATCATACCTGTGACAGAAATGTTGCATAAATACCTACATTAATATATTTTTTAATTAAAAAATTATAAAGGTAAAAAAATGTGAAATTAAAGAAGTAATAAATTTATGAATTTTTGGGTAAGTAAAATACGTTTATTTCTATTTGTAGAGTTAAATGGGGAGAGTGTTTCTCTGATTGGACATAGTGATCCTGTGATGTACCCAGAAGTTTTGGTGCCAATATGCAGATAGACATTCGGACCAGTTCCAAGAGCAGCCAACCAGAAATTACCTCCAAGAGGATTGATTAAAACAGAAGATACTAGATATCCTAAAATTTCCTCTCCATCAGACTGGTAAGTCTCTCAAACTTGACTCTATACATAAGAAGGGCATTTATATTGTTATATTGTTTATTGTTTATATTGTTAGTCATTGTTTTATTTGTTTTTAAATAAATTGTTAGAATTGAACAAAGTTTTGATTCATTTATTTGTTGCTGTTAGTTTTAGAATAAAGGCTAAACTAACACAATAAATTTATAATTCATAAATTTCGTCACAATGGTTTCTTAATCTAGCAATATAAATGTGAATGTGATATTTACTATATTGGGCGTACTACCCAGAAGTTTGAAAATAGAATCAACCAAAATGTGTTTTAATTTATGAGAAGTCATAAATTGTGAACATGTCTGTAGCTTAGAATTTTAATTAAGGTTCGTTAGAATTAAAAGCAGAGGTGGGTAATTTTCCATAACCGTTGGTGATTATCAATGACATTTTAGATGACCCCCAACTGACTCCGGTACAGACACATGAGAATAAGTTAGTTTTAGTTAAGCAAATTCAACCCAGATTTCAAGGAGAGCAGACACAATTGTTGGCTCTCCTGTGTTCGGTCTCTTCCCATGGTGGAATCATCATGGGTTAATAAATAAAAGCTTGATCAAGTAACACCAAGTCTTGTAAAAAAAGGAAACTAAAGTCGTCGGGTGGTCTAATGTCAGTATCAGTCAGACAGCAAGGGAGTCTATCCCCTTTTCACTAGCACTAGACCAAGGAGATTATTTTAGCGTCTGAGGTGGAGCGCCACACCTACCATCAGCTCCCTGTGCTACTCATACGCTGAGTTGGCAAGGGCTGGTATCGAACCAGGAACATTGTGATTCCTAGCCAAACTCTCTACCGACTGAGCTAAACCACAATGACTAGTCCAGCCCTGTAAGAAGAATCCAAGAACAAAAAGGAAAGTCAACCCCAGCAGAAGTCCTTAATAGAAGTCAGCCCAGACAAGATGGTGGCCAGACAAGTTAGACGAAGATCAGCCAGCAGAGTAATCAAGCCAGTAAGATCTATCATCTCTATATCTCTAATCTGTCACTCTGTCTCTGTCTCTCTGTCTCTCTCTGTCTCTCTCTATTATATATTAGATGAACTCTCCACTGATCATATACACCTGAGTAAAAGGGGTATATAACACATGTGCTTTTGGCCATTCGTTCCTGATATGTACCGGAAAGGGATATATTAGTAGAAGTAGCAGCGTGGTACACTCGAGCAGGTAAGTAGTAATACTGGTACAATGACGTCATAGTAGTAGTAGTAGTAGTTGTAGTATTTAGGCATAGTAGTAGGCATTGTATCCCTACATTGTTCGGTATTCATAGATGACACCAGCCAATCATATTACTGTGAGCGAGGAACCCAGATGTATGCATATTCATTACATCAGTTCCCATATCTAAAAAAGATCTTGGAGCATGAATCAAAACACTGACTCTGCCATTGTTCGAACATCTATTGGTTAACCTGGATTGTTCCAAGTCATTTAAAAACAGTCAGTCACCATCCTAGCTTGTGCACGTTCAGAATTCCAGCTCTGTATAATAGAAGCAATATATAACATTGCGCAAACCAGAGCTCTGCAAAGAGAAAGAATTTGTCTACCATTTACTAGTTGGCAGCAGTTCCAGCTTGTAGTTACCTGATCCTGGGTAATCGCAACATTTTTTTTGGCCTCCCCCCTCATTATGACTTTCTTGTGTTCTTTGTAGTGGTTCTTCTTCCTGTGGTAATCCTCTAATGAGACTCAGGTGAAAACAGAATTCTTGTTAAGGATGAATCTGGTTATGGCTGCAATTCTGAAATTTTGTAACCACAAAAAAAAATTAATAAATTTATAATTATTTCAACAATATAACTACAAATGGTTATTTCCTAATTGAGTAACATGATATTACAAGGTGACCCAGAAAAAAACAGAACCCAAATTATTTATTTTCCCATTAAACTAACCCTAAACCCCAACCCCAACCCTAATCCTAAACCCTAACCCTAAACCCCAACCCTCACCCTAACCCTAACCTCCCCTAGTTGAGTAACATAATATTACAGGGTGACCCCGAAAAACAGAACCCACAAATTTTGTAATAAAACTGTTAATTTTAATTCTTTTTTTAAGTTTAAGTCCAGCAAGGGCTAGTGTTAGGGTTAGGGTTAGGGTTGGGGTTTAGGGTTAGTTTAATGGGAAAATAAATAAATAATTTGGGTTCTGTTATTTTTTTTTTTTGGTCACTCATGTTACTCAACTAGGAAATAACCACAACAAATAATTTTCAATATCCATCAAGAATGAATAGACCAAAATGTATTAAGCATAAAATAACCCAACAAGAGTTGACATGCAATAAAATCCAAAAAAGATGGAAAGAAAAGAAAGTAAAACACTTACATGTTGAAGTGTGTTCTCGCATTTTCAAGTGTCATGAGATTGTTGGGGGTGAGAAATCAGTAATCTGAACATTAGTTACATAAATGAGAGTAACCTCCCCTTGTTTGTTTTACTTTGAGGATGCCTTATGTTTTGGTCGGCAATTTTCATTTCACCGTAAATCTACACTGAAAATACGAATTTGTTCGCATCAATACAACTGCATGTTTTAACACGAACATATCATAAAATGTGTTCTTAATAGCAATTAAGTTCATTTCAAATAATGCGCAAGCACAATTAAGAACACATTTTATATGTCTGTGTTAAAACATGCAGTTGTATTGATTCGAACAAATTTGTATTTTCAGTGTAGATTTACGATGAAATGAAAATGGCTGACCAAAACATAAGGCTTCCTCAAAGTGAAACAAACAAGGGGAGGTTACTCTCATTTATGTAACTAATTTTCAGATTACCGAGAAGTCTCCCTGTTGTAGACAGAAGATAAACTGTTAGCTCTGTCGGGGGTAGAAGGTGAAAGAGAATTTTGACTTTGGTGCTTCTGATTTTATAAGGCTGCTCGCTATGCCACCTAGCGCCTGGAAAACACTGAAGTAACTGTGCAAAGTAAGAAATGTAATTACTACACTTTTTTGGGGTCTTATTCTTCTACAGAGGTATAGTCGGTGTATTCCTACACTTCTTAGGAATGCATATCATTGGTGCCACCTGTACGACTGTCCCAACCTTATTGCTCTTAATACAAACCTCCAACCCTTTTTATGATATATGTGCTAGAAGGTGGTGACTGAGGGGTTTATTATTCTGGTTATGACATTAAACTGCATCTAGTGGTGAGGTTCCAATTCTGGAGCTCTTGGGAATGTAGAGTACCCCTTCATCACCATTACTCCCAGGTCCTCTCTGACCCAGAGTGGTAGTACCTGTTAGGGTCCCATATCAAGAATGAATAAAACAAAACATCTTCAACATAAAATAACCCAATAAGAGTTGATCCATCTATGGGTCAAATTGATAAAAATGAATTTAAAAAAAAAATTGAATACCCAGCAAGAATGAATAAAACAAAAACATCATCAGCATAAAATAACCTTATAAGGGTTGACATGCCATAAAATCAACTCGATAACCTGTCACTGTTAAATTTGTCAAAGTTCAATAAATAAAAATGCCAAAAATGCCGATTACTTGGGAATATGTAATGGAATGGGGCTAGTGTGACTCAATGTATTGTTATCATTAGAAAGCTAGTCCCCTCCATTAAAAGCAGGATGTGACACAATATCAAGTTTTAAGGGGAGGCCTTCTTGTTTGTATGAAGTAATGACTGAAACCATGGTAATCACTGTCATTGATAAAACCACCTCTGTTCACTCGTTTCTAATCCAACACACGTCTCTGTTCTCATTAGGAAGATCGGACCAAGACACCATTAAGCACCCCATTTGCGACCTAAATTCAAAAGGACATGTTTTGCTCTTCACCATCAAAATCCAGTTGTTTGTTAACAGATGTTTTTTAGACGTTTTTTAGACGCACTTTTTTTTAAATTATAAAACTATAAACGAAAGACACGTTTTTATATTAAAGACACTTTTTTTTTACTTATTTCATGTTGTTGTTGTTAATTCAATAGCAATTCTTTTTTAATTATAAAACTTTTAACGGTAGACACATTTAATACGGAAATGATTAAAGCTATAAAAAGTATATTATAAGGTTATAATAATAACTGCTAGCCCTAACCCTAACCCTTACCCCTAACCCCTAACCCTAACCCTAACCCTAGCAAAATTTTTAATATTAACTATCTGTAGAGGCACATGGAAAATAAATAAACATGTCTTTCATTTTAAGGTTTTTTTTTTTTAAATAACAATATTAGTTTATCTTTAGTACAAAATTAATTTTTTCACATATGCTAACAACAACATCATGAAATAACTAATTTTTTAAAATTAAAATCAAAAAACTATTTTAGTATAAAAATGTTACTGGTTTTTATCAAAACTTTACTGGTTGTTTTGTTTACTAACAACCGGTGATAAGCAAAATTCAGTTCCTTTTTGGGCTGGGGTGCCTAATGGTGTCATGGTCCGGAAGATCAAATACAACTGCCCCTTAGTGTGGGAAGGTAGGCCTTAAATAATCATTGACACACCACTACACTCACCAAGATCTTACATCCTGGCCAATTACACTTAGCACTGCCTGATCTGTGCAAAATTAGCATACGGGCCAAGCTCCGAGTGTGCTTTTCCTTAAACCAAACTACTCTTTCAGAGCCCTTCCCCCCCTTGTGCTGGCCAGACATACACGGATGCACTTCTATGAAAAATATGGGTTAACCTCTCATGACAGAACACAGAAGTGGAAACTAGCAGGAGGCCGAAATCCTCAGAACAGTAAAAGTTGTCGAAGAGATTAGACGTCCCTACTGAGAACAGAATTAGACAGCAGGCGAGAAGGTTGATTGAATAGTTCAAGGCAGACACACCCCAACTTTGGGTGAACGAACATAGCAGCAGTGCTGAACATTGAATGAGCCTACAACCAGAATTCTTTACCCCAACAAAAACTCTACAAAAGGATAAGTGTGTTCATGAATTGTTACTTTTATATATATATATGTGACTTGAGACCGCTAAAGCAATAAGTTTTAGCAACCCTTTGCACCATTAACCCTTTTTAAAATATACGACCCTTGTCTTGTCTTTTATTCCTTTTTTAGCGGTATTTGGGACCACAATTTCCCATACTTCGTTTTGGAGGTAAAGAATCTTCTTGTCTACAATCAATACGAATACACAGTTGAGAGTGGTGTAAAAAATAGCTTAACTCCATTAACATTCCTCTTTTGGGATGCCTTAGGCATCTATCTATACATATATAATGGGCAGTTTGTGTGTATGTATGTCCGGAGGAAACTACAAAAATAAAACAATTAATGACAAAGTAAATATGTATAAACATTCAGAATCACCAGATCTTGGTTTTTGAGCAAAAATAATGAAGATTTGATTTATATTTGTGAAGATAATTAAAAACTAAAATTTAAAGGATAATAGCATGGATTTTTTTTTCATTTACTATTTTAAATAGGACACATTAATTTTTTTTTTTCAGAGTGTCTGGATCAATGCAAGGGCTTTTCTACATAGGGATTTTAATTGGGCATTCTGCGAGGATCCAGCTTGTGATTCAAAATAATGGATCTGCGAGACTACCTTTTTTACCCCCCCCCTCTACTCAGATGACACCGGGTAGCCACTTCTAGTCAGTCAATAAATCTGACTCAACTAATTTAGGGAGTAGGTGCTGCCCAGGGGTGGATTGGCTCCTGAAGCTAAGTTTATATTTCACCAACATACGGATGTAGTGTTATATACCCTCGCTGACATCGTACCTTGGGTATATAAACAAGCATTCTTCATGTAACATAGAGAGAATATTAGAGAGAGACAGATACAGAGATACAGCGTTGACTTACTTGTCTGTTACTTTCTATCTTCTTTTTTTTTACCATCTGTGATCATCTAGTCTGTTTCCTCTTTGCTTCTTTCTATCTTCTCTGTCTAGTGGTTGTTTCATCTTCTTTTCTAAGGGCTTCTTATTAAGGGCTAGTTCTTTTAAAGTCATGCAAATAATTAACAAGACTTTGTTTGTCTTTGATCAAAGCTTTATTGCCCATTTTCACCGCGGTGTCTGAGTTCAGCCCCGCAGTCACATGTCTGCCCTACGTCGCATTTTGGTTGAAACTGACTACCTAACTAGTTATCATGTGACTTGCGAGATTCCTGCCTTTGGGGTCAAAGTTCCCAAACGGTCTTTATTTTTCCACTTAGGGGCTCCTTTGCATTCTCGCTACAGGGCTTATCAAAAGCTGTATGCCACCATACAATTATGCAACAGTAGTTATTGTCATAGGGAATGGACTAGGTGAACCAAGTTCAAATCCTAGATGAGGCGGTTTATGTTTCACTTCATGCTGTAAGATTCAAAGTGAATATTTGAAGAACATACAACTCCGACAAGAGTTGAGGGACAATACATTTAATAGATAACAGCACATGAATACAAAGAATACATAATAGAAGAGTACATGGATACATAAGATACAAATACAAGAGTAGATAAACCTACATATATAAAAGGACTGGAGCGTCCATAGATAGAAACGACTTACTAGGAGGAGGGCCGGAGCCCCACCGAGAAAGGGGTAGACCGTGTCTAACCCATGTGGTCTTGTAGTGAGGAAAGAGGAAGAAAAGAGGAAGAGAAGTTTGAAATAGCCACTTAAATACCAGAGGTCCCCTAGTAGGAACAAACAACAACCGGCGGCCATATAACTCCTCAGGCAAATGGGAAAATAACCCCTACAGTGCCAATACTTTTCTCTTCGCATGTATTCTCCTGGCTTTGAGTGAATAGTAGGACAGACTGGTCTCTTAAACCTCAGCATGGCAGCTGGTCATGGAAAATCACAGAATTCAAACCAGCTGTTACTCCTCTTAAAAATTGACCTTATGTCACATCCTGCTCGTGGCAGAGGCTGGGATGATGTGTCCTAACTACAAAACCCCAGACTGGTGGATAACCCTGCCTGGGGGCCATGGAAGGGTAGGTAGAGCGTTCGGCTAGAAACCACACGGTTCCTAGTTTGATACCGGTCCTCGCCAACTCAGCGTATGAGTAGCACAGGGATCTGTGCGGTAAAGTAAGGAGCTGATGGTAGGTGTGGTGCTCCACCTCAGATGCTAAAACAATCTCCTTGGTCTAGCGCTATTGAAAAGGGGATAGACTGCCTCGCTGACTGGCTGATACCGACTTTAGGCCGCCCCGTCGACTTTTTTACTATTCATAATCATCATCATCATCAAGTCAAACTGGCAGCACAGATACCCATGACTCTTTCTTGCCAACTGTCCCTATCAGTTGTTGCTTTTGGCAGGTGTGTCCATGTGTAGGTGTCCACAGGAGAATGTCAGTTATGAGCTCATCCTTGCTTCTCTAGCAGTGTCTAGCATGTCTTGTTCGGATTACTTGGATGGTCTGTATTAATAGGAGGCAAGTGGTCATACAGTTGCTTTTTTGTGAGGCACTGCTTACAGGATTTGTTCAAGACAGCACACAACATCCTTGTGTAGTTCCCATCTAGTTTTTTTCTCCAAGTCTTTTGCTAGTCCAAGTGGTGCAGCCATAGTAGCACTGAAATGGCAACAGTATGGAAGAATTTTCATCTGAGGTGGAGTGCTACACCTACCATCTGCTCTTCACTTTACTACAGTCTTTATCTGGACCATATGACCTTTAGGCACCCCTTTTTGATCTCGATTAAGAAAGGACATGTTTTTCATTTACACCGTCAATATCCGGTTGTTTTAACAGATGATTTTTAGATTTAAAAAAAAAAATTATAAAACTAACCCCTAACCCTAACCCCTAACAAACAACCGGATATTGACGGTGTAAATGAAAAACATGTCCTTTCTTAATCAAGATCAAAAAGGGGTGCCTAAAGGTAATATGGTCCCTTTATCTTATCAAAGATCTGATTTCCACATGATAGATAATCTTTCTTTAGCTGCCCATGCCTTTCCTATGCATATATTGACATCTGGTCAACTAATTTCAGAGGCCTACCATTCAGTATGGAAATGCCTCCATCTTGTTTAAAACACATGAACTCTGTTTTATCTATGTTCTCATATAGGCCAATGTCTCTTGCCACCTTCTCTAGAATATGTAGATTTGGCTTGTCCAGGTGCATAAACGAGAAGCATTAGATCATCTGTGTAGTCCGCATTTGTAATAGTTTCTTTTATGAAAATTGACATGTAGTAGAGTGGGGGACCCCGTATCATAGATTTGGGGTCTATATCATAGATTCAGGGGTCATGAAACCCTAGTACGGGTCTTGGGTGGAGGGTTTGGTTAAATACATGTGCGGATGTAGGTTATTTACTGAATGAATACTAGTAGGTTCGATCTCTATTGTATGCTCTGTACTTGTGGCTTTGTGCTAAATCTTAGCAACATTTAGTAAAAGTACTAAAATGTACTAATAAATAAACAAAAAAAAAAAGGTGTCAGGGATGCCTAAAGTCGGTATTAACCAGACAGTGAGTGAGTCTATCCCCTTTTCACTAGTGCTAGACCAAGGAGATTATTTTGGCGTCTGAGGTGGAGCGCCACACCTACCATCAGCTCCTCACTTTACCACACAGATCCCTGTGCTACTCATACACTGAGTTGGCGAGGGTCATTATCGAACCAGGAACATTGTGGTTTCTAGTCAGACACTCTGCTGACTGAGAGTCTATTAGCTCAGTCGGTAGAGCATCGGACTAGGAACCACAAGGTTCTGGGTTCGACACTGGCCCTTGCCAACTTAGTGTATGAGATCTGTGCAGTAAAGTAAGGAGCTGATGGTAGGTATGCCGCTCCACTTCAGACAGGAAAAAACAATCTTCTTTGTCTAGCGCTAGTGAAAGGGGGATAGACTCCCTCGCTGTTTGGCTGATACCGACTTTAGGTCACCCCGACGACTTTTACTTAGACCTAGGAGTCTCGTCGTCGTAAATGGTTGGTTATTATTGGTAGAATAAATAGCAAACTAATCTACTAATCTCGCAGTTGATTAGTGCATTTGATCTTCACAGAGTGGGCCATGCTTGTATCATATAAATATGTCTTCTTAGACATAATAGTTAGTTACTACTACTAAGCTTAACTTAGCTGTGCGACACTCCCGAAAATATGGGGCACCCGGTGAGAGTCGAACTTAAACACCAATGTTCTGCTACCCTTGCTCGCTAACCATTATCTCCCGAGTCGTCCTTTGTCTTAGTAAATAGATGAATTAAATAATTTCACATCGATCTTAATTTTTTAAAAAGAAAGTAAACCGGCTGTAAAAAAAACAAAAAAAAACCCAAAAAAAAAACCAATAATAATTAACAAAAAACATTGATACAAGTGACTATTTACATTATTAACAATAGATAATAATTAATTTAAAAAAAGATGAATCTAGTTTAATTAGTGAAGTGAGGTCACATTTTATTCATTGGCATAGTCTAGTCATCAAAATGTAAACAAAACAAAAAAGTACTGTCAATATTTCGACCTCCAGTGTTAAGACTTCTCTTTCGTGGTTGGCGCCATCTATCGGCAAAGGGCGCCATTAATTAAAAAAGAAGAAAAACCGCGCGAATTCTTGCTCCTTCCTTTCTCATTGGATCGTTAAAGAAAAGGAGGTAGGATCACTTTGATAATGCTGTGTGAATCGGAGATATATATTTAAAAAAAGATCGGATAGTCTACGAAATTTTGCTTTATGACAATTCCTTAAAAAAAAAAAAAGGATACGTGAAGGAAGAAAAAAAATTGATTTTTTAATCTTTTTTTTTTTATTTGTAACAAAAATCTTGAATACGTGCTGTTTACGCGAACATTCTGATCTGGGTGAGTGTTTCTGAGTGTTATTTTCAACTGAACACATTTTTTTTTTTGCTCGGGGGGAAATTATTGTTCCTTTCTATTGTACAGAATTATTAACTCATTTATTTATTCTACATCTAATTGTGTTAACCATTCTTTCTTTTTCAGTACTTTTTTTTGTCTAAATAGTATTGGTTGGTAGTTACTACTAGAAATAATTAAATAACTCTGTTTAGAAATAGTGCATTTTCATTTGATGTGCTCCTTTTAAAGTTACATTACAATTACAAATTGATTTTAAAAAAATCAATAATTAATTAATTCTCGATCATCAAAGATTGATTAAAAAAAACAAACACCAAAAAACCTTCCTTGTTGTACAGTTTGCTACTTACTACAAAAAAAAAACTTTTGGTTCGTTTTACTGTTTTTTTTGTTAAAGTATTTTTTCACTAAGTACAGTATTTAAGCATTAACCCTGAAAATATTGAAATAAAATCTTTTTTTTTTAATTGAATTATATATATAAAAAAATTGATAATTTTAAACCTGCTTGTCACGTTTTAAGTGTCATGTCATGTGTAACGTACTACTACTTACTTAAAATAGTACCGCGTGTACCAACCACTGTACCAAAAAGAAACTTAACCTTGTTTGAGTACTTATTAATTTATCTACAATGTAGTAAACTATTAGTTAAGCAAAAATTGTTATTGAGGAATTATCTGCAAAAATATTCTGTTTATTTTCTAAGTACGATACCGGAATTATTGGCATTATATCTGTAGTAATCCTTTTCGTGGTACTGTTCATTTCCTTAAAACTACCACACCCGTATCTTCGAACTTTTTATTTTCATTATAATAAATAAATAAAAACAAACTTTTATATATTTCCTGTCTTTTTAACCACTTGTGCTTTTTTTTGTTTTTTTTTTTATTGAAAAGAAAAAAGGAAGCCACCTCCCCGCAAAAAAATTGTGTACATTTGTCAAATATTATTTGACAATACATTTTAATTTCCTTGAATGTCTCTGGTAATATGTAGGAACATGTGGCATAACTCAAGTAAATTAAAGATTTAAAAATATATTACATAAACTACTTGGTTTGATTATTAAATTCATACTATTTCAGTTGTCTGGGTCCTCGATCAACTAAATGACCTCATGCCTCATTTTTAAAGTAAAATATAGTAAAGATTTTAGTTTTTGATTATTTATTTTACTTATTTTTTTATTAAAAAATCTTTTTTCCTCCAATTTTCAAGCAGTTAAAAATAAAGACGTAACTATTCTAATTTTATGGCTAAAAATATTTCGTTTTTTAACTGGATTTCGTGGTGTTACTAAAAACTATCAAGACTAATGAGGGCCTAACCAATGCTCATCAGAGGACTAAAAAGTAATAAATTTCAACCTGTCTACTGAAGGATGGTAAAAATTTAACATTTAACCACGTAGATATAGTGAATTTCGATATTCGACCATCTACACGCACTTTTGATGAAAAAAAAAAGTGATTTATAATTGAAAAACACCCAAAACTTGTCTAAAAGTTAATTTACAATTTAAGATCACCAGGAGTTTTTTTTAATGTTTCTTTTGAATGGACAAAAAATTTTCAAGATAAAATTAACCTTCATGCAAGTTTCATTGTGTTAAATATAAGCGGGGTTGGGTAAATTTCATAGGGCAAATTGGAGGTCCCTATACATAGACGATCTTAATATTTGTAACATTTAAGATTGGAGATATATCCGATATAAAAGTTATTCTTGTTTATTTATTAAAACCTGAGATATTTGTGTCTGAAAAATTCTTTATTCATATTAGACTTCTTCAGGATAATCATGATTTAAATTTAATTTGCAGGAAAAAGTTTTCGGACAAGATTTTCAAATTATTACACATACCCCCCCCCAAAAAAAAAACCCCAAAGTAACTTATTAAAATCTAAATGATTCTTTTTAAATATTTTTATTTTATTTCATTTTCTTTGACACTCTTCTTCATTTTGTTGTTCTGGTTTCAGGTTTTTATCAATGAATTGGAGATCGCTATTTTACTAGTTAATAGTGCGTGAAGGTAGTTGAATATCAAAATTCAGCATATTTACGTGGTTGAATGTTAAATTTTAGTATCATTTTAATGCCCTGATAGGCACTTGCTAAGTCCTGACTGTTTATAACACTTCCTAGCAGCACCCCCAACCCTAGATTTCGTCCACGGCAGACTAAACTGTTGTTCTTGGAAACAAAGGAAACCCTAAACAAAACATTGAAAATTCAGTCCCATCAAAGTTTTATGCTAACTTGGGATTATTATTTGTTAGAGGAAATTTAACTCTTTTGCAAAAAAAACGTTTGGGCCCACGAGGGGTGTGTGTGAAGTAGTTATATCGTGAATAATGTACAACAAAATACCCACTTATACTATAAAACTACTACAGAAAAAAAATACAAACTAAACAAATGGTAATTTTTATTTAAAAAGTACTTGTTTATTTATTAATTATCTATTATGATTCCGGTAAAAAAAAAAAATCCCCAGAAAAAAAAATAACAACAAAAAACATGTAATTTTTAAATAAATATATTTGTTGTTTATTTATTATCTATTATTGTTTCAGCGTCTAGTATTTTGTATATTGTGGACTGTGTATATTATTGTATATAATATTTACTATATATCTTCATTTATTATTATTATTCCTCTGTCAAAATTTATATAAGTCATGATATAGAATATTCCTATCTAATGAAAATAATTCACACAATTGTATGGTTTTAACTTAAAACTTTAAGTATTTATAATTATATGGTTTCAAGTTACTATTTCTATTTGTAAATTGTCACTACTTTGTACACAGTAATATGGTCTCAAGTAGATCCTTAGTAAACAATTAAAGCTTCAAGTAACTATTCTTAATAGAAATCTAAATAATTTAGTTATATGGTAGCAAGTATTCTTATCTAATACAAATACTTTTTAAGTTATCTATTTGACCAATGCCTAACGAGTATTACCACGTCCGGTCAGTCTACCATTTTCAAAATCAATGTCGTCAAATATATGAAAGAATAACAAACGTTCGAGTTTTGTAAGTTATTTATCTCTATTTTAGTGTTTATCTGTGTGTGTGTGTGAGTTGACAGGTTTAACCCCCTCCCTCTCGGTTCAGTGTTCAGTTAAACCTGTAGGACTCCTCTTAACTGTTATTCGCTACCCTTGACTAACTTTGAAAGTTTTTAATTTAAACAAGACAAGAATTGGGTACCTACCTTACACGAGAAAATTAATTATCAAATTAAACCTACAAACAATGAAATTGATGTCGGAAGATTTGGAATAGTTTTAAGCCAGCGTGACTAATCGTGGGGACCGAGAGCTATTTTTAGCCTTTGACATGCCTCGTTAAACCGGGTCGCATGCTGTACCCACTGGGGGTGGGGTACGTTGAAATAGGAACTAGGCTACAGTTAAATGAATCAAAAATTGAATGAAGTAGCCTCTTAAAAGTGGATTTTTTATATATATAATTAAATATCTCTGGTTGTTTTTGTACAGAAATTATGAAGATTTTATTTATATTCTAAGATATTTAAATCAAAATAAACATAGAAATAGCATTGAAATTCTACTTAAAAATGTCCAGCATTTGTAAATCTCAAAAGTAAAATCAATACACCTCCTCTACCCAGGCAACGTTGGATAGCTGCTTTTATTATTTTAATAAATAAATACAGAAAACTATGATTGTTCTCTCTCTGGGGTGCGTAGTAATTTATGCAAGGTTAGATTTGGGGGAGTGACCAGTCAGTGAGGCATTGTGATTCAGTTTGTAGTACTCAGTTTGATTCCCACGTGGTGAAGATCCTGGGATCTAGTGGTCCTTTGTATTCATTTTTTTTCATCTCTCTCACGTGGGTACCCAGTTCATTCAGAGCACGTGGGACACGGACGTAATTGTTCTTTTCTATTCATTCCTTTTTCTTTTTGTTTCCACACGGTGACAGGTGTCCGGAACTGTGGCAGTTGGTCTTGATTATAATAATAATAATAATTAATAATTAATCAACAATAATAATCCCAGAGGATTTTATGCGCCAGATTTTTAAAGACAGATTCTATTACATGTATCAGTACCATTTGTCATGTCAGACCCTAGCCACTATATGATTGTCCAACCCTATTGCCTTTGTGGCAAGCCCCAACCCTTTTTATTATATATATATTTACCAGCCCCTCCGCATGAGCAGGATGTGACACAAGGTCAATTTCTTAAGTGGAGTTTGAATTCAGAGTTTTCCTTCTCCTAGACCGGTTGCCTAACCAAGGTTAAAGAGCCCGGTCTGCCCTACTATTTACCCATAGCTGGAAGGAGAGTAGAATTCATACCTTTCCCAAGGGTATTAGCACTAAATGAAATGCAATTAGCATGTCTAGGATTTGAACTCGGGGCGACGAGTCCATTTCCCATGACTTTAACCATTACACCACGCGCTTCCTTTTTATCATATATGTGCTAGAAAGCGGTGCCTGAGTCTTAGTGCCCTGGGTATGACGTTAAACTCTATCTAATGGTGAAGTTCCAATTCTGGAGCTCTGGGGAGTGTGGAGTACCCCTTCATCACCATTACTCTTGGGTCCACTCTGATCCGGAGTGGTAATACCTGTTAGGGTCACATCTATGGGTTAAATAGAAAAAAAATGAGTAAAAAAAAAATAATTTGAATACCATCAAGAATGATTAAAACAATAACATCTTTGGCATAAAATAACCTAACAAGGTTTGACATGTCATAAAATCCAACCAACCAAGGCTATCCCAAGTACAAGCCTCATGGCAATGCATCAACGGCAGGGGTCAGCAGAAACTGCAATGCCATCTTGAAAATTTACATTATCTGATTAGTTTGGTTTGGTTTGTTTTGTTTTACGGCATATCAACCTCAGTGGGTCATTTAATGCCGATAAAGTTTTGAAATAAATCAATTCTTAATGGATAATACAATTTTTTTATAAATACATTTTTCTATTTAACCCATAGATGGGACCCTAACAGGTACTACCACTCCGGGTCAGTGGACCAGGGAGCAATGGTGATGAAGTGGTGCTCCACATTCCCCAAACCTCCAAAACTGGAACCTCACCATCAGATAGAGTTTAACGTCATTCCCAGGACATGTAGACCCGCAGCCACCGCCTTTTAGCACCCATATGATAAAAGGGGTTGGGGCTTGCCATAAGGACAATAGGGTTGGGAAAATCATATAGGTGCTAGGGCTTGAAGTGACCAGCCGATTGATTGGAGGGGGCCTCTCCGACCGCCCGTCTAGCCCAAGATAGGGCCAAAGTGGAGTATTGCATGTCATGAACTGCTCATCCAAATGGGCTCTATCCTTAAGCATCACGGGTCGCCACCCACGGCCAACAGGTGGCCCCATTGGGGGAATCTTACCCCTCTGCAGAGGTGCAGTCGGTGCATTCTAACGCCCTAGCCGACAGGGCGGTATCTAATTAGTGATAAAATTGTAGATTGTTATTTACTAGTACACACCTATGAAAATTCAGATTAAACAGCTAGGGTCGTCTTAACGCATGGGTATGCTGGGAAGTTGCCTGAAGGCCCACAAGTATAATTGACCATTTACATTTTATTCCTGTAAGTGGTTGTGTGGGTAGAGGGCCCCAATTCACTGCCTTGCCCGGGGGCCTATGATGTTATTAAGACAGCTCTGTAAACAGCAACCACTCCCAAAATTGTTGCTTAGTGTGACTTCTGAGTATCCATTGTTGTCTCAAACGGTGGTCAAAATGCTGCTACTTTTTTTACTACAACACATTTATACAAACTGTACAAATAGGATGACCAAATACAGATCTAGACTTGTTGTGCAAATTAAATTTTGTGTATCTTTCTCAAAAATATCAAAAATTGATAATTTGTGCCAAACAAAGCAATTATATTAACATATATTAATAAATATATATTAATACACTTGTTCCTAAATCTTCCGTCTGTTTTAATCCTGCAACTCCCTCTGTTTACATAATGCTTAAGGATAGAACCCAGCTGGTTGAGCAGTCCATGACTTGCAATGCTCCACTTTGGCCCTTTCTTGGGCTAGACAGGCGGTTGGAGAGGCCCCCTCCAATCAATCGGCTGGTCACGTCAAGCCCTAGCACCTATATGATTTCCCCAACCCTATTGCCCTCATGGCAAGCCCCAACCCTTTTTATCATATGGGTGCTAGAAGGCGGTGGCTGAGGGTCTATATGTCCTGGGAATGATGTTAAACTCTATCTGATGGTGAGGTTCCAGTTTTGGAGGTTTGGGGAATGTGGAGCACCCCTTCATCACTGTTGCTCCCTGGTCCACTCTTATCCGGAGTGGTAGTACCTGTTAGGGTCCCATCTATGGGTTAAATAGAAAAATGTGTTTATAAAAAAATATGAGTATCCATTAGGAATAACTTTATTTAAAAACTTTATCAGGATTAAATGACCCACTGAGGTTGATATGCCATAAAACAAACCAAACCAATCCCTCTGGTTAAAATAAGACTGTTCAAATTGTTAAAGATGCATAGAATATAAAATTTAATGTAGGAGAACATTATGTGACTATTTCTTGTTTGTAAATAATTTTTTTCATGACACTATATGTTAGATAACTTTAGATATATATTAAAATAAAACAAACTATATACAAATCAATAATACTGGGCAAGTATTTATTAAAAATTGTTTTCACAATGTGGACCATTTAATGTTGCATGCTTAATTTCTGAGTATATATAATACAGGGTTGTTCTTCATTCTATGTATTAATGATTTTGATGATAAATTAAATACTCATTGATAAACTTATGCAATTCCTGAGGATATTGTGACATGAGCAGTGACTTATTTTTGGTTAAACAAACAGACATTGAATCTCAAAAGTCTGAAAAGTCAAAATAATACATATCAAGCCTCATCTAAAAAATTCAGACAAATAACTTGTATACGTGCTTTCTATTTCTCAAGACATTAAAAATATTGTATTTCAGTGAAGAGACTATATCGTGCTTTAGATGTATGGATGTTCTGAAACATTTAAATTCTATTTTAATTATAAAGAAAGGGAAGAAAAAGGAAATGCTACACAGAAAAATATAAGAAGAAAGAAACAGAAGGGGAAAGATAGAGAGGTGGTGAGCGCGTAGAAACGATAACGCTAATATGTTTCAATTAGAGCTAATGAAAAGAAGGAAAGAAAAGAAAAAAGAGTGAGTTAAATCAAGATTATTATACTTTTACATATTGACATAATTGCTATAGCTCTTAAGTAAACATATCAAACGTTTTAATAATTAAACTCTCATACTGTCAGAGATGCTGATAGGTGTGTGTCCTGTGTCCCTGATGCACAAAAATCACGTAGTAAAATCATATCCATGTGTCTCAGTGTTTTTCTTTTTTCTTCCCTCACCATTTCAAGCTCACTGTAAATACATTTCAATAGTTTCTTAGAAATAAATTACACAGAATAGGTTACAAGGTAGGAGTTAGACTGCTTTAGTTGGAACTCATTCAAAGCCAATATGTGTGTCCCAGAATACTCTAAATCAAAAAGCTACCAGCATTACTGCTTTTTGCATATTGAACTATTTGCAATAGTTCTTGTGTAAACATATCAAATGTTTTAATAATTAAACTATCATACTGTGGTATATCCATAGGTCCTGCTAGTTTTAAATTAAAGTAAGTTATATTTTCTCTTTGCAAACTAGGACATCACCAAATATTTAATTCCATGAATTTTAAATGCATTTTTCAAAGGAAAAGAATCCTAGAATAAAATGGTACAATTTATTAAAAAGAAGAAAAAAAGAAAAAATATACTCAGTCACACTTAGCAAGGCCAGTTGGCCAGGCAAAGGGTTATAAAGTAACAAAAGAGTATGACAAAAGGACAATAAAAAAGAAATCCCAACTAAGTTACCTTAAGAAAGGTCAGTTGGTCACTATAGGCAAAGGGTTACAGAAGGTCAAATGAAGGGTAAGGGGTTAACAAAAGAATTTTTTTTTTTTACAAAGGGACAACAAAATCTCTTAACATCCTGTTGAGAATTTTCTAAGTCCAGAGCATTCCTATAAGGATATATAAAAAAAATTGCTAAAAATGGCCTTTGCATCAAAATTTACCTGTTATTTCCCTTAAATCAAAGACTTCTAAATATGTTTGATATTACATTTAAACAAAGGCTATCATTTGGGATGTATTAGGAAAACAAATGAGACTTCTGGCTGGGTGGAATGAGGTGGTATAGGACTTTAAGAGTTTTAAAAGCATAAGATTGTAGTTAGGAAGAAAAACTTTCACAAGGGAATGTGATCCACAGACCTTCCGGGGAAACCAGGGCTGTGGAGTTGAACACAAATCCTACCCCCCCTCCAACTCTCTATTTTTGGTACCTCTGACTCCTAGATGTAATTAAGTGATTATAGCCTACAGATAAATATAAAACCCAATTTGTTTTATAATCCTTTTTATAAGGAGTACACCAGTATAACTTTACAGACTAAACTAGGGTCATATAAAGTGTAAATTTAACTGGAGTCAGAGTTTTACAGACTCTGACTCCGGTGATCCTTAGTTGCTTCCAACTCTGACTCGGACTCCACAGCTCTGTAGGAAACTTTTGAGTGGATCGGCCAATTTACTTACACACAAAGAGAAGTAAGGGATATGTAAGGGTCATTCCATATCAATTCACCAGAGCATTACATCTACCAACACCAAATTACTTGAAATTTGGCACAAATGTTCCCCTTCATGAGTTAGGAAAGTGTACCAAATTATTTGCTAGACCTTACCGTTCCGATTTTAGAGGGGGTGGTTATAATTTTCCTATTTTGCCTCTAAATTAAGGCTGCACTGTATCACGGAATCTCAGTGTTTTTTTTTTTGTTTTTATTTTTTAAATTTTAAAAGATACTTCCATAGATTCAATATTTTGAAATTTGGTATGTAGGGCAAGTAAGAACTGTAGAATCCGAATATCCAACTATTTTAACTCTATACCTCATAGAAAATTTTATTTTGCTCACCCAAATGCATGACTCCAAAATCAACAACTTTTCCCCATGTAAGTAAGTAAAGTCGATGGGGGCGGCCTAAAGTCGGTATCAGCCAGTCAGCGAGGGAGTCTATCCCCTTTTCAATAGTGCTAGACCAAGGAGATTGTTTTAGCATCTGAGGTGGAGCGCCACACCTACCATCAGCTCCTTACTTTACCGCACAGATCTGTGCTACTCATACGCTGAGTTGGCGGGGACCGGTATCGAACTAGGAACCTTGGTTTCAATTTTCATAATATTTTTCCTAACCTTTACTACTGGGGTGCAGATTTCAACCTCTTGCTGGTGTTTTGACATGGAATGACCCGGAAGTAAGACGCAAGTCAAGGACTTTCCAAAGTAGTATAATTATTTGCTCATATACATACTAACTCCCTGTCTCATCTGTCTAACCTCTATTTATCAGACAGGCTCGACCATTATTTTATGGTATAGAGGGGAGGTAGCTAATCCTATACAACAGAAACAATCAACAAAATTTATAAAGAAGGATTAATTTGCAACATCTTTTTGATTTGAAACTCTATGCTGAAGGAACAATTTTTTTTTTTATTGCCTGAGCAAACGTAGAAGAATGAGTACAAGAATGACATGAGAAATATAGAGATTTGTCTGAAGGAAACTAGTCTTTTAGTAGATTGTTGAGATAGAACAAATCCAGACACTTTGTAGCATAAACCTGTATGTATTTACCCAACCCCTCTGCCACTAGCAGGATGCTACACAAGGTCAAATTTTAAGCAAAGTTTAACGTGTTTGAATTACATATAGATTATATAAACTAGCAAATATAAGCATCCTCCAGGTGCAAATATTTAAGTTTTAATGTAATAAGATATTCTACTAAATTATAAAGGCTAATGAAACTAAATAAGAATGCAGATAAAAAGATTTGAAACGGGTGGGTGTAATCGGAAAATAGAACAACTAAAACTTACTTTTACATCACTCCCGTATTTCATTGCTAAATTTTCCTCATTTAGATATTTAGTTTCAACATTTCTTTATCCATGTACTCATATGACCTTTGTATTAATCTTAATATCTTGTTTGCTTTATTTACTTTTATTTCTGTATGTTTGGAAAATTTTAGTTCAGGGTCTACATTCATGCCAACAATCCAACTGTGAATTTATTTTATGATGAAAACCAAACTTATGAGAGTTGACAAACTGCCCTCTAGGCATTTTTTTGACCTAGACCTAGACCTGCTAGTCTTTATGTGCATCTTAACCCGTATCAGCACCACCTCTCCCCGGTAGGGAACTCATGGTGAATAGGGGAGGATGGAGTTTTTTTTTTGTTTTTTTTGCCTGGTGGCTTGTGAACTAAAAGAGTTATCTGTCAGTAGGATACATTCTGTTCTGTTTGTCAATACTGGCTAAAATGTATTATTTGGATTATTCAGACTATTGTCCTCATCCTTATTGTTCTGTAGAACGTTTCTGCTGATGTGCCCTCTGGCCTTCTTCAGGTATTTCTTGTTGAACTCGGGGAACCTTCTTGCCATAATTGGAAGCCATCACGGAACTTTGAACCTAACCTTTTATTCAATCCACGTTCTCATTCCGTTAACCATGACTGCGTGCAAGTGTTAAGCTGTGTTAATTATTATTCTATGTTACTATTGCCCTTGACCAGGATTGAACCTGCAGCCTAGAGATAACTATCACTTAGAACTATATTAACTCAACGCCTATATTCCTAAGCTATGTGTCCAAAACTTCAGAGAAATAGCTGGCTAAAATGTTTACAACTTTTTGATGCATCTGTTTTAAATTACAACAATTGATTTCTGTTGTGTTGATTTGATTTTTGACCCGGTTGCAAGGGGTTATACCAGGGTGGGGGACTCCCTGTAGCGTAATGGCTAATGTGCTGGACTGCAACATTGTAGTGAAGCAAGTTTGAATTCCAGTCGTTCTATTACATTCACTTTCAGACTAATATCTTCGGGGAAAGATATGCACCCTCTCATCCTCCAGCTATGGCATAAAAAGTAAGACTACTATTCTTCTACAAGGATGACTTTGGCATTAAATAATCCATGAAGGTTGATATGCCATTATAAAGAAACGGAATCAAATGGTCAGGCGGATCTTTTTTTATATATATAATATATATATATATATAATGAATTTACCAACCCCTCTGCATGAGTAGGATGCGACACAAGGTCAATTTTTGCGCGGTTTGAATTCAGTGTTTTCCTTCTCGTAGACTGGTTGCCTAACCAAGGTCAAGAGCCCAATCTGCCCTACTATTTACCCATAGGTGGAGGGAGAGCAGTTGGATGCATACCTTTCTCAAGGTATTAGCGCTATGTGAAATGCAAACAGCCTCATCTGGGACTTGAACTCTGGTCGACGAGTCCATTTCCTATTACTCTGCTAACCCTTACACCAAGTGCCTCCAGGAGGATCTTTATAGGGTGAATGTTTGGTTTTGGAAAGGTTGATAGGACGACAAAATTTATCAATTTAAAGAAAACCATGTTTGTTATTATCATACAGAAATCTCGGTTATTTCCTATAACTCCAACCTAAAAAAGGGGAACCACTCTGATTGACTGATAAATTATTTATTTATTTATTGATCTACTAGGAAAAAAGAAGACGGGTTTAGGGTTATTTTGATGGGAAAATAATGGGTAGAATAATTAACAGATAAAATTCATTCAGAGTGGTTCCCCTTTTTTTATAGGTTGGAGTTATAGGAAATAACCAAAATCGCTTTTCATTAAAAGTATGTGGCTTACTCATAAATTCAAGTCAAACAGAGATACTGATAGGTACGCGTCCTATCCTGCATCCTTGATGCAGTAAAATCATATCCATGCATCCCAGTGTTTTTCTTTTTTCTTCCCTCACCATTTCAAGCTAACTGTAGATACATTTCAATAGTTTCTTAGGAATGAATTACACAGGATAGGTTACAAGTTAGGAGTTAGATGGCTTTAGTTGTTTCCCCAGATCATAAATAAAAACCCTACAATTTATAAAGAAACTTTAGTTGGGACCCATAAATTTTTCTCGCGGACTCATTCAAAGCAAATATGTGCGTCCCAGGACTCACTAAATCAAAAAGCCATCAGTATTACTGAGTCAAACCTATATCTTGGATGAGAAAAAATAAATAATATTAGTACTGTTCCTCATTTGTACAATCTTTATCATCTTGTAACACCCTCTGGTTAAAAATGAGACTGTACATATCGACCAAGATCAAATGCTAAAATGTAACACCTGATTATTTGGTGTTGCTTATCCATCGAATACTTATTCTTATGTGTCGTCACCTCAGCTAAATAATGAACTATTCCATTTTTATTATAAAGAAAGAGAAGAAAAAGGACTTACTACACAAAAAATATAAGAAAGAAGTGGTAGGAGAAAGATAGATAGGGGGTGACTGTGCAGAAGTGATAACGCTAATCTGTTTCAATTGAACATAATGAAAAGATGAAAAAAAGGAAAGAAAGAAAAAAAGAGTAAGAGTTAAATCAAGATTATACTTTTTATATATTTAACTATTTTGTAATAGCTGTTAAGTAAACATATCAAATGTAATAATTAAATTATCATACTGTGGTATATTCACAAGTCCTGCCAGTATGTATATATATTTACAAGCGTATGAGGGTGAGTCAAAAAGTAATGCCATTTTCTTTACCAACACAGGAACATGACTCGTACATCAAAATGAATCTGGTCCTATGTAGATCACAACCCTACTTCTCTACATAGTCACCGTTTCTCTCAATGTTCCACATTCTAATGAGAGCGTATATCCCTGTCCCGTAAAATTCTGTTGACTGTTCTTTGAGCCACTTCTTCTTTACAGATTTCACTTCCTCGTCACTGGAATAATGTTTGCCTCTCTTCGTCCCCATGAAAGATGGTTTGAGAGGCAAACATTACTCCAGTGTGAGCAAGTTAAATTCTCACTGTCAACCTAATACTTGTGGCCTTGTGTAAACGGAACTTATTTATTTGTAATTAATTATATATAGATTATATAAATAGAGCATGACTTGAATTTGAGTTAATAGCTGCCAAAATATAAGTATGAATATTTGAGAGTAGATTGGCTTATAAGCACAAATATTAACTCTGTTGGACAATAACAACACAGGGATATATATATATTGCATAATTGTTGGTGGGTTTATTGATTTTAACGCCGTATCAACCCGTCTGGGGTTAGGAAGTATTAGGTAGTATGTTGTGTATTTATATTTATACTTTTTAGTAATTGGTTTTAACATTGTGTTAGCACAATTGGGGATCATGTTGTATGGAATTGATTAAGTTCATGTCTATATTCTATGGTATAATTTCCGCCCTGTCGGTGGGGCGTTAGAATGCAACGACTGCACCTCTGCAGAGGGGTAAGACTCCCTCAATGGGGCCACCTGTTGGCCGTGGGTGGCGACCTGTGATGCTTAAGGATAGAACCCAGGTGGATGAGCAGTTCCTGACTTGCAATACTATCTTGGCCTAGACGGCGGTCGGAGAGGCCCCCTCCAATCAATCAGCTGGTCATGTCAGGCCGTAGCACCTATATGATTTTCCCAACCCTATTGCCCTTATGGCAAGCCCCAACCCCTTTTTATCATATGGGTGCTAGAAGGCGGTGATTGAGGGTCTACATGTCCTGGGAAGGACGTTAAACTCTATCTGATGGTGAGGTTCCAGTTTCGGAGGTTTAGGGAATGTGGAGCACCACTTCATCACCATTGCTTCCTAGTCCACTGTCACCCGGAGTGGTAGTACCTGTTAGGGTCCCATCTATGGGTTAAATAGAAAGACATGAGTTGATAAACAAAATTGTATTATCCATTAAGAATTGATTTATTTCAAAACTTTATCAGCATTAAATGACCCACTGAGGTTGATATGCCGTAAAACAAAACCAAACCAAACTATGGTATAATTTCATTTCCCTCAGAAAGGACAGAATGTCCTCCATGTTGACATTTTCAAACAGATCTTTCATATTGTTTGCATTGAAATAACGGTTTCTGATGTGAGCAAAAAACCTGCATTCCATGAATAAGTGTTTAACAATCAAAGGTGTTTGACATGTTTCACATTGTAGTTGTTGTTTGAGTATATAGGAGTGCGATAGTCTTCTGCGACCAATGCATAATCAGGGCACAATGAAAGGAATATATTGCATAAGGGAATCCCCAGAGGCCCCTTCTGATCAGTTGGCTGGTCATTCTAAGCCCTAGCACCAATATGATTGTCCCAACCCTATTGCCCTTATAGCAAAACCCCAACCCTTTTTATCATATTTGTGCTAGAAGACTGTGGGTCTCGGTGTCCTGGATATGATGTTACACTGCATCTAGAGATGAAGTTTATTCTGCCAAAGACAACATAACACTTGGCCTAAATAAGCTCTACTGCCAACACCCAAACTTCACCTCTGTATTCTACAAGAAACACGTCAAATTTACGTTTCACAACCTTGAGAAGAATTCTGACAAACTAATTCCGCCGTGTTCGCTCTTCGCCACTGTCCTCCGCTCTGTCCAACCGTCTTCTTTTATACTAGGTCTAGCTGAGACACGTCACAACTCTCGTCTCGCCAGCCACAAGACTTGCAAACTACAAATCGCGGCCTCAAGGACACTTACGCTTTCACCTCCTTCACAACTCGTCTCGTGCCCGCCTCGAACTCGTCACATTTCACCTTCTCTGCTTCCGCCCACACACACAACATGTCACTCGCTGTCTCTTCGGCCGATGGACCGTTGTTGGCTCATCACAGGTTTGTGGGTTTTGCCGTTTGATCTTGTTACAGAAGTTCCAATTCTGGAGCTCTAGGGAATGTGGAGTAACCCTTTATCGCCATTATTCCCAGGTCCACTCTGACTTGTAGTGTTTGTTAAGGTTCTATCAATGGGTTAAATAGAACTAAATGAGTTCTAAAAAGATGTTTTAAAAAAGAAAAATTGAATACCATCAAGAATGAATAAAAGAAAATGTCTTTGGCATAAAATGACCCAACATGGGTTGACATGCTGTAAAAACCAACCTAACAACCAATCTATGGGTTAAATAGATCAAAATGTGTTAGAAAAATTGAATACCAAACAAGAATGAATGAAACAAAACCTCTTTGGCATAAAATAACCAACGAGGGTTTACATGCCGTAAAAACCAACCAAACTAATCAACTTATCAGCCACACTCAGCAATAGAGTAGGTCGATTTTTCACTACATCCTGCTGTGAACAGTTATCCTCCAAAATGAAGCCTGCCAAGAGTATACTGTGTTCACAACTGTAAAATCATTACTTATCTGATGTGCTCCTTCTGTCAACCTCTTCATTTAACCCTGATATTATATCTTTTTATTATTGTAAACAACATCAAATATCTCATTCATAAATTACTAGCAGGACCTGTGGATATACCACAGTATAATAATTATTATATTTGATACGTTTACTTCAGAGCTATTGCAATTGTTCAATATGTAAAAGGTATAATAATCTTGATTTAACTTCTCACACTTTTTTTTTCTTTTTTCTTTCCTTCTTTTCATCTTTTCATTGTTTCAATTGAAACAGATTAGTATTATTTGTATTATTCGGACTATTGTCTTCATCTTCATTGTTATCTGTACTTTTTTCTCTGTCATCCGACATTGTAATTCTTTCCAGGAATTGGGCGAGCCTGCTGGAGATTTCAGACCGTAATTGATGTTTCCTCCAGCGGTTGTTCTGTATACGATCAGTACAGATAACAATGAAGATGAGGACAATAGTCCGAACAGGTTGTTTCATAAAATCGTTGGACATAAACAATTTTTCACCTTAATTGGTTCAAATCACAATTTCTTGCTCATTTCTGATCCAATCTTATTAATATTTATATGGTTGGAAAGAAAATAAAATAATCTTTATAAATATGTAATTTTTATGTGTTTCTATCCATTGAATTATTTTTTACAGCGAGTTAATGAGTTTTTTTTTTTTTTTTTTTTTTTTTTGACTAATTTTTACATGCTACTTTGTTTTTCATAATCATAGTGGCTAATCTTTATCAATATTCTTGAAATTTTACACTCAATTAGAAGACGCCTGGAAGTACAAACAGGACCCATTTTTTTGTTTCTAGGCCCCGTGGAAGCAAAACTTCAATACAACAAATTTGAAGGCGATTTCTTCAAAAAATATAAGAAGCAAACAAAAAAAAGCACTATACCAGTAATAGAAGACACTCAGAATTATTTCCATATATAATGTGTGAAATAAAAACGATTATATACCGTCAGGGATTTTGTTCAAAGTTTTAATTTTGAAAAGAAAACCGTCAGATTTACTTGATTTTCAAATGTAAACAATCTCTCGTAATTCTGGCCTTATCGGCTTAAAAAAGTAACTACTATTGTATTTCAGGTTCAATTTTAAGAATATTTATATGGTTGGAAAGAAAATGAAATAATCTTTCTAAATATGCAATTTGTATGTGTTTTTATCCATTGAATTATTTTTTACAGCGAGTTCAAACGGTTTTGTCTTAAAAGGGCCAAAAACGTGTGATACAAATTTAGTTCCGCGGTTGAATTTTCTGTGTTATTTTTTTGTAAAATCAAAGTAGTTAATCTTTATCAATATTCTTGAAATTTTACACTTAACTACAAGCAGAAACTTGTTTTTTTTTGTTTTTTTTTCCGACCTTTGGGAGTGAAATCACAATAGACCAAAGTTGAAAGCAATTTTTTCCAAAAATATAAGATAAGCAAAAATAAAAGTACTATATGCCTAATAGAAGACAACCTTAGGATTATTTTCATATATAATATGTGAAATAAAAACGATTGTATACCGTCAGGGATTTTCTTTGAATTTTGAAGAAAAAAACCTCAAATTTACTTGTCTCCGAGCGTAAAAAACAGGCTGATTTTTTTCAAACCTTACTAGCTTAAATAGTAATTCAGCGTTTATTTCTGGTCCAATTTTAAAATATTTATATGGTTGGAAAGAAAATAAAATAATCTTTCTAAATATGTAACTCTTATGTGTTTTTAACCATTGAATTATTTTTAATGGCGAGTTAAAATGGTATTATTTTTAAACAAAGCTGTACATGCTACATGTAGGCAGGCTTTGTTAAATAAAATCATATAGTTATTCTATTTTTTGTATGTAATACAACATAGCAGGTATTTAAAAAGATATTTTAAGTCCAAAGTGATGTTATTTATATAAATTATACTATATATGTATATATGCCGTATGAAAATGTTGAATAATCTTGTAGTAAACTTTAAAAAAAAAAAAATCTTGATATCCTTACTTTTTATTCCCCAAATAATGGGTTCTAGCATGGAGATACATAATATTAAAGTGCAGAATCAGAAAGAACATACAATTTTACATAAAAATTATCAAAATTGCTCCAAAAATAAAGAAATGGTGAAGAAATTACTAAATTTCTTGTTTTGAAATGGTCCGTGATTTGACTTTTTTTTTTTTTTTTTTTTTTAACAAATCATGTCCACTTTTGTACTTTCAATTTTGGTGCTTTAAATTCTCATAACGTTTGAACCACTGGGGATATTTGCATAATTCAAACAGTTCTGAACTCCATTTACAAAGCTCTATATAACTAATGTGATTAAATAACAATAACCTCAAATAAAATAAAAAAATTAACTGGGAATGCTAGTCCGAATAATACAAATTAGTATTAAGTGCCTCATCTTAAAAATTCAGAGAAATTGAAACAGATTAGTGTTATCTCTTCTGCGTGCTCACCCCCTCTCTATCTTTTCCCTACTTTTTCTTTCTTTCTTATAGTTTTTCTATGTAGCATGTTCTTTTTCTTCCCTTTCTTTATAATAAAAACAGAATGACCCATTATTTAGCTGAGGTGAAGACACTCATAAGAAATAAGAATTCGGCGGATAAGCAGCACCAAATAATCAGATTTACATTTTTGCATTTCATCTTGGATGATTTGGATGGTCTCATTTTTTGGTAATTTTCACCTTTAGTTGGCTAAATTCCTAGCAAATAAGGCAATTAGAGTAACCTCCCTTGACTTTCACTTTGAACCAAGCCGGTAGCTATTTTGAAAGTCTCAGTGCAAAATAAACAAATCTTAGAAACTTTTTTCGAAAACAATACAACTGTATGCTTTAACACAAAAATATCAAAATGTGTTCTTAATAATAATAAAGTTCAGTTCAGATAATTTTATGCTAGGAATTTAGCCAACTGACTTACACTTTGAAACAAGCCGGTTAGCCATTTTGAAAGTCTCCGTGCAAAATAACAAATCTTAGAAACTTTTTTGAAAGCAATACAACTGCATGCTTTAACACAAAAATATCATAAAATGTGTTCTTAATAACAATTAAATTTATTTCAGATAATGCACAAACACAATTTTATGCTAGGAATTTAGCCAACTAAAGGTGAAAATTACCCATTTTTTACCAGAGGGTGTTGCAAGATGATAATTGTCATACAATTTAGGATCAAGAGTATTAATATGTACATGATTGTTACCTTGTGATTTTAGCTATTTTTGTCTGTACTTTTAAGATTGCATCACTTTGGCTGAAAAGGTCGGGGACCCCTAAGGGCTAGCAGCTGTTGAGTTGGCACTGTTGCTATGGTTACATACAATTCAGCACCAACATTTTGGTACCGCCTATTCAGTGCCACTGTTTCAGCACAGTGTTTTTCACCTGCAGATCTTCAGTGCCAATATATTTTTTCAAAATGAGGAAGGTTAGCCAAGATATACTCCATCTACCATTGAACGCCCTATAGGATATTCATCTATACATAATAGTATTTGATAATTTGCTTGAAGCATTAAGTAAAGTATATTATTATTTATATTTTGAAGGCAATTATAATGCATATAAAATAAAAATAAGTGTCCAATGTCTAATCAATTTCGAAGTATCTTCATCTTCAGAGACTGTTTTTGAAATGCATATATAAAGGGCAGTTGTGTGTATGCATATATGAATATTTATTTTGCAAAAAAATACAAAAATGTGGCACAAGGCTAAAATGGAAGGGGGAAAGGTTGGTCTTTTTTTATCCTAACTTTTAACTTAACTATTTCCATTAGTGACCCAATTTATACTACAAATTTCCATTTACCATGAAACCAATTCGCACTACATTTACCAAAACTTACCAGTCTCTATGACAAACCTACACCTACTCCAGTATTTACAAAGTTGTGAGGGAGTGGGGATGGTTTGATTTATTTATTCATTTATATATATATATATATATTAAAATGAAAACAAAAACCCCAGTGAAAACAATGGAAGAGAAAGAAAAAAAAGAAAGTATGTGTGTATGTCTGGTTGAAACTACGAAAATAAAACGATTAATGGCAAAGCAAATATGTATACACATTCACTATCGCCAGATCGAAGATGAGAAAATTAGTTTAGGATTCTTCCATACAGAATTTTTAAAAAACCTTGTTCTGTATGTAAGAGTCCTGAACTAATATCATAATATTGACATAGTTTCTTTAGCAGAATTCAATATTCATGTTTTTTTTTTTTTTTGTTTTGTTTTTTTTTTTTTTATGCTAAAAAAAAATTCCGTATAGGAACTTATAAAAATCTTCTGATATAATTATTCAAACTCTTATCTTTATAAAAAAAAATTAAAAATCGTTTTTTGTCAGTTCATTTTTCCATATTTCGTAAAAAAAAATATTTTAGGAAAAAAAAAATATTTTAAACATAATTTCATCAACGGATGAATAATTGCCAACATTTTCGTGAAAATTTGACTTAGTTGATTTTTCATAAAAATTGTTTTCGTTCACGTTCATTAGGTAATACCAAAATAGGTCACGTGATCAGTTTAGGCCATATTGAAGAAAGAAATGTAAATATTTTTGAACATTTTTTTTTAAAAACTCGCAAAAAAAAAAATGACCAACATAAAAAGTTGTTACAAAAAAACAGTTAATTCAAAGATCAAATTATCCGATTGGAGAAAAATTACTCACCGTTATATTGAAAAATAAGTAAAACAGTCCGGGTTTTTTACTCTTTACTTTATTGATATATATATATTTTTTTTTTTTTTTTTTTTTTTTTTTTATAGCAGAATTCTGTATTCATGATTCTTTTGCTAAAAAACTCTCGCATTTAAACTTATAAAAATCTTCTGATATATAGAAAAAAGTAAAAATCGTTTTTTGTCGGCTCATTTTATCATATTTCATAAAGTAAAATAGGTGGGGGGGGGTAGACCTCGTAAAAAAAATATTTTCCCTAATATATTTTAGGAAAAAACTACTTCAGACATATTTTCATCAAAAGCTAAGTAATTCTGGAAATTTTCGTGAGAATCGGACCATTAATTGATTTTTCATAGAATTTTTAAAAACGCCGGTAATCATAACTTGTTTTTGGCTACGTTAAATTTCAATTGATTTAACGGTTCAAAAATGTAAACATTATTTTTCGTTCATAATTTTCATTGTTTCCGTAAGCTGAATTTTTTTTTTTTTTTTTTTTTTTTTAATTATCAGGAGTTTGTTTAATGTTTCTTCTTTCGAATGGACAACATTTTTTCAAGATAATATTAACCTTTATGCAAGTTTCATTGTGTTAAATATAGGGAGGGGTAAATTTCATAGGGAAAACTGGTGGTATCTATTAAATTTCAATTATGTGAAAATGTAAACATTGTTTTCGTTCACGTTCATAATTTTCATTATTTCCGTAAGCTGAAAATTTTAAAATCATCAGGTTGTTTTTTTTTTTTTTTGTTTCTTTTGAATGGTTAAAAAATTTTGAAGAAAATATTAACCTTTATTCAAGTTTAATTGTGTTAAATATAAGAGGGGGTAAATTTGACACGATAGATTGGACATCCCTAGTAATCTATTTTTTATTCATTTATTTATTTTAGGAGAAATAGTGAGTTTTATTGTGTGTGTACTATCTTTAAACCATCATGTTTACTTTCTAGTATTTAAAAAAAAAATCGTGAGCAAAAAAAAAAAAAATAAAAATGACCGATCTCTAAACACAATGGAATGAATGAAATAATGTTTGTATAACTGAATTGATCTTAAAACAGTAGGTTATGTTGTGCATAATGAAAAGGGTAATAATGAAACAAAGCTACAGTGTATATATTTTAAAAAAAATGCTACTCAGTTAGTGATGACAGACACTTGTTGCTTTCTATCTATTGTTAGCTAGGTGAAAATGCGCGGCGTCCCAGAATGAATGAATGAATGAATGAATCATGTTATATCCTAGCCACTACTTTGGGTTTTAGAAATCTCATTACATAGCTGCCACTACTGTTACATTACCCCCGTTAAATCAATTTTGTTAGGCCATTACATTATGATTATGTAGACATAGAAATAGAATAATGCACAATTGTAAATTCATATGCATTGAATTTTCATTACGTGCACGACACACATACACACACTCTCTCTTTCGCGTTCTCTTTCATTCATTCATTCATTTGGTTGTGGCTAAGTATTTATTAGCAGTTTGTGTAAACTAAAAAATCAGAAATCAATGAAAATATGAAACAACATCGCTTTTTCTCTATCTTAATTTCATAAATTAATATTCTTTATTTTATTTTATTCGTCCAAAAATATTCTTATTCGTTCTTTCTCTCCCATCCCCAATAAAATCTCAAAATAGTGCTTTTTGTTGTCTTTTACCTTTTGTTTTCATGACTACTACATAGCTGCTTTTTTTTTTTTCACCCTCTTTCTTTTCCGATATTATCAGTCAGTTGTAAAAGTCATATTGATTTAGTTTGTTAGTGGTAAAAGAGGGAAGGCGGGAGGGAGAATGAAACTGTAAAGCGTGTCGGTCAAGGGTAAAAGGAAAAGAAAACACAAAAAAGCGCGGGAGTAGGTCTGATATTGCGGACCTCTGCACTTGCATCGCGTCTGGCTGAAGAACGAAGACTGAATTCTACTGGTAGTGTAGTTTATCCTGCTCAAGAGACTAGTAGAAATATGCCGAGGGATGTAGAATCATGGTTCGTAAAGGCAGGAGATATTTACAAGTTATTTTCATTGACATTTAATAATATACTTGGTGCCTTATACTAAACTAAACTTAAATAGTGATCGTTCGCAGACCATTGCTCTAGATCCACACCAAAATACTCATTATAGAATTATGACAAGAGAACTAGTTAGATTTATTTGTTTAACGGCATATCAACTCCTTATGCGTTATTTAATGCCGAAATTTTATTCATTTGTAAATGTTTAACTAACCCTTACCATATTGTCAATGTTCTATTGCATTTAAAAAAATAATTAATCTTCTATTTATTTAGCGGTTTAGATCAGTCGGTAGAGCGTCCGACAAGGAACTACAGCGTATGAATAGCACAGGGAATGCGCGGTAAAGTGAGGAACTGATGGTATGTGTGGCGCTCCGTCTCAGACGCTAAAACAATCTCCTTGGTCTAACGCTTGTGAAAGGGGATATACTCCCTCGCTGTCTGACTGATACCGACTTTAGTCCACCCGACTACTTTATAATCTATACAATGTATTAAATTATAAAGTCGTCGGTTGTGTGAAAATTATTTGTATAATGCATTAAATACATTATACAAATAATTTTCACACAAATGGTTTCAAGTATTTCTATCTAACATTGATGATTCTATCTAATAATGAAAATAACCATTTGTTTGTACAGTTATATGGTTTCACGTATTCTTATCTAATACAAATAATTTTCAAACAGGTCTATTTGACCCTTAGATGGGACCCTAACAGGTATTACCGTACAGGGTCATAGTGGAACTGGGAGTAATATCAACAAAGTGGTACTCCTTGGAGCTACAGAACTGGATGGAGTTTAGTGTTAGAGAAATAATTAGAGACGCTGATAAAAAATCTGGAGGAACATTTTGAATAATCTTTACTTTGGTATTATTTAGATGTTTCGGGCTGTTGTCATCATCTTTATTGTTGTTATTATACACAATGTTTCGGCCGATGTGCACTCCGATCTTCATGTGTTTCTTGTCTCGTCAGAAGGCACATCGGCCTAAATATTGTGTATATATAACAATAAAGATGAAGACAACAGAACGAAAAATTCAAATAAAACAAATTATGAAAACTCATCTAAAAAAAAAAAAAAAAAAAATCAGGCAAATATCTTTTATTTTTAATATCGGGTTTTAGATTTTTTTTTTTTTTTTTTTTTTTTGTGTGTGTTTCATTATTTTATGTTAGTGAGCAACAAAACTGTAACCTAGGGTCTGCTAAAATGTTGACTAGTTGTCATTTTAAAAACGAATTAGAATTAATTAAATCGATTATTTAAGGTCAAATTTTTGTCCCAATTCGTAAAGTAGTAACATAATGAGCATCAGTAAAAAAAAAAAATTACACATGTAATTTATTTTTAATACATCTTAAACTATTTTTTCGGTCAATTTTGCTCAAATATATCGTAAACATGGCCGTAAACACTGCCTACGATGACGTAAAATCCGAATTTTACAAAATAAATTCACCCCCCCTCCCAATTGAAAAAAGATTTACCAAAAATTAGGAATTATCCGATTTAAATGAAATTTTGAGTGTTGATTTATCAATGAATGAATCTTATAATGCATCGGTTATTTTATTTCATTATCGGTTACACTGAACTAAGGTTCAAACCAAAGCTTTGAATTTAAAAGTAAAAGTACAGAGTTTTTATTTATTCATTTTTTACATCGATTCGAAAATGGAATATTAACATCGATAAAGAAATTAGTAGAGTTACAAATATTTAAATATGTTCATACATTGGGGAGGAATTTATTTTTATTTTTTAATAAGCCATATTTTTCCCTTAATTTTTACACTTTTCAAAATAAAACAAGTGGAAAAATGCGGAAAAAATTGCCTCAGCTTAGATTTAAAAAAAATCTCTATATAATGGGAATTTGGTGTCTGTCTGTAACCGAAACTACCTTACTGCTTACCTAATAGTATCTTTAGGAATTGCGTAAGCTTATCAACGAGTATTTAATTTAGTCAAAATCACTAATAGATAGAATGAATCTTATTTATTAACGATGTCTCTATAAAAATCTGAGTTAGATTTGCCTCAAAACAGCCATTATTATGATAAAGAATTTTGACATGGAACATGAATTGCAATGATGGTATTTCTGACATCCTCCTAGATGAATATGGAAGTTTTTAGTTTTTTTTTAACCTTGCTTTAAAATCTATTAATTCAATTCAAATAAAAAAGAAACGTTCAAGGAAAAAGCTGCCTGATTTTATTCATTAATGTTTTGAGTTTTAAAAATAAGACAAAAATACACGCAAGAAAAATTGCCATATCTCTTCCGCCCCATTAACGTGTCTTTTTGTGGAAAATGTCCTATTTAAAATTACTTTAGCATTATTAAAATATTGATTTTATTTAAACTAGTTAAAAATAAATAGATAAAAAAACAAAGGGATTTAAATTTAGGATTAATTTTCTTTATTTCTCTTGTTACACGATTAAGACTAATAATAAACTAAAAAACTTTATGATATTAAATGTTTTAATGGTTGGATTTTCTTTTCCTGCTATCTTGAGGGGCGGGGACATCATAAAATCTTACTCATTTCTGCTAGCCTAAATAATTTGATTTGAATTATCACTACAAACTTTTTTTTCTTTGTTAAACTTGTGGGGTGTGGGGATAGGGTCAATGCGAGTTTGTCTCACGAATCAATTCG